>CM062818.1:1961438144-1962038144 GCA_031772625.1 Pinus tabuliformis
CCTCCTTCCTCCAGTTACTTTCTAGAGGAGTCTGCATGGGCTTGTACTTCTCCATGTGGAATCACTTGAGTATCTCATTGGCATACTTGCCTTGAGGCACAAACACTTCCCCATCCTTCTGCCACACTTCCATTTCTAGAAAGTAGTGCAGAAGATCCATGTTTTTCATCTCGAACTCTCTTGCAAGGTCCTCCTTGCAAGACTTGATCAACTGATCATCACCTGTCAATACCAAACCATCAACATAAAGAGAAATGATCAATGGCTTACCTTCTACCATGATGTGGTAAAGGTTTGCATCCGCTTCACTCTTTGTGAAGCCCAACCCGGTGAAATAACTGTCAATCTTGGTGTACCAAGCACGAGGTGCTTGCTTTAGCCCGTACAAAGCTCTCTTGAGCTGGCACATATGCGACTCACGATCGAAGGTCTCAAAACCTTCCGGTTGCTTAATGTACACCTCTTCCTCAATCTTGCCATTGAGGAACACAGTCTTCACATCCATCTGATGGATCTTCCAACCCATCTGAGGTGATAGTGCCAACATCGATCTGATAGATGAGTACCTTGCTACAGGAGCAAAAGTATCACCATAGTCGATCCCCTTGACCTATGAGAAACCATAGGCAACAAACCTTGCCTTATGTTTCTCAACACTCCCATCAGCTGCTTGCTTTACCTTGTAAAGCCATTGAGAACTCACTATTGACTTGTCCTATGGTCTTGGGACAACATCCCAAACACTGTTCTGAATGATGGAGTCGTACTCCTCCACCATAACATCAACCCAGATTGGCTGCTGCACTGCTTCCTCAAAGGAAGAAGTTTCAGTCTCTACACACTCGCCAACCAGGGCCATGTAACCAGTGTACCGCTCAGGTGACCTCCTCTGTTTGCGCTGAAAAGATGGTTGTCCCACATTCTCTCTCGCATCCATCACCAATCTATCAGCTTCCCTTGAGCGTTTCCGCCAATCTCTGGAAGACTCTGCATGAGTGGATGTCTCCACTCCCGGATCCTCTGCATGCGGCTGCTCTGCATCAGTTTGAGGTTCATCCTCCTTGGGAACCAAAAGTTCCTCCTTTGCATGCAACTTGAGCTCCCTCTCAAGAGACACTCGCATGGCTTTTTGCTCATCGAAATTCAGATCTCTGCGTACCACTGTCCTCTAACTGGTAGGCAAGAACACTCGATAGTTGTGGGGTGTATCCGTGTAACCCACAAGTATCCCCAACTCAGCTGTTGGATCTAGCTTCTTCCGGGCATCTTTGGTCACATGGTAATAAATCGATGATCCAAAGATCCTGAAGTGACTCACATGTGGTCTCTTCTCGGAAAAGGCCTCCACTGGTGTCTTCATCCCCAATATACGATGCGGACTTCTATTCTGCAAGTATATTGTTGTATTGCATTGATCTGAAATTGATCTAAGACAAACAATAAGGTATTACAGACTCATGTGCATGGATGTGCATATGCTATTTTATGCAACGGATCGATAAGATTGCAAAATACACAGGCAATGAAGCAGTTAAGGAAAACATAATAGGCAACACATATCAACACAACAAGTTTAATAAGGAGTTCACCCAATACTCCTGGGTTGCGTCTCCTGGTCCAGCCTTCAGTGGTGGCCTCTCTATTATGTTTTCAAAGCAGAGTTTTTACAATGGTGAGCTCAATTTGAGTCTCACTCAATAAGTATAAATCCGTAAGACTGTACTTGGATCCCCCAAGTCTCTGGAGTATACATACTCTCGTTATTGATTCTTGACCTCTATTGGTCACAATAATATGAGCCCAATCTGAGACTCATACATGATTGGAAATACAGAGGAGTGTGCTTGAACCTCTCAAGCCTTCTCTGGAGTACACAGACTCTCTGACCCTCCTTGTCTCTGTCCTAATTCTGGCTCAATGCTGCCTTTTCTTCTGTCGGTCAGCTCGACTTCTTCTCTCTACTTTCGGCTTATTGCCTACTGCTTACCGCTCCCCTGCTTCTCTCTGCTTTTTGTCAGTTTGTGGCTTTAAAGCCAATCTACTTCCTGACTGTCCGTTTCCGCTTCCTGGCCTTCCGGTTCCCCTGCCTCCGTCCGTTTGAATCCCTCTGTCCTGCGTAATCAGTCACTGTATAACGCCTCACAGGGAGGTGGCCACCTATTTCCTAATGGATGAGTGTCAGTTCTCTTGGACATATTTGAAACGACCGTTTTTTCTGTTAATTCCAAGAATGCCCGCGAAACACGACCTTCCGCCAACGCATCGTCCATATCGGACTTCAAATCCTATGTGACCTTGCTTCATAACCTTGTCAAAACCAGTCATCCATCAGAACGCGTCTCCGCCGTTGATTTGTAGGCCCCAGATCCTATAGTCATCGTTCATATCGGGCGGCTAAGTAGCATGAGGTTTACCCGTCCTATGTGAGCGGTTCTCTCTCTCCTCGTCGGGACGCGTGGCGATTGTTGTGTGGCATCAGGCGGAACTCGATCGAAACCGCTTACTGCTCAAAGCCCTTCTGATATCCTGCCGGTTTGTGGAATCCTGCTCCGACGGAACCGAAACATTATTTTCCGCGTTTTATAATTATTTCGGGTATTGGTGCTCGCGGCTTTCCTTCACTAAGAGGTTTGCCTTGCGATATGCAATTAGCGACTCGCTAATCGCATATCGGAAACTGCCTCCGTTGCTCAAATTTGTCCCTACATTTGCTGGTTGGTGTTAGCACGCATTACCATGGTCCGCCGCTCTGCGCACTAGATCGACGACCCTCGTTGATCCGTGCTGATTGCAATTCACAACTGTCATGAGGATTCCTCCCGATAGCTTGATCTTTATAAGACTTTGAATCTTTGGCATGATTTTTAAAGAGTTTATGAAAACTTAGAGAGTCTTCTAGGATCCATTCGGATCACGCCTTTCCACTGAAAAAGCTTTTGGACCACCAAAAGTTGATTTTTTAAGCATCAATCAAGTGAGGATATAGATTCCTCGGTTGCCCAATTTCTATCCATCTTGCATTGCTTTGTTTTGAACTTTTGAGTCCAATCCTGAGGTTCTCAACATCCCCTCTGCGCGTAGTTCTTACCTTCTTCTCCAGAACTGTATCTTCCTGCAGTTCATTAAGACATTCAGGAAACAGATCATCAATAGAAATCAATCGACTCTGCTCTTCGGGATCTTCAATCAGTGAAGGTTCAAACAGTCTCAAGATTTTTGCATTAACTATGGAATAGGTGTGCATGTAAGCTAGCAAATCAAGGCGAAAATCATTCTCACCGATTTTCCCAAGTATCTTGAAAGGTCCATACCTTATTGGCTTCAGCTTCTTACCTTCACCTTGCATTGTCTTTGCTGATATACAACCAGACTTGATCACCAACTTGGAAACTATGCTCAATCCGATACTTATCATGCCTTGCCTTGTACTTGGCTTGGCTCTTTTCCAGTTGTTCCTGTACTGCTTGGTGAATTTCTTGGATTTTTTCAATGAACTTGGTTGCTTTGTCTACATCGCTGTGTCCATCAACCGCTATGTCTTTACCAAAGAAAAATCCAAGGGAGACCTTGGTGTGAAACCAAAACAGGTCTCAAAAGGAGATCTCTGTGTAGAAGAATGTTTAGCACGGTTGTAATCATGTTGCACATAACATAAATGTTCATCCCAAAGCTTGGGATGCTTGCTGCAGTAGCCTCTGAGCAATTGGATCACTGTCCTGTTGACCACCTCTGTCTGGCCATCTGCTTGTGGATGAAAGGTTCTGCTTTTGTTCAGTCTGGTCACTGGTGTCCATCAATTCCCACAGTCTCGACCAAAACTTCCCAACAAATCAGGAATTTCGATCAAATACAATGGAAGTGGGTAATCCAAAATGAACCCATACATGCTGAAAGAACAATTTTGTTGTTTTTTCAGCTATAATCTGTTTGTTACAGGGTATTAAAATGCACATTTTGTTGAACTTATCCACAATAACATATAAATAGTCATGACCTTTTCTAGGTTTAGGCAGTCCCCCAACAAAGTCCATGGAAACACTTTCCCAAGGATGAGAAGGAACTGGTAGTGGAGTGTACAAGCCTAGTTTTCTATTGCTGGGCTTGCTTTTAGCACACATGGTACACCCTCTTAGATATCTAGAAACTGTTTCATTCATTTTTTGCCAATAACAAAATCTTTGCAGCTGTGCAACTGTTTTACTTACCCCAAAGTGACCTGATATTAGAGAAGTGTGTGCTTCTCGAATTATCTTTACTCTTTCGGTTTGAGGAATGCATAACTTTCTAAAATGATACAAGAGTTGGTCCTTAACATGATAATCCAATTCTTCTACTTGTTTGCCATGACTTAAAGTTGCATATATATCTTTAAAATGTATATCTTGAGCACATTGTTCAGTGTAGCTTTCATGCAATACTGAGTTATGCTTAAGTATAATAGATGCATTTATGATGGGTCTGGACAACATATCTGCAACTTTATTGTGTATGCCCTTTTTATATCTGATGACAAGATGAAACTGTTGTAGAAAACCCATCCACCTATAGTGTCTTGATTGCTGCAATTTAGTTTGTGAGTGTAAATATTGAAGTGGTTGATGATCAATATGTATGACTGTCTCTTTGCCCATTAAATAATGTTTCCACTTTTTCACACTCTGTACTAATGCATACAATTCTTTATCATATGTGGGATAATTAACTACTGCAGAATTAAATGTCTCAGAATGATAACATATGGGTTTACCGTGCTGCATCAACACTGCTCTCATGGCATAGTCACTGGCATCCGTTTCAATCTCAAAGGGTCTTTGAAGATCGGGCAATGCTATTATTGGTGTTGTACTAATCTCTTCTTTTAAGGTGTCGAAGGCTTTCTGTTGTTTGCCTCCCCACTGAAAACACCTTGTTCAATCTTGTTAAAGCATGGAAGGGCGCTGCAATCAAGGAAAAGTTAGCAATGAACTTTCTCCAATACTGTGCTGCTCCTAGGAAGCTTCTAACTTCTATAGCAGATTTGGGTTTAGGCCAGTTTACAATCACTGCAACCTTAGAGGGATCTATCTTCAAGTCACCACCCCCTACTATATGACTCAAATAATTCAGAGATGTTTTGCCAAATTCACATTTTGATAGCTTAACATAAAGATTTTCTCTTTTCAAAACATCTAGAGTCTGCTTTACATGCTTCAAATGTTCTTCCCATGTTTTACTAAATATAAGAATGTCATCTAGATATACAATGATAAAATCATCAATAAAAGGCTTGACTACATCATTCATTATTCTCATGAGGGTAGCAGAGCATTAGTTAAGACAAAAGACATAACTAACCACTCATACAATCCTTGCTTTGTTTTGAAAGCAATCTTCCATGCATCTTGCTTTGCAACTCTGACTTGATGGTAGCCACTACGCAAGTCCATCTTGGAAAAGTAAACGGTTTCTTTCAATTGATCTAATAGATCATTTATGCGAGGAAGGGGATAACGATTTTTTATCGTTATCTTATTTAATGCTCGGTAATCAATGCACATCTCCATGAGCCATCATTCTTTCTCACCAAGACAATTGGAGACCCACATGGTGATGTGCTAGGTCTTATGAACCCTTTCTCGAGCAACTCCTGTACCTGCTTCTTGATTTCTGCATTCTCTAAAGCGGACAACTTGTACATTCCGATGTTAGGCAATGGAGTATCTTGTTGCAAATTAATATCATGTACTATTCCCTTTTTGGGTGGGAGACCTTTAGGCTCGTGAAATAGCATATCATATTCTAAAACAACTTTTTCTAAATCAGCTCACTGTTTAGCATTACAGCTTTCAAATACATTGGTTTTATCAGGTTTCTTTTCCTTTACAACCATCAGTAAAAATTGTTGCATGAATTTACAATTCTTTTAATCTGCCCTGAGTTTATGAGAGTATAATTATTCTTGAGTTTATGAGCTCTTACAATATTTTCGATTCCATCTTTAACGAGTTGATACTTGTTTTCAGCTCTATAGAAAATGTTTTTTTTTTTATCATACAAGTAAGGACATCCTAAAACAATTCCACATATATCCGAAGGAACTATATCTAACTCAACCTCATCTACAAATGCTGACCCAAAAGAAAACCTAAGTTTACATTGTCTAGTCACTTGTAGCTTTGCTTTATCACATACCCAATCCATTGGACATGGCTTCTTGTGAGGTGTGGTTAGTAATCCCAACTTCTTTACAATTGCTTCAAAAATTAAGTTTACTTGTGAGCCACTATCAAACAAAGTATCAATCTTTTGATGCTTGGAAATAACTCTAATATGAAAAAGCTCATGTCTTTTCCTCTCATTTTCTTCATTATCAGTAGCTTGTGCAGAATTACTTGTAGATGCTTTAGAATTTTTACCTTTTATACCTGTGGTTGTGATTGTTGTTTCATCCCTTGAGTCTGAGCCCAAATCCTTCTGAATAGCTGCAGTAGTCTTCTTTTTGCCATCGAACTTCTTGGGCCTCAGTTCCGGATGCAGAATCCAGCAGTGTTCATCATCATGCCCATCCTTCTTGTAGTGATTGCGTGAAGGCTTGGTCTTTTGTATAGCATTTGTCTTCCTCTTTCCATTTCTGCTTTCTCTTTTCCTTGTTTTTGCTTGCAGTGGGTTTTGATGATCCCCCAACTTTTGGGTTCACATTCTTGCCTCTAACCTCTAGATGTGTAGCCGGAACAGATACCTCATCTATGCTACTAGGATTAAACATGAGAATGGTGTGCTTTAAATAGTTGTGTAAACCACCTATATACTTCAACAGAGTTTCAGGTGAGTTTAAAGAAATGTCTAGAATCAAAACTCTTTTTCTAAATTCTTGGGTGTAGCTTTGTACACTTTGCCCTTTTAATTGGCGGAGAGTTTGCCAACTCGTCAGAGCTTGTTGTATATAAACTAGTAGATAGAATTGTTTTTTAATTGCAGAAACAAATTCACTCCACACAGAAAGGATTTTACCATGCTTCTTCATGTCAGCTTGTGTCCTGCCTTCCCACCATACCAAGGTAGTTCCTCCAAGTTGTAGGCTGGTTGGTTGAATTTTACTTCTATCTGAATCAATGCTTTGCACCCTACAATAGACATCAATCTCTCTAATTCAGGTTCTTTGCGTTCAACTCTCCATGTGTGGGAAGCTTTTCTTCTTTCACTTTGCCTTTAGAATGGTCATTGAGGAGAGATTCTTCTGCTCCTTTATCTTGTTTAGAGGTTGATGAATCTTCATCTCTACCTTTCTTAAATTCTCTATACATTTCTTCTACCATGGCTCTCATGGTCATGAAACTATCCATGAACTCGGAGTTTGATTCCAAGGGAATTTCTTCTGCTATTTTCCTCCTAGGATAGACTCTTCCAGTTTCTTGGTTAGCTTCAACCAACTCTCCTCCTAATTTGAGCTTTGTCCTAGTTAGCATTCAACAAAAAATCCAGCACAAGCTTGTCTAACCTTAGCAACCTAAAGCTCTGATACCACTTGATCTGAAATTGATCTAAGACAAACAATAAGGTATCGCAGACTCATGTGCGTGGATGTGCCTATGCTATTTTATGCAATGGATCGATAAGATTGCGAAATACACAGGGAATGAAGCAGTTAACAAAAACATAATAGGCAACACATATCAACACAACAAGTTTAATAAGGAGTTCAAATTTGTCCCTGCATTTGCTGGTTGGTATCAGCACGCGTTACCATGGTCCGCTTGTTTGCGCGCTAGATCGACGACCCTCGTTGATCTGTGCTGATCGCAATTCGCAACTGTCATGAGGATTCCTCCCGTAGCTTGAACTTTATAAGACTTTGAATCTTTGGCATGATTTTTAAAGAGTTTATGAAAACTTAAAGAGTGTTCTAGGATCCATTCGGATCATGCATGCCTCAGCCCACAAATAAAGTGGTAGGCTTTGGTCATGCAGCATCGCCTGAGCTGCTCCCACAATCGATCTGTTCTTCCTTTCGGCCACGCCATTCTACTGTGGGTTATGGGGTGCCGTCAACTCCTGTTTAATTCCTTCTGTTGCACATAAGTCCTTAAACTGTTGGGAGACATACCCTCCACTATTGTCGCTTTGCAAGGCCCTTATTTTCTTTCTAGATTATTTCTCTGCCAAGGCTTTGAACTCACAAAACCTTGAGAAGGTTTGATCCTTCTTCTGCATAAAGTAGATCCAACATCTATGAGAAAAATCATCAATAAAAATAACATAGTACCTTTGTTTGGCGGTGGAGGCTGTAGAGAATGGTCCACACACGCCTATGTGAACTCGCTCCAGGATTGCTCTAGCTCTACTGTTTCGATCCTGAAAGGAAGATTTTGCATGCTTACCCAAGGTACACCTTTGCATGTATCCATTGCTCCAGTTTTCCCTTGGGAAGTCCGGTAGAGATCTGTTGCATGATCTTCAAGGCCCCATGTTGCAAGTGGCCCAATCTTCTATGCCATAGCTCACCAATATCTTGGCTCTGCACCAACTCTGCTTTGGAACTCAATGCAGCATAGTTGTCTACCTCCAGCTTGTAGAGATTCTTTACTCGAAGCCCAATCCTTTGATCTGTCCAGTGCCGATATGCCTCAGGAATGCCTTTCCTTTACTAAAGACTACATCATAGCCTTTGTCTTCCAGCATAGCGACGAACACAAGTTTCTTCTTCAAACCAGGCACATACTTTACATCAGTCAGGGTGAGAGGAGCTCCATGTTCTGTCTGAAACACAACCATACCTTCACCTGAAACACGGTACTTTCCATCATCACCCATCTCGATGCGCATTTGGAGGTCTTCCTCCTCCAAGGTACTAAAAAGATTCTTGTCGTTGGTCATGTGGAATGAAGCTCTACTGTTCAGGTACCAAACACACCCCACCATCGATGAAACAATACATGCGATGAGGGTGAAATCCAATTCGAACTGTGAAGCCAGTGCCTCACCATCTGATCTCTTCGAGGATCCCTTCTTGGATTTCTTATGTGGACAATTCGTAGCATAATGGCCCACTTCATGACAATTAAAGCATCTCACTTTCGATTTGTCAATCTTCTTCCCAACATGGGAAGAACTCGATTTGGAATGGGATGCCTTCCCTTTCCCTTTCCTCGCCTTACTCGCTAAGGCTAGATTTTCTTCATCATCTTGCTTTGATGAAGATCCATCTCTGGTGCTTCTTCTTATCTCCTCCTACATCAGATCCAACCAAAGTCGTTCCCAATCTGGAAGTTTCTCTCTTCCATTTACCGAGTCTTGGTAGCTATGCCAGCTCTTAGGAAGACCGAGGAGAGCAAGACTCACCATGTCATCATCGACTGTCGTGATCCCTACACTTCCAAGCTCATCCCTGCGGGTGGTGAGCTTGTTCAGATATGTAAAGATCGTGTCGCCCTTTTCACACTTGATTTTCCGAAGCTTGTCTTCTAGAGCCAGCTTCCTTTGATCGCTGCTATTCTGATATAGATCCTTCAATATTTTCCACATTGAAAACGGTGTCTCCTTCCCATGGAGACTTGTGACTATGTGGTCTTGAACTCCGTCCAGAAGGATTCTCCTCGCTCTAGCCACACATTTCTTCCATTCTGCCAATTCTTGGGCATTAGCAGCTCATGGCTTGGGACTTCTTGATCAATGAAGTCCTTCAAATCGTTATCCTCTAATACATCTTTCATGTGATCCTTCCAGGCTATATAATTCGAGCTGCCATCAGGGGCATACTCGAGTCTCAAATTGTTGAATGCCATTGGTGAAATTTGAGATGTGATAAGAATTCGAATTCTATAATCAGGAACTTCAAACTTCAAACTTCTCCCTTCTTTGTATACTGTTTTTCGCTTTGATCACCCTTGCTCTGATACCATGTAGAAATTCTCACTGTAGATCACCAGACAATGCAATATACTAAAGCAAAATACTTGATCTACTTCAACAAACAAACTTGCGGAAGCTTAATCGATTTTGAGCAAGATCAAATAGAACACATATAATAGATGAAGAAGAAATCAGTCACACATGAAACACAGAAGAATATTCTGGGGAAAGCCTCAACTAAAAACCCTGATCTTTGTATTATCATACAAGTGGAAATATGTGTGGATTACACAAAGCTTTAGCTCACAAGCTATCCAGCTCTCAATACAGTCCCTCAATGTTGTTCATAGATTGAATAGACACAACATATGCCTTCCTCCAATTCTCCAAGCCTCCTATTTCCTTGCGCAGTTTCTCCTGGGTCCTCGGGTTGCCACCTGTGTGAATTCTCTTCTCACACAGCTCACCAAACTCAGAAGTAACTGCACAATCTCCAAGGAATGAATTCCCGCTGCATGCAAGAGATATCCTCAATGGAATATTCCTGAAACTGATAGTACACTATCCCATCATTTGATCTCAACTGGGTCTCTCACTGAACTGACATGCATGAGTTATTTATGAGAGAATATTCAGTTATCTGAAGTGCAGTAGTTACATGCATGTATGCATTAACTAACTGAACTCACAATCAGTTCCACAAACTGTTGGAACTAATGACTTAACTCAGTTAACTGAGCTAACTAATTACCACTCAAAGTATAACTCATCCTGATCTCCTTATTAAGGGATAACTTCCTCAATCAAAGGGGAAACTATTGCATGTCTTCACATAGAATTCATGTTTGATTTTCTCCAACTAATTAACTTAAGATGAATTAATTAATTATTTTTCAAACTGCTGCTAAGATCAAATTCGAATTTTAATTCTCAATTTTAGTTCAGGGACTAACTAAAATTGGAATGTATCCCTAAATGCTATTTATAGCAATGATATTTTTAGCATTTTTATATTTAGCATTTCTTGATGCTATTTTCAACAAGGTGTTGTGATACTTGTCTGTGTGAGTTGTCTAAGATGTAGATGTCCCACCACTTGACATTTAATGAAACTTGGTTGTGTTTGATTCTTTTCCATGTGACTTGTTTGAGTTTTGTCCGTGTGATGATTATTTCCTTTCGAAATTTGTGTCAAGTGGATGATTCTTCTTTCGATTGCGACTTCATTGTTACAGATATTACATAGTAGAGTTGAATTGAGATGAATGAAAGAGATCAAAGGAAGCATAGATCTTTGATGTAGAAAGAAATTCCTCCCTAGTTGAGAGGGAGTGCTAAAATTTGGCAACTCAAGGATGAATTTCTCTTAGAAGAAATAATATTTTTCAGTTCTGTTTGAATCACCTATAATAAAATTTCATTTCCGACAATTCTAATATGACTTTCCAAAAATAGTAAGTCACATATCAATTTGGAAGTGACTTTCCAAAAATAGAAAGTTATGTCTAAATGATCAAGGATGATCTCAACATATAGAATCCACTTTAAAATCAAATCAATCACAATTATACAAGTCAAGAATTAATATTTTATCCTTACTAGTATTATTATTATTATAATACTATTATTTATAAAGTAGTCTAAAGACACCTTTAATGGATTAATAAAAATGAATTCTCAATAGTGTCATGGAATAAGTCAATTAAATTGAGAATCTCTTACTTGAAAAATCAAACCTCTTGCTTGGAGTAAAATTGTAACTCCACACTTAAGAGAATGTAACTCTCCCTTACTATTTTGATGTATGGCAAAAGTGTAACTCATTAAATGCTCTTGTAACTCTCTCACTCATTTCAATTTGTAACTCTCACCAAATATTCTCTCATGTTTAAGTGTAACTCTCTCTCTGCCTAATTTGAATTGTAACTCTTCAAGACAAGTGTACTATCAAAATTCCTAAACCCGGAATCCCTACTACAGTGACTGATGATATTTCTCCTATTTGTTAAAATCCTTCAAATAAATTACTTGCAGTTTCCTATGGAAAATATTGAAATACATACACTGCAACCTTCACTTAATTAAATTATATGCGGAAACAAAAAACTGAGCATGAAAGAAAATACAACACAATAACACTGTTACGTTTGGACAAATGTCTTTGGAAAAACCCAATGCGGGAAAACTGGTGTAACAACTTTGTGGGTTTTATTATTATGTAGTAGTAAATCGGAATACAACTTTTGGATGCCTTCCCGTCAATCCAGTTACAGAGAATATCACTGACAGAGAAATCTGTGAGATTACCTCACACTATCACTGGAAATCCTCGCTGATCCAACTCTTGAATGACTACCCCTCGCTGCCTTTGCGCAGTGTTTGCGTCAGCCCATCGTAAACTCTTCTGGGAACAACGTCACTCCTCTAGTTGGTCAATCTGCTGCCCAGGAACTTTGATTTCTGCCTCCCGGTCTCACACCTCGGCTTTCAGCACAGAAATCGATCTCCCTAGCAAATTTTTAGACTTTCTTTTTAGCTTCCGCACTGCCTCTGCGTCAGCCTACGCTGCCTCTGCATGGGCCTGCGTAGCTCTGTGTCATCCCCACTAGCTCTGCGCTACCATTGCTGGATCTCCCTTTGTCTTCTCTGATGAGTATTCTCCAACCGAGAAAGATTTCCTTTCAGATAATATTGTTGTCTCTCATTGCAAAAGCTCACTTCGAATTTCTCTCCGGCAGCTGCTCTGCTTCAGAAATTCGATCTTTTAAACTCTCTAGGTGTGTTCTCCAAGTGCCCATCAAGCCTTCTCTTATAATCCTCTCATTGATCAATCAACGACCCAGATTAGATCCTAATCCTTGGCTAAGATCATATTGACTTGATCTCTGCCTTCTTCTAGAAGTTTCACCCACAGTTTAGATTAATACCCATTAATTATTTTAATTTCTTAAGTTTAGACTTAGGGACCTGTTGACCACTGGAGTGACACCTGATGATTATATGAAAGACTCCATGCCCAAGGATGATCCAGAGGACACTTTTACGATCAGATATCATCAGTCAACAAAATTTTTGAACTTTACTTCTATCTTCTCATCATCTTTCTTGTACTCAGATTCCACACTCTGCGGGGAATTGTAATAAGTGATACTAGTAATGATGAGTTTTTGAGTCTGTAACAGGCCTAGGATGTCGGGACTCGATTAGCAAATGAATATACTTTGGGGTGTTTTTTAATCTGGTTAATTATCCTTTCTTTTTCAAAAGTGGATATTTTTCTGGGTTTTTTCAATCATTTTTAAATCCAAAGTTGGGGGATAGTTTGAAGGTTGAGTCCCTACACATCTTAGTGTCTAAAGTCGATGTATATTACCATACTAGATCACACAAAAATTTCATGGAATTTGGCTAGGTCTAAGTAGGATTTTTTAATAATTAAAAATTTCTCGCAAAATGAGATTTTTAAATTAATTTCTATGTAATGATGTAAATAAACAGTCTTAGGAAATTTTGGGGCGTGTGACTACTCGAAATTCATCTTTAGAGACCCAACATTATTCTAAGACCCACTTTAGGGGTCAAAAAACAACTTATGGTCCCTCAAAAGCCAATTTTCCTAATGACAGTGGCAAAAAATGAGGGAAAAAAATCAATAATTGGAAAAATTTAGAATTTTTTCCAAAGTCAAAGAAAGTCAAACATGTGACATTGCAAGTTCATAGGAGAAGTCAAAGCTGACGTTGCAAGTATGTGGGGCCCACCAAGAAAGCCACAACTCAAGTCAAAGTTCCAAGTCAAAGTCAAATTTCCAAGTAAATAAAGTCAAAGAGGGCCCACAAATTTCAAGTTGTGAGGCAAAAGTGGAAACTAATGTATTTGATTTAATTCATTAAGCGAAAGTATAAAGTGCAAAGTATAAGTGGATGGGCATAGACCCCACCTTCCTCCTTGTGTACGCATAAGTTGGGAAATTTGCACATGTCAAATTAAAAGCACACGCTGGATTGATCTACGCATACAAGTTAACACAATAGCAAAGCATATCAATTTATGTCATGGATTTGATCAATATTATTGGGGAGTTTGTCTCCACTTAAGTCCACACATGTACGTACCTCTAATTCATTACCACAAGCAGTCCACTGATACAACAAATCAACCTCAACGCTGACAGCTTCCATGCAGTTTAGAGGCGGCCAAATGCACAACACTCACAACAGGGTATGCGCAAATTTTTAGGACAAATTGGAAGGTTCAATCAACCCATAAATTGAGTGTCTCCACTATTCTACACCCATCCATCCACGTGTATAAAGCTAGCTACTTCAGGCTCTACACAGATCAGACATTGCAGCCGCATGCAGTTTACATAGTAGTCTACGAACCACAATTTGAGGGTGGGTCATTGGATTGATTTGCAATGTGGTTACACCATGAGTTTTGCTAAGAGTCGAGTGGGGGACAAACTGCCACATGGGATAGACTTGTTGCCCACTTTGCTAGGCCTATCTTCAGTTTATATGCAACAAATTATGTATGCTAGCAGCCAAGATATTCGACCAACTAGTTAGAGATATGCACAGGCCAACAGAGGTAATTCGTTACAACAATTTGAAGATTTGTGACTACCACTTGTTTGATCATTCTACATTGGGATCTGCTCCATGATGCTACTTGTTGACACATTCTACTTTGGGATCGACTCCCATAGTTCTATGTAATAAGGCCTTGAGCTCTCATGTGTATGGATTGAAAACAAGCTATTGTGCTTGGGGAATTGCTACTCTTATGTTCACTTATGTTTTATTGCAATAAAAGTCTTTGGAGTTTCATGTATGAGGTGTTGTTCTTCTTGAGTAAGGTAATATCTTGATCATTGTGTTTCATTTTCTACTTATGCTATTGTGTTCATTAGTTTCCATTATGTATTGAGAAATTTCTTAATGTGCAACTATCTCACATTGACATTTAATTTTGAGAGTTTGCTCTAGATAAAGTTTTAGTTGGTTTTCCAATAAATCTCTAAGATCTCTTTATCATTACATTTCTTTTAACCCATGTGCATCTAATGTTTATTCGAAGTTGTGTAGAGAAATTTCTTGGATCAAGCCTCGAATGTGAGGGAAATTCTTGGATGAATCATCTCACTCTTGAGCAAGTTCATTAAAGAACCCACATTTGTCATCTCCCAAGGCCTCATTTCACGATTTTGTGTTGCAGGGATCCTTGGTTTTTAATTTGTGTTTCAAAATCCAATTTCAATTATAATCATTTGTCTCAATTTCTTGTGCTAATAACGATTTTATTTCGCTATTGAACAACATGTTGAAAATTAGACAAGAATTGGAGTTTCGCTCCAATTCCTTAGTCTAAATTTTGTAGAATATTTGTAGATTATATTTTCTAACTTTCCTCTTTGTTTTACACTAAGTTTGAGTGTGGGTTTTGCAGAAAATTCAGATCTATTTATGGACTATGCTCACCTTTTGTGTTGATAGGATTGAGGAAGCTAGAGTTTGAAACTCTAACTATTCGTTGTAGGACCCCAAAAGCACTTGAGGATCAACTTTAGGGAGGTCGTGGGCAATCTTGGATAGCAAAAAATTAGCTTGGCCGCGGGCCTTTGTGCACTTATAATTTTCAGATTTCAAGAGTTGTTTCTTAACCATTGTGGTTGTCACTCCTTGGAGGGAGATCTTGGTTCCTATAGAGTCCTATTTTGTAATTGTCTCTCCCATTTTTTGGGCAGCCCATTAAGGGGTCTTCTACTCATTGTAAAAAGCTAATAAAAGATCTATTTTTCTTATGGGAGCTTGGGTTTTACCCATGGTGTTGATTTGGGGTAGCATCAGATGTGTTCTAGCCATGAAAATTGGTGGAGAGGCTAAAACACATGACATTTCCAAGACCCAAAAATAGTTTGGGCAAATTCTAACTTATTTGGGAGATATTAAAATAATTAATATTTTTAATGGAGTTCCTAAGTCTAAACTTAGGAAAAATAAAATATTAATGGCTATTAATATAAAACTGGGTTAGAAGGGCCCAAAAGTTATGGATTGAGCCAAATCTAATCTTAGTTGCTGATTAGAGATTTAATCTCGACCATTGATGGACCAATGAGAAAAGTATAAGAGGAGGCTTGAGGGTCAGTTGGAGGACACACCAAGAGAGATCAAGAATTCGATTTTCTGGGGTAGGGTTTGTTGAAGTTTCTAATTTTCCTTAGTTAGAAACCCTTCATGGACTTTTTCTAATTTGTTCCTACCTACTTGTTATTTTTTCTTTAACAAGTTATTTACAAAGTAAATACTGAAAATAAACACTTGTGCATGCTCAACATGTTACAGATCAACAACTAAAAGAAACAAGAACAAACACACCACATGACACCATTATTTTTGGACCAATGTCCCCGGAAAAACCCAATGCGGGAAAATCGGTGCAACTATCTGAGGGTTTTCTTATTAAGCAATATCAGAGTACAATCTGGGTGCTGAAATTGGTCTACCCAACAAAGAATTTCCTTAACAGCTATACCTCACAGTTTGAGAGAAATCTCCTGGCTGAAACCTCGGAAAACCCTTCCGGCAGCTCCTCAGCACAAAACTGCTCTGCAACCCCAGTGTATGCCCAAACAGGACTGCGTCAGCCCCTCTCTGTCTCATGCTGGCCCTGCGTCAGCCCCAGGAGGCCTTGCGTCAGCTCTGTGAGCCTCTGCATCCGCTGCGCTAGCCCCTCTAGTACTCTGCGCAACACTTGGCTGCCTCTGTGTAGCCCTGTGTGAGCCCTTCCTGGCTCTGCGTCACCCTCCTTAGCTGTTGCGCTGCTCTCCCGACATAATCTCTGCCTTCTCTGTTTTTATGTACTCAATGCCCCTCACCTGCTCTCTCGATCACTGATTCTATCTTTGTTAGCAAACCCCGCTCTAAAAAATAGAATGAATGATCCTTTGGTGTCCTCTCTAAGTGAGCCTCAAGCCTCCTTTTATACTTTTCCTGTTGACATCTCAACGACCGAAATTAAGTCCTTAATCAACGGCTAAGATTAGAACTAGCTTGATCCATGTCTTTTGGACCATTTTAACATAGATTCATATTAATACACATTAATATTTTATTTTTCCTAAGTTTAGACTTAGGAACTCCATCAAAAATATTAATTATTTTAATATCTCTTGATCTGTTTAGATTCTGCCCAAACCCTTTTTGGGTATTGGAGATCTCATGTGCCCCAACCTCTCCACCAAATTTTGTGGCTAGAGCACATCCGATGCTACCCCAAATCAACAGGGTTTGCTGAGGAAATCGAGTGAGTGAGCTGAGTTGCAGCTGAGGGGCAGTGAATGCATAGAGAGGTAGAGTTAGTATCAAGAGGATCAGCGCAGAGTCGTGAGAGGTTGACGCAGAGCCAGTTAGAGGCTACAGAGAGGCAGCCAGTGGCCACGCTGAGGTAGCCAGTGTGTGAGACGTAGAGGGTCTAGGGGCTAATACAGAGGATCCAGAAGCTAACGTAGAGCCCAGAGAGGCTAACGCAGGGTTAGAGAGGCTGACACAGGGCCTAGAGGCAGCGCTGAGAGAATTTAGTGGGACAGATTGAGAGCTGGAGAGCTGGATAGGGTGACGCAGAGCAATAGAAGTTGCATTGTTGTTGTGGGATCGTTCATACGGTGATTTAGCTGAAATATCTGTCTCCAATTGAGAGGTACTACTACCGATGACGTTCTCTTTTGGGTGAGCCATTTCTGGCACCCAGGTTGTATTCTGAAACTGCATAATAATAAAACCCTCTGAATAGCTGCACCGGTTTTCCCACATTGAGTTTTTCCAGGGACATTAGTTCAAAAAAACGGTGTCACTTGTGTACTTTCAGTTGATGATCTATATGTGTTGATACTGTACTTGTATTTATTTTCAGTATTTACATGATAAATAACTTATTAAGTAATTGAGCAAGTAGGAAGAAATAAATTAGATAGTACAGGAAGAATTTCCAATGGGTTAAACTTAGAAATTCCAACACACGGCATCCCTTCTCTCCATTTAAGGAGAAACATGTGGGTGAATTAACTTTTGCATCTTCTCCTTTTCCATTTGAATTGCATGCTTAAAATTTACACAACCTCACTCGTCACATTTTTATTTTGTTCAAATAAGTTTGCTACAAATTCAACTTAAGGTTTTACATTCTCCATTTTATATGTTGATTTGAGCTACAAACACTTTATTTTGAACAATCTACTCTTCGCATGTTCATTAACTTAATTTTCTATAAGTCAGTTTAATTTCATATTGCAAATTCAAGTCCATTTCTTTTGCAAAGTTAATCAATCTTGAGTTCACTTAATCACAAGCTTTGTTATTTACTTACATGCAAGGCATCTCTCAAGTTTTATTTGCTTTTGGGTAAATTACAAAACTATCATAAGGAAAAACACATATTTCTCACAAATCCTACATGTGTATGTAATCTTGTGTTTAAGGCAATTTCTATCATTTACTTAACTTTTGCAAATTTACTTGCATGACATAGCAGACATATTAAATTAGTTGCATTTTACAAGCTTCCAAAGCCTCGTTCAAAATTAACCTCCAACTTAAGTTGGTTGTACGACATTTAGGGACCCTCCACCTCTATTGACTCCTCACTGTGAGGTCCGAATCTTTGGGCGAGGGTGAGGTCTGAGGATTGGAGTTTAATTGAAATTTGTTTTAGAGTTTAACTAATAAAATCAACCAAGAGCACATTTACATCATCATTTTACTTTATTTGCAATTTCTCATTTTGCTATCTTGATGTGTTTTGAGTTTCATTTGCAAATATCATTCTTTTAATTTCAAAAAGCATTTATGATGCAAGTATTATGAGTCCTTTACTTTTGCAACAATTTAATTTTATTGTACTTAGAATATTGATCATTGGTGTAGTTATATTTCATGTTATTGCTATGATGATCATTATGCTCATGATAATTGATGGATCGTGCTATCTAGGTCATTTTCTTCCAAAGTACTATTTCCTTTATAGTTGCAATTGGTGTTCATATGCTTATTTTGGTCTAACATTTGAATTGTCTATCATTATATCTTGATTTCATTTTTTGAGCAAGCTATTGTTATTTACTTGAATGATCCAGGTGGATATTGGTGGCCACCTGCCAAGTCCACCTGGACCCCCACCATTGTCTTTCTCAGCATTTTCAGTTTCCTTAATTGTAGCACAACTTACTATTTTTAGCAGTTTTTCGGGTCCTGAACTTCCGGAGCCGTTTTGAGGCCCTAAACGACGTTTTTTGGGGAATCCGGGGGCAACACTAGTCCATTCCAATGATAGTGCTCGGATAGATCTTTCTAATGAGCTATTGTACGCGTCAAACGGAGATCATATGCCAAAGTTACGACCCCGGGAAGTTGATGTACCGACTTACCCCCAAACGGGGCCCACAGTTTGGCGTTTCATCTCCTAGGGTTAGGTTTTGGAATGTTAAGGGTTTTTCCATTGTTTCTCAACAATAAATAGGCCTTCGAGCCTCATTGTAACACAGTTCAGAGGCATGTAGCCATCACATCTCTTCTCAGAGATAAGCTACCATCGCCCTAGCTAGTTTATTGCCATTTCTGTTTGTAAGCATATTTCAGTATTTTCCATTAATGAAATGAAGTATTATTTCCGCTGCATCTTTGTGTATATGGTTATCTCTGTAATTTGTTGCGTTCTTGTTTAAATCCGGATCATTGAATGCACTGGTCATATCACACCTCGTATCACTTTTAAATTAACTTTCCTCCTAAAACCTCATATCACTTTTACATTAACTTTTCATTAGGGACCGCCCCCATTAGCTAACCAAGGAGTAACTCAAACAAAGAGAGTTGGGATTAGCGTGACAACCCCTTCTTTGAGTTCCTTGCCACCAACCACACCTTGTGGTGTTGAAGGCTTCTCCCACTGAGTTGTAGGTAGATGTAGGCGGCAAGTTATAACAAACCCATAAAAAATAATTAATTATTTTGATAAAACTGTCTCTGGGTGGAATTTTCTAAAACGATTTATGGGCATTGGGGAATGCATGCGTCTAAGCCTCCCTGCAAAATCCCTGACTTCATAACATCTTACTCTGTGTTGCTGATGTCTGTCATGTTGTCCACCAACTACTGCGTTGCTGCTGTAACTGTACTGTTGCTAACACTTCCATTGGCAACATTGCATCCATTCTACAGGTCCCTCTAAAACTCTGCACCCATGTTGCTAGTGGCATTGTCCATTGCCCTTGCACTGCAAATTGTTGTTGCTATTGCATCAACAACGTAAAAACATCCCAAATTATTGAACAAGTGTCCAACATAGATGCAACTCGATGCTAAAGATCTGACTGCTGATAGCCCCACACTATCCAATTGCGTTGTTGTTGCTACTGCATTGTGCGTCCCTGCATTGCTGCAACTCTGCACTACGTTGCTCAGACGATGTTCTAGCCACTGCATCTGTCGCTCCAACACTCCTCTACACCAACTAACACTGGTCCATCCTGCTATTTTTGATCTGGGCTCCCGTAGCAAGAAATTGATCCGAGATGTGGGCTCCTCAAGGATCCTACTCATCTTTAGCTCTTTCAAGCTACAACTCCAAATCAACCCACCTCCCTCCTGAAGGTATCACGGTTGTCATGGCAAACTCCTCCTCGATCTTTGTCGGTGCAACCTTCGGATCGCACTTCTCATCTTTGTCCTTTTTCCCAAGAGGACACTGTTTTGCATAGTGACCCATTTCACCACACCTGAAGCATTTGATTTTCGAGATGTCCTTCTTTCGCCTCCGCTACTCCTGCTACTCCTTGGATGTAAGGGTTGCATTCTCTTCGTCCTCCTTGGGCTTCGACCCACTGTTGTTGCTTTCGTCCTACTTGGGAGTTGCCTACATACTATCCCAGCGTGGCAAAGCTGCCTAGCCCAGGATGCTTTGGACAAAGACTTGCCACTCTTCTGAGACAGAGTTTAGGGCCAGTCTCACCATCTCAGAACTTTGAGGTGTAGACCCCACAACTGCTACCTCGTCCTGGGTCTCCTGAAGCTTCTGAGGAACGGATCTATGCACTCCCCCTTCTGCAGTTGTGCACATCTCAGTTTCTTCTTTAAGTACATCTTCGGTTGCTCGGAAGATCCTTGATACAACTTCGCCAAGGCATCCCACATCTTGTTAGCAGTCCCTCAGATAGCGATGTGACAGACTACATGATCGTTTACTCATTCAAGGATCATCCTCTTGGCCTTCGCTATTTCTTCCTTGTACTTCTTCAATTGATCTAGATACGTGGGCTCAACCACCACACTGTCGACATAGACCTTGAGAAAATGCTCATCTAGAAGGCACGACATCCTTGCCTTCCAGATCACATAGTTGGACGCCCCATCGAACCTGTCTTGATCTCTTAGTCCACTGGGTGCCATCTCTGCCACGAAAATGTCGAACTGCTCCTCTCTGTTTCTTACTGTTGTTGCTCAGACAATAAGAAAACAGAGTCCTTAGCAGGGAGTATTCTGAGGAAAACTTCCCTCACTGTGCTTCTCCTCTCTCTTCTGATGATTTTCTGCACAACAAATTGCCTGTAGAAAAACTGTCTCCCACCAGCCCTTTCCTCATGCTGAGGCTCTGTGCTGCTCTCACTAGCACGACAAAATTTCGATCTAGAAGCCCTTCCTCGCTGTTGACTCACTCAGAGAGAATTTCCTCGAAAATTCAGCCCTCCTGGCTTGCGCTGCGCAATCCCTCTGGGGATTCGAACCGCTGCCTCTTGTAGCTATTCAACCTCCTCTGCTCAACACTAGATTCTCTAGCACTGCTCTTCTTGTTTCTCCTGCACTACTCCTATACCATGTCAAAATTGCTGAACCTGGAATCCCTACTGCAACAACTGATGATATTTCTCCTATTTGTTAAATACCTTTAAACAAATTACTTGCAGTTTCCTACGGCAAATATCGAAATACATACACTACGACCTTCACTTTATTAAATTATATGCCGAAACAAGAAACTGAGCATGAAAGAAAATAAAACACGATAACACCGTTATTTTTGGACAAATGTCCTAGGAAAAATCCAATGCGGGAATACCGGTGCAACAACTTTAAGGGTTTTATTATTATGCAATAGTAAATTTGAATACAACTTCTAGATGCCTTCTTGGCAATCCGGTTACAGAGAATATCATTGATAGAGAAATCTGTGACATTACCTCACACTATCGCTAGAAATCCTGGCTGATCCAGCGCTTGAATGACTGCCCCTGGCTACTTCTGCGAGGTGTCTGCGTCAACCCAACATCAACCCTTCTAGGAACAACGTCACTCCTCCAGTTGATCAATCTACTGCACAAGAACTTTGATTTTTGCCTCCCAGTTTGACACCTCGACTTCTAGCTCAGAAATCGATCTCCCCAACAAATTTTCAGACTTCCTTTCAGCTTCTGCGCTGCCTCTGTGTCAGCCTACGCTGCCTCTGCGTCAGCTCCTCTGGCTTTGTGCTGCCACTACTGGATCTCCCTCTGTCTTCTCTGCTGAGTATTCTCCGACCGGGAAAGATTTCCCTTCAAATACTCTCCCTGCCCCTGACTGCAAAAGCTCAATTCGAATTTCTCTCCGGCAGCTGCTCTGCTTCAGAGATTCGATCTTCTGAACTCTCTTGGTGTGTTCTCCAAGTGCCCATCAAGCCTTCTCTTATAATCCTCTTGTTGATCAATCAACGACCAGATTAGATCCTAATCAATGGCTAGGATCATATTGTCTTGACCTCTGCCTTTTTCTAGAAGTTTCACGCACAATTTAGATTAATACCCATTAAGTATTTTAATCTCCTAAGTTTAGACTTAGGGACCCATTAAAAAAAATAATTATTTTAATAAAACTGTCTCCAGGTGGAATTTTCCAAAACGATTTATGGGTATTGGAGAATGTAGGTGTAACCAACTGACATTGCCTGTAGATGATCTGAGTCATTGGTGAGCTCACTGTGGTGGGGTCCAAGCTCTTGTAGTGGAATATGAGCTCATTGTTTTGGGGTTCGAGCTCTTGGAGTGAAGACTGAGCCTACTGTGGAGGAGTCCGAGCTCCTGTAGTGAAGATTGAGCCTACTGTGGAGGAGTCCGAGCTCACTGTGGTGAAGACTGAGCCTACTGTGGAGGATGTTGATTTCTGATAGCATTAGATGTGCTCTAAGTCTCAAACTTTGCAGGGAGGCTTGGGCACATGTATTCCAAAGAACCCAGAAAGCATTTTGGGAAATTCCATCCAAAAACAACTTTATTAAAATAATTAATTATTTTTAATGGGTCCCTAAGTTTAAACTTAGGAAATTAAAATAATTAATGGGTATTAATCTACCTGTGGGTGTAGCTTCTAGAAGAAGACGAGGATCAAGCATGAATGGTCTTAGCCATTGGTTAGCTTCTAATCTGGGTTGTTGAATGTCAACGAGGAGATTATTTAAGGAAGCTTGAGGGTCATTTGGAAAACACACACATTGAGTTCAGAGAATCGATTTCCTGAAGCAGAGCAGAGGAGCTGCTGGGAGAATTTTGATAGTGAGATGTTGCAATGAGGCATAGGGATAATTGAGTTGGAGTATCTTCTCCAGGACCCAGGATACGCAGCAGAGAGAGGCAGAGAGATACCAGAAGGGTTGACTCTGGGCCAGAAGGGCCCACACAGATCTTGACGCTAAGCCTGAAGGGCTCACACAGAGACAACACAGTAATCCAGAGCAGAAGTCTGAGTTTTGCAGAGGCGCTGACATTTTTGAGTTAGGAGGGTTGGAAATTGCTCTATACGGAAGGCTGGAAACATTCCTAGCAGGAGGAAGATCTACGAAACCGGATTCGCTCAAAACAGGCTACGAATCCCGAATCGGTCGAATCGGACACGATTCTGTGCCGATTCGTGTCAGGATTGGAGGGCACGTCGTGTCCTATTGTGGCACGTCGTGTCCCGTAACGTGCCCCGATTTAGAAATCGTGTCTCGATCCTGGAAAGCGAGTCCTGGTTTTTCGACGCGTTTTGAGGGTTTTGTGATTCGTTTTGAGGGTTCTGCAATGTTAAAAAGGGGCGTCGAGCTGCGTGAATGATCATTCTTTGTTGCTGCGAGGAGCGAACCACCGAACGACCACAGTCCAGTTCCACCCAACGTCACTGCGTCACTGGTCAGGCATCGCCGCAGTGTCTAGCAAATCATCATTGCTCGGAAGACCTGCGCATCCTTGTTGGAAACTTTCTTGAGTGCCCAGTAATGAACACCCATCTCAATAATTCCATCCTTCTTACTAACAAGACTGAAAGCTTAGTGTATGGATTATGAAACATTTGATGAAAAAGCTCTTAGATCTACTGTTCTACCTCATTTTCGACAGGATTTAATTAGTAATACAATCTATATATAGCCCGTGCTTCCAACTGAATATTGTGATGCACTTTTCTGTGAACTGATAACTCTTTGCTCAAGTATTCCTCGACATTTGCAGAATCCCTCTGATTGGTGTTATGTCCATCTTGATTCTCTTTTTTTACCCTTTTCCTATAAGGTTAGAAGTTAGAACATTCTGTCTATATATCATGGCGATAACTTTGGTCTCTCTTGCTGTCCTTACTTTTGTAAACACTATGGGGATCTCGATCTTCTTTTAATTGGATTGTTTCCTTATTCTTGCTTTGGACAATATCCAAGTTAACCTTTACAAATAAACATTTGGAGGAATTAGAAATTGGCTGATAAATAACCAACTGATGTTGTGAATACTGGGATGAACGACAACAGATCTGTCAGGTGTTGTCTCCTGACATGTGCCCCCTTGTGATTGACTGATCCCATTAATTCCAGAGTGCAACATAGAGCTTCTAAGTCCAGGGGGCAAAAAAATTTCACTACGATCTTCACTTCCACAATTATGTTGGCCTTGGATTCACCAACACTACCTATGTAACAGATTTTGATTTGATGACTTAATGAGAAAATTACAGTTGTCAGTGTGTTTATCTTACTATCTTGTAGTTGTAAGTTGTCTTTCAGTTATGAATTATGAATCATGATTTAAATTTTTAATAGATTTATCATTTATGTGACCAGTACCACTGACATTTATTTGAATTTTGTATGTACTATGCATGCTAATAGCTATAGATGAAGATCTATGTTTGAAATCAATAAATTTGTATCATTGTAAGAAATATGCTAATAACTAATTTTTAATATATATATATATATATATATATTTTAAATATATATATATATATTTTAATAAAATAATATATAACGTGTCCTAACGTGTTTTGTTCCGGGGGTCAGCGTGTCCCGAATCCGACACCACGAATCCCGAATCCTACGTGTCCCGAATCCCCGTGTCAGGTGACTTAGGGCGAGATGTGAAGTTCATGGAGGACCGAGCTTTCAAAAGGTCTCGTGAGATGCCTGCAGGTGATCAGAATCAATTATTAGAAGTTCCTTTAGTCTAGCAGTAGGGGTAGCGAGTGGGACAAGTAGGGGGACAATCACAAGGGTCAAGTACTGTAACCAGTACTATTATTTCCTTAGGTGCAGGAAATCTAGGGAGTTCTCAGCAAATGGAGCAGCAAAGACAACATGAGGAGGAGCTGGCAGAACCTTCCACGACTAGTGGTCGAGCCAGCAAAGAGGTTTGTCGGACATTAAGAGATGCAGAGGAGTTTACTGGAACTCCTAGGACGAGCAAGAGACAATGCAGATAGCCTGACATGTACCAAGCATTGGTAGCTCAGGTTGCAAGACCTTCCAACTTTTAGGGGGTCGCACAACATCAGGTGTGGATAGATTTCATGGTAGAAGAGTATAGGTCTATCATGACAAATGATGTTTGGGAGGTAGTGCCCAGGGCAGAAGACATATCAGTTGTAGGTTCGAGGTGATTCTATAAGATCGAATATGTGGCAGACCACTATGTAGAAAAGTACAAGGCTAGGTTCGTGGCAAAGGGGTATGCACAAAAGGAAGGGATAGATTATGGGGAAACCTTCGCCCTAGTCGCCAAATACACTTCTATCCAATCAGTTATATCTTTAACAACTTAGATGGGATGACAGATTCACCAGATGGACGTCAAGACGACCTTACTGAATAGAGTGATAGAGGAGGAAGTGTACATAGAACAACCAGAGGGCTTTGAGACTCAGGAGAGGCACACATGTGTGCAAATTGAAGAAGGCTCTATATAGGCTCATGCAGGCTCCCAGGGCATGGTATAGGGTAGAATTAACACCTACTTGCAGCGGATGGGGTTCGTCAAGAGTGACGTAGATCCCAACCGTTACTATTTGATGGTAGAGGATGGGCCCCTCATTCTAGTTTTGTATGTGGATGATCTATTCTTGAGAGGATCATTAGGGCTCATAGAGGATTGCAAGAGGAACCTAGCAGCAGAATTTGACATGAAGGATTTGAGGTTGATGCACTATTTCCTAGGATTGGAGGTGTGGCAAAAGGATGGGGAGATCTTCCTTGGGCAAGGAAGATACACTACATATATTTTGAAGAGTTTCAAAATACAGGATTGCAGACCCGTGTCTACACACATGATTGCCAATTGGAAGAAGATAGATGTATCAAATGACGAGGATGTCGACCCCACTTTATGTAGATAGCTCATTGGGTCTCTCATGTATTTGTTCAACACTAGGCCAGATATTTGCTTCACAGTCAATATCCTTAGTCAATTCATGGTGGAACCAAAAAGGGTACGTTGGGTAGTAGCGAAGCATATTCTAAGGTACATTCGCGACACAGTCGTGGGTACATAGATGCAGATTGGGTAGGCAGTTTAGTGGACAGGAAAAGTACCTCTGGGTACTACTTCAGTGTTGGATTAGGGATGGTTTTTTGGTGTAGCAGGAAGCAGAAGTTAGTAGTACTAAGCTCTGCAGAGGGAGAGTATATGGCGGCCAACACAACTACGTGTGAAGCTATATCGCTTTGGAAGTTGCTAGTAAGTTTGTCCTGGCAGAGGATGGAGGCGACCAATGTCTATTGTGATAATCAAAGTTGCATAAAGCTCTCTAAGAATATAGTGTTTCATGACAGGTTGAAGCACATCGCTATTCAGTGTCAGTTCATCAGAGATTGTGTACAGCGAGACGCAGTCCAGCTACAGTATGTTTCCACAGAAGAGAAGGTTGTAGATATACTCACGAAAGCTCTAGGGAGAGCTAAGTTCATCTATTTCAGATAACATATGGGTATGGTGGATAACCCGTTTCAGTACCAGGGATAGGCTATTTTGGATGTTGCAGATGTTGCAATTGCAGCAACAACAGATGAGAGGGAGTTTTAGTGCAAATGATGATACAAAGACAGAGTGTTGCTACAAGAATTAGCAATGTTAGAACACATTCCTCGCTAAGAGGGAGTGTAAGTTTTTGTAGCATGTGATGTGTTCTAGGCACGAAATTTTGTGGAGAGGCTAGAATACTTGATATCTCCAAAACCCAGAAATCGTTTCTAGGAATTCCGCCTAGAAGTGTCTCAATTATATTATTTCACCATTTTTAAAATATTTCCTGAGTTTAAACTTAGGGAATATGGTTATTTAATCAATATATTAATTGAAATAAGGCATGAATAATCTAGAAACTCACACGGATGCACCAAAAAATGATCCTACCCATTGATTAAATTTTAATCTTGGCTGTTGGTGCTCCAACAATGCATTATAAAAGAAAATCGATGTGGTGATGGAGATCATCTAGTACAGATACTCAGTTGTCCAGGCAGTTCGTTTTTCTCAGTAGTAATAGTTGAACAAAGAAGATAGAGCCAGAGGGTGAGTAGCAGGTGGAAGAGGGGAGTAGTAGTATTCCGGGAGGAAGTTTTTCAGTAGCCGGAAGAGTCGAAGGAAGGAAAACCGAAATCTTCAGAGGGCTAACGTTGGCACTGTGCAGAGGGTGACGCAGGCATCTCAGTGTAGAGGTTGGGTAAGCTATTTTGGAGGCAAAAAATAACCGTGGGGTGAAAGAAAATTGTCACAATATTTTTCCCAATATTTTCTTCAGATTAGATTGCCCGCTAGGCATCCAAATTATTGTACTCAGAATTGTTGCTGAACATTAATAATAAAACCCTCATTTGCTGCACCGGTTTTCCCAAGTTGGGTTTTTTCGGGGACGATTGTCCAAAAATAACTGTGTCAAATTTATTGTGTGTGCTAGAATTTCTCAGTTTCCAATATCTAATTTTCCGTAGTATTTATGGTGAAAATTGCAACTGTCATTTTACTCGTTATTTCTGTAGCAAATAAACTAGATAATTAATTTTTGAGTTAGAAGAATAATTTCTAGTAGCTGCAATAGATAAAATTTCACACTCACAATAGAAGACACACTCAAGAATGAGTGCCAAATGAGCCCAAATCGAGCTTTATTGGCCCCACGACACGGTTTTTTAGGGGACATGTGTCTTGAAATTGGGACACGAGGGACACGGTTTCGGGATTTGCATATCCATCAATTCCCACGATTAAGGACACGAAGGGCGTAATCATAGGACACGTGGCTCATTGAATCGTGTCCTATTCATGGGATTTGGGACACGAGAGGGCTTTAGGACAATTTTTGCATAGAACTTTCAGATTTTCATAGTAGGGGGACCACTATATGATAGATTGCAAAAGGAAATGCGGGGTTGACCTATTACCTGTAGCAAAAATAAAGATAATGTAGGGCTAACCTATCAATGTTGTTGGGGAATAGTAGTGCCTTTGGTCTGTTGCTTCAACCGTTGTGAGTAGTAAAGATAGAAGGGGTAGATACCTTGTCCAATACTCAATCTTTGTGGGTGGTTGAGTCACTGTTTATGTGAGTTGCTGTCAGAGAAGAGGAATTAGATAAGTATAAGGGAGAGTCGTGATCCATCCATAGAGCAGATCACAACCATCACATGGACCAAATTCATGGCCATTCTTAGAGCATACCTCCATGGGAACTAAAGTTGGGACAAATTTATGCTGGTAAGAGAGTCCAATTAGCATATAGAATGATATTCCATCATAAATAGAAATTAGATTGAGAAAACCTGTGTTAGATTGCTCAGAATATGTATGACATAAGGGAGCCCGAGGTTAACCAAATAAGCTATCTGTACATTCAAGGTTGGAAGAAGAGATGTTTTGGACAAATTCTACTTTGCAAAGTGTGTGGTCGTTTAAGATAACAGTAAGGCTATCAATTGCTAGATCTGTTTCGTGAATTTAAAACTCTTAAAAAATGGCCAGTTAATCCCATATAATATGGAACTGAAATGAAAAGTTTAGGGTAAGAGACGATGCTTGACATATTTGAATGTATATGTTTAGATGCACTTGTATTGGGAGAAGAAGGGAAGAGTAGACTGATGTGGATGTCAAAGTAACATACACTGCATAGAATCGAGAGGCTATGGCGTTGATTGAGCTCTTAGTAACAAATGAGATTCTAAATGAAATTCTTCTTGAAGTGCAACATGGCAATGATGCAATTGTCATGTAAGGGAATTTGCAAGACATGCATTGTTGGATGGTGTTGTCATTGATGTCAACCTTGGGGTTTCACTGAGTTTGAATTTGACTGCAACACCTGTCGTTGATGTCAAATGAACAATGAACACTTCTTAGAATTGTTTGGATTACATCAAGTTGAAGGCTACACTGTTGGATGGTTGAAAACCCAAGTCCTAGGGTTTGGGTTCCTTGGACTGAGGACATACTCCGACTTTGTTGAGGTTTTTCTAAGTGGGAAATCATTGAGTTTTGCTTGGAGAACAACGTCGTCAGATTCTCCTCGTTGAGATGTTTCCAGTGGTATGTGGTACGCCCCGAGAGGCCTCTTGGTTTGAGCGATAGTCCCATTTGAAGTCAGGGTCCTTGTTGATGGGCTAAAACCCCACAGGGGTGCGACATGGCATAATTATAGTGGTTGTAGGCATCAAACTCAAGGAAGAAGGTTTCTCATTATGTCTTATAGAAAACTAAGGGTACTCCTTCATACTCTGTAAAGTCAACCCTTCACCAAATTCCAATTTATAAAGGGTACATGGGCTTTGCTTAGGGTCCAAGTTTCCTTATAAATGATGCAAATTAAATAAGTTACAACAATTAATAATTTTAAAAGCTTATAAGACCACCTCCAATGTTCAGTTAGGAAATCCCCTATCTAGCCTAATTAAAACTCCCACATCATATTGAAATGCCTAAAAACTTACACCAAAGGGAAACTAGGATTTAATATAATTAGTAGGCTATGATTATTTGAAGAATAATGTTCACTTCGGAAATCCCCTATCTAGCCTAATTAAAACTCCCACATCATATCGAAATGCCTAAAAACTTACACCAAAGGGGAACTAGGATTTAATATAATTAGTAGGCTATGATTATTTGAAGAATAAAGAATTAAAAGAGTTTAAAATCCTCCAACGTCTATCTCTTAAAGCTTTTAATTAGTCTAACCAAAAACTATAAAAAGAGACCCAATCCAATCCTCCAACATATAACATTCTTACATGATTTTAGCTCTGAAAGTATTTGACCTATCTGAGGCAAAGGACAACGAAAATTTGAAGAGAAATTGTAGGATCCCGTTCAGAAATTCTGGTTTGTTTATTTTTATTTTGGGTTTTGTGGTTCGATTGAGGGCAGATCTCTCTTACAAGCAAAACAACAAAGCATCTTGAAAGAGTGTAAGGTTTGGTTTCTTTTATATTTGATCTTCGGGATACGTTAGGCTTATTTTATTGCAGGTATTAAGCCTTCTAGATAATAGTCGAGTTCACAACGTTTTCCATGTATCTTGTCTTAAAAAGGCATTGGGCAAACACCAATCAACATAGACAACACTTCTGATATTAGATGATGAAGACAAGTTCATTTTAGAATTAGAAGGAATTGTTACCACCAGGGAAAGGAAATTACGATCTCGAGTAATTAAAGAGTACCTTATTAAGTGGAAGAACCTACCAGAAGAGAACCTCATGGGAGACAAAAGCGTTTCGTCAACAACACCCATCGTTACGTATGCTTCGAGAACAAGCAATCTTTTCGATAGGAAGGCAATGTTATGTAAAAAAATAATAAGTTTGTAATTATAGCTTAATTAGGCAAAAATGCATGATCAATGAAGCATCAAACCTGATAGCTTGTTGACTTAATGTAAAAATACACGGAATGTATTTGTAATAATAATTTATTATATACATAAAATGTATAAGTGATGATGAATGTTACAATGAGGCCCTGCTTTTATACCTAAGCATGTGACCTTTCATGATTAGGCATGTCTTTTAGACATGCCTTTTCACTTAAATTAATGACTATTTAACATAATCAATATTTGATTATTTAATATTTATATTTATTTTATTTATTTACTTGTTATGAATTATATTCATAACATAGTCCCTTCCTTCAGAAGCTTTGTCCTCAAAGCTTATTGTCGACAATTTCCTTCAGTTTGCATCTGTCATCTCGACATATATAACTCGGCGCCATTGGCACCTCTACTTGTATAATTCGCTTGGTAACACTGTCTAGAATCCAAGGTTATCGATTTTTATTTTTATTTTTTTTAATAATTTTTTAATTTTTTTTAATTAATATATATATATAGATCATAATGTTTTTTTTTTGTATTAGTGTATTAATGTTGTATGAGCCACGAAATGACACATCTGCTGACCGAAATGACACTCCGGCGACAGAGAATTTACGGGAGAAGAATATCAACGAAAATGTTGTGCTGTTGTTGCCTTAGTCGTACTCAGGTCACAACAATTGGACGGGACGAAGTCAGAATGTCGACTGTCCAAGGTCAACAGGGTTGTGGGCAACGTCAACGCATGTTAGGGTATGGCCGAGACTGGTGATTGACTGTGTGGATGGGGCAGTTCAATAACAGGAACGTGCAGGGTTAAGGAGATCAGGTATGGATGCAGCATCGAGTGTGGATGATATGTGCAGCGGAAGGGCAGTTGATCGACAACAAACCCATACCGGTGGCATCGTCCAATGTGTGAGGGTCAACAGTTGACCAGTAATTGCGGTTCGAATGAAATGAAGACCGTTCTGTTTGCGGATAATCGAGGTGGGCAGAATTTGCAGTGGTCGGACTTGGTTGTCAAGTTGTTGTGGAACAACAATATGGATGCTGCGGCGTGGAGGATTTTGCAGAGATTGGAGGGTTGTGCGGTGTAGGAGTTGTACTGTAATCTAAGCAATTTTCTTTGGTGAGGCAACAAACCACTGAACCAAAACCTGTTCATGTATTGCTAAATAGTTCCCACGTTCAACGTCAACATATTTTCCAAAACGTGGGTCTTGTCATACATTTTTCTAAAACAAATGGCACAAACACCATTGTTGTCGAGATGACCGCAATTGACTTGTGGCATTGGCGTTGCCATGGTACTGCCTAAGACGGAAACTGCAAGAATTGTTCTAATATTAAAAATAATTGTTGTATGAAGCGAAGAATGGAAATTGGTTGTTATCGACAAAAAAATGCTATAAATTTCAAGTACAGTCAACTTTTCGTCCCCATTGTCATCCAACATCTCATACAATTTGCAGATATTTTGTATGTTTGTTGTCTCTCCTCGATGACGTGGTGAAAGCCCAACTGTCACAACCAATGAAGTTGTTGTAGTTCCTTCAAATGAATCACGAAGCAATATGTTGGTTCGCAACAAAGGAGCAAGCAACGTCTGTAATTTTTCTTGAAGGTCAGCTCTAGTGTGAACATCATCTTGCAACCTTGTTATTAGAGGTGTACCAAAAGGTTTCCAATATCCAGTACTTTGAGTACTGAAGTAATGTTCTTCCTTCCAACAATTCCTAAATTCCAGCTGTTGATTTGGGGTAGCATCAGATGTGCTCTAGCCACGAAATTTGGTGGAGAGGTTGGGGCACATGAGATCTCCAATACTCAGAAAGGGTTTGGGCAGATTCTAAATAGATCAGGAGATATTAAAATAAATAATATTTTTAATGGAGTCCCTAAGTCTAAATTTAGGGAAAATAAAATATTAATGTGTATTAATATGAATCTGTGTTAGAATGGTCCAAAAGACATGGATCAAGCCAGATCTAATCTTAGCCGTTGATTAGGGACTTAATCTCGGCCATTGAGATGCCAACAAGAAAAGTATAAGAGGAGGCTTGATGGTCACTTGGAGAACACACCAAAGTGATCAGTCATTCTATTCTCTAAGGCGGGGTTTGCTAAGAGAGATAGAATCAGTGATCGGGAGAACAGCTGAGGGGAATTGAGTACAAAGAAACAGAGAAGGCAGTGATTGTGCCGGGAGAGTAGTGCAACAACCAAGGAGGGTGACGCAGAGTCAGCAAGGGCTCATGCAGGGCCACACAAAGGCAGCGAAGTGTTGCATAGAGCACCAGAGGGGTCAGCGTAGTTGAGGTAGAGGCTCCCAGAGTTGACGCAGGGCCTCCTAGGGCTGACGCAGGGCCAGCGTGAGACAGAGAGGGGTTAATGCAGTCCAGATAGGGCAGACACTAGGGTTGTAGAGCAGTTTTGTGCTGAGGAGCTACCAGAAGGATTTTCCGGGGTTTCAGCCAGGAGATTTCTCTCAAATTGTGAGGTATAGCTGCTAAGGAAATTCTCTGTTGGGTAGGCCAGTTTCGGCACCCAGATTGTACTTTGATATTGCTTAATAAGAAAACCTCAGATAGATGCACTGGTTTTCCCGCATTGGGTTTTTCCGGGGACATTGGTCCAAAAATAATGGTGTCATGTGGTGTGTTTGTTCTTGTTTCTTTTAGTTGTTGATCTGTAATATGTTGAGCATGCACTAGTGTTTATTTTTAGTATTTACTTTGTAAATAACTTGTTAAAGAAAAATAACAAGTAGGTAGGAATAAATTAGAAAAAGTGCATGAAGGGTTTCTAAACTAAGTAAACTTAAAAACTTCAACATGGTATCAGAGCGTGATTGTAGATCACATGAGGACTAAAAGACATCAGCCGAGCGGAACAATAGGAGTAGAAAACAACTGTCCCGAGGTGACAAAAACTGTTTCTAGCAGTGCAGAAGCCAAGTAGTGTGATGCAGGGCCAGCCAGAGCCACGCCGAAGAAGTCGGGAGCTGCGCAGAGCCCCACAGAGGCTAGCGTTGTTGAAGCAAAGGGCCAGAGGGCTGATGCAGGACATTCCAGGGCTGACACAGACCCATTTGGGGTGACGCAAAGCCAGCGTGAGGCAGAGAGGGGTTGACACAGTTCACAGAGAGGCAGTTTCTAGAGTCTAGAAGGCTGCATAAATATTACAGAGTGGAGTTGGTGAGGTACTGTAGTCAGAACGGTACCTGACAGAGCAGGGCCAGAGGAGTTGTTATCGAGGGTTTCTAGTCGAGGAACCTGGATCAACAGTGCAGTTGCACAAGACAATCAGAGTAGGGGGCATCTCGACAAGCGGCAGAAGGATTTCTAGGAGGGAAATCAGGACTGAGAGGGAGTCCAGAAGAGAGCTTCCAGACGGGAAGTAGAGACTTAGAGGAGTCGAACAAAGAACTTCCAGGAGGGAAGTAGAAGAGTGTCATGGCACTACACGGGGTAAGAGACCAGGATAGATTGGACGGAGCATCGAACTTCGCAGATTGGAAGGCCAAAATCTTGTCAAGAACTTTGCCTTGAAGGTTATAGCTATCCTAGTCGACTCCTAGTGCTTGATAGGAATCGTGTCAAGAACTTTGCCTTGAAGGTTATAGCTATCCTAGTCGACTCCAATGATAACGACAAGTACGAAAAGGCGATGGCGAGGGCTAAGTGCATTATCCTTGATGGGGTCAAGGATCATGTGGCACCACATATAGCCGAGAAGGAAACGACAATTGAGATGTGGGAGGCTCTCAAGAACCTATACCAACATACTTCTGTGCAGAGAAGAATGCTGCTCGAGAACTGGATGAGGTCGTATCAGCTGAAGAAGGGTCAATCGATTGACACCTTCCTTGGAGGACTGAATGAGATCTGAGACCAGTTGACTGCTATAGGAGAGACATCAGATCAAGAGCTTATGGTGAGGACAACCTTGAACGCTGTCTCAAAAGATTGGGAAGTGTTTGTCCAGAGTATCCTTGGCAGAGGGACTCTCCCACCTTGGGACGAGATGTGGGCAGCTCTTCACCAGGAAGAGATCAGACGGTAATCGAAGACAGGTAGCAACAGCAAAGGGATCAAGGTCAAGCAAGAGGAGAAGGATGTGGCCCTAGCATCTGAGGGAAAGCAGGAGAAGCGTAAGAAGAAAGATCTCTCCAAGATCAAGTGCTTCCACTGTGGGGAGATGGGTCATTATGTGACCCAGTGCCCAAGGAAGAAGAGTAAAGGAGAGTTTTCCGAGACTAAGGTAGCGCCAGCACGGGCAGAGAAGGAAGTTTTGACAGACGATGACTATGCCATGAGTGCACACACATCACTTGAGCGCAAGTGGGGAGACATCGAGCTGTAGTCAAGCAGACTACAGGCGATGAGGGGAAGGATCCTCGAGGTACCTAGCCTCTTGGATTAGACCTTGCTACGGTAGCCCCATCGAGGAGTAGCAGGACTGGCTAAGTGGGTAGAGACGGATGCGGATGGAGCGACGGAGAGAGCTATAGTGCATGAGTCCCAAGACAGCGCAGGGCTAGTAGGCTGCAGCAGTGCAAGAGGCACAGGAGTGTTGCGCCAGTGCAGGAAGGCACAACAAGGTGTGCAACGATGCGAGATGCAGGGAGTTGTTGCAGCAGCGCAGAGGTTAGAGAGAGGGAGCACTTGTTAGCGACAGATGGAGCTTCAGCATCAGTGGGTGTTTTTAGCCCATCAAGGAGGTTAGTTGGGAGATCAGTTACTTACTTCTCAGTAACTGAGTTGTAGTGCAACAGTGGGTAGCACAATGCAACATGATGAGAGGAGGTGCAGTGCGGGTGCAGTGCTGGGAGAAAGGACCAGCAACACCACTGGTGATTCTTCTTGACAAAGCCTGTATGCTGCAAGGTGTTGATCATCCCTTATAGGAGATAGTAGATCAAATGGATTTTTTAAGAAACAAATTATTTTATGATTATATATCTCTGATAACTGACAAGTAAAACTCCACAACATCATCTTTGGAATCACACGATGTTCTACGTCCAATTCAAATAAAACTACACTGAATATGTGACATAACTGGCCATCTTCTCGAATGTTGTCCTTCCCTTGGCACCAAAATTGTAGATGCATCAATATCTTTCTCAAATCTTTGGAACAACACTTTACAATGTGCTCAACTAGACTAGGACATATTGCGACACCCTCTACAATGCAAACCATGAGTATATGGGAAACTAATTCCTCAACCGAAGGGAGTTCAAATTCTACTTTCAATTTGTCCAAGAGGTGTGGCAGACAGAGATTGTGTCGGTTACTTGTCAACACTATAGGGCACTTCCCTGTTTCAGCAAGGTGCAATAAAGCTGCTATAAATCCCTAGTCATCATCAAATATGGTATCCACATTCTCAAACAGTATTAATGCCTTGCTCTTGTTCTGGTTGCAACGTCTTTCATCAATACCATACATATGTTTCTCCTTTTCAATGTGTATTGGCCGTTTAATAGCAGCAGAAATTGTTGCAGACTGCTTTTCATTCTTGCCCTTGTTTAGCACGTTTCCCTTCGTCCTTTTTTCCTTTCTAGAAAACAAATGCTCGTCTACATCCTTACTATCTTGCAGTTCCTCAATTTCCTCAACTGATCGTTTATTCAAGCCATGTGATTCCATCGCTTCTCCAAACTTTTGCTTCACTAGTGCTCCACTACGACACTCAAAAGCATTAACCTCAATCACATCAAAACCTTGCTCGTTTGCACAATATTGTTGTGTTTCAACATCTCTAAGGTATTTTAAGGAGGGAGAAGCATCCTTAGCTATCACTCTGAACTTGTGTACCTTACTGTCAGGTTTGTTAGACAAGAATTTTTGCAATCCATTCTTACCTTCAATATCCAGATCTCGTGTTTGAATTGCATGTGGGACAAGTTTAGAATCGGAATTTTTTTATTGTTATATGACAACCAACTTTTTTCCATTAGAGGTCCATGGGATTTCGGGGGACTCTGTAAACTCATTCTGACCCGAACGAGAAACAAGGCAAGCTACTTTTTTTTTTCATATTCCCAATTGGATTATCATTTTGAGTGGTCTTCTTCTCTAGTTTTCATATACCCACTTTGACTATCATTCTCATCGCAATCGTTGTTGAGATCATTTTCATCTTCATGTGGATCTTCTTCATCATCTTTCTCATTGTTATGATATTGTTCATCTTCTTGTTTGTCAAAATAGTTCTCATCGACCTCATCTTCATCCTCATTATCATTAGAATCCTCATCTTGATCTGTATCATTTTCATGTTCATCATTATCAACATTTGGATCGAATTCGTCTTCTCCTGCTTCACCTTGTTCTGTTTCCTCAATTTTGGTATTATCTTCCTTATTATCGATTTCCTTTCGACATGCTTTAACTTTTGCAAATGATTTTTCTAAACGCTGAAATGCTTCTTGAATTTTGCTAAACTGCTCAAAACATTTAGCTTGTGAACGCAATGGCATATTGTGTGACGAACTATGTTCAAAGACTCACATGATTTTATTGTGCGCCATGGCTTCGATACCACTAAAGCATCATACTTGATAGCTTGTTGACTTAATGTAAAAATACAGAGAAGGTATTTTGTAATAATAATTTATTATATATATAAAATGTATAAGTGATGATGAATGTTACAATGAGACCCTGTTTTTATACCTAAGCAGGTGAACTTTCATGATTAGGCATGTCTTTTAGACATGCCTTTTCACTTAACTTAATGATTATTTAACATAATCAATATTTGATTATTTAATATTTACCAGTGTTGTGAAAATCGCGATTTTTTCATTTTCCCGATAATATCGCACGATTAATTCAGTGATTTTTTCATTTTGAAAAAAATGGGATTTAATCCCGATTTTTTTGAAAAAATTCTGATTTTTTTTTTTGCCGATTTTTTTTCCAATTTTTTTCCTATTTTTTCCCCTCACCGATTTACTCCCGATAACGATTTTCGAAACATTGATATTTACATTTATTTTGTTTATTTACTTGTTATGAATTATATTCATAACAATCAAAAGATCATGCCCTTTCACCAAGAGGCACTCGAGACAATATATAAGCCAGGGGCCCTTCTATGTAACAAGCATTATTCATTTATTTAATAAAAATATATGTATTTCTGTTTATCACTGAGCTTGTATGCTCCAACCATATATATAAATGATAAAATGTGGTAGAACACTTGTTTCCGATGGAGTGGTTAATATAGAGCGCTTTCTTTTCATATTTCAAATAGTGCTAACTAATTGTCTCAACAATGATGACTTTTTTCTAATAACAGTTTATAACAAACATACACTTGTTAGGGAACCAATTATGACTCTTGACACTGCCTTCAATTATTTTTAAAGAAGGGTTAGTTTTATCGATGAAAGATCTACCAAACAACTAAAGACATGATTGAATTAAATGGAAGAAGTCTAGTTACATGCTATTTTGAGGGTTGAGTGATGATGCAAATGTTTGTTATTCTATTTATTATGAAAGAAAGAATTTTTGAAGGGTAAACCTGGTATAAAATTACAAATAGTTTTATCTATTAACCTCTATAAATTTGTTATTTCCTGTTCTCTTCAGTGTTTTGAAATTGTTCTCAATTACTTATTTGATAATCATCTATCTATAAATTAATATATATTATCTCTCCTTGTAGTGTCCGAGCAGTTGTTGCACTAAATCTTCACAATTATGCAAGTGGACGAAATCCTTGGGGCCACCCTAGGCCAGACTACTTGGAAAAGGTTAAGATGAATGTCTCTTGTATTAAGCATTTTCATTTATTTATGGACTAACTGATTTTTTTTTCTTAATTTTCTCCCATGTTGTTTACTTACAACTTAATAAAGTTGAAACTTCTATGATCCAAAATTTCTGTCTGAATGTAATCAGAATTGCCGTATAACTAGATGACCAAAAGCAACATTGGTATCTTGTAACTAGCTATAATTACTTATTATTTTTCCAAAGAGTCATCCAGTAAGACTTTCTTTAGTTATTTTGTAATGAATCATGATTGACCAAGCAAATGATAATTTTTTTTATGCAGGATGGTTTAGAAAAAGAATAAGATAATTTCCCTTTCCAATAATAGAATTTTGCATTAGCCTTCTAGTATTTCTCTTTTAAAAATATCTATAGATGATAAGTATAGACCTGGAAAGTTTTCTTTAAAAAACTCACACACATAATATTTTGCAGAACAACACTGCATAGAAGAAAGCCGGTAGCATTAATTAACGATTTATTCTAGTATGGTTAATGTAATTTTTTACATTAGATTGTGTAAAAAAATCCCACAGAGATGAAACAGCAAGAGTGATATAGGAGATGAATCATCGAAAGACAATTGACTTCTACCATATAAAAAGTCATTTACAATATATGTGACTTATTTATTATGAATAGTTACAAAATATACGCAACAATATGACCATTATATGAATATTCTATTACACTACTGAGTCCCTGCATTATTATGCAAAACTATAGTAAGGTGATATGTAAACAAACATGAGAGAACCCCCTGTTCATATGTCTTGTGTCATTGTGCCAGACATGTGGGACATGCTAGGGCTGCATGTCTTACATGTGCCCCTAGGGTATCCTGATCTGTTGGACATTCTCAGCTTGAAAGGGGCCCCCATGGGGGATAAAAACACTTGAAAGCTATTCACACTGGTTTTGGGGGCAATAGAATGGTAGAGACAGGGGGATGTGTGTCTGGGACAGCTAGAGTGCATTCCCAAAATTTCAGCAGAGGATGGGTTGGGGACAGCAACAATATTAATAATAATAATAATAATTCAGAATTAACAATAAACGTTTTTAGTTGCTTCAAACTTGTAAGCATAGCAAACTATACTATATGGTATTATGGACAGCCCTTGCACTTGCAAATTCTGAAAAAGCTCGTGCACTTTAAAAAGCGCTGGATGAAATTCCATTATTTGCTGCTATACATGAGCAAAATGCAATTTACCTTTAGGAAACTAAGTGTGATCATTTTTAATTTTCTATAAGGTCCATAAAGGGTCTATGAGATTGAGAATTATCTCTATGGCAGTTTTTATTTGGTATTCCTCATATTTCATGTGAAAGATGATTATGTCAAAATATTTCCCTTCTCAAAAGGTTTTGTATACTTCTACAGTTATGTTTAGAAACACTATGAAACACTTTGGTATTGTAAAGAGATTAGATTCATATTTCAGGTTAAGAAGGTGATTGAATAGGAATTTATTCAAACATTTAATATTTGTTCCAAGTCACTACAATTTGATTGTTTTCACAATTCTTGAGGTTGATATTATTCCTTGAGATGTTCTTGGCTGCTTAGGAACTATGCCAAGGCATCTCAGACTCATCCCTGCTTTTGGCCTCAAGCTGGCTCATGGGCTAGAGGGGGTAATCCTAAGAGAGAAATGAAAACTAACTATTTACTGTTACGAAGCATCAGCTTACAACATTAATCTTAGAATGCCATATTTGAAAGAATGGTATAAAAAGGGTTGGATGTGAGATGGCAGCAGACTTGGATTAAAGACTATAAACTTTCAGACCAGCGGACAATCCATTGGGCATGGAGTCTCAAGTAGCAGAGCACAATAGCTGATAAAGCAAGGTGGAAGAAAATGACAAGACCTAAATCTCAGGCATAACAATGATTAAGAAAACCTTCACTGGCCTGTGATGAAGAAATTGGATCTGCTAGGCATTTAAACATGAATCCAACAAATGAAAAGTGTTGCTTATACTGTGGACGAGCTGAGCAAAAAAATGCGAATTTCCTCATATTTCATGTTAAAGATGATTATGTCAAAATATAAAAGGCATTCCCTTCTCAAAAGGTTTTGTATACTTCTACAGTTATGTTGAGAAACACTATGAAACACTTTGGTATTGTAAATAGATTAGATTCATATTTGAGATTAAGAAGGTGATTGAATAGGAATTTATTCAAACATTTAGTATTTATTCCAAGTCACAACAATTTGATTGTTTTCACAATACTTGAGGTTGATATTGTTCCTTGAGATGTTCTTGGCTGCTTAGGAACTATGCTAAGGCATCTCAGACTCATCCCTGCTTTTGGCCTCAAGCTGGCTTTTGGGCTAGAGGGGGTGACCTTCAGGGAGAAATGGAATCTAAGTGCTTACTGTTACGAAGCATAAGCTTACAACATTAATCTTAGAATGCCATAGTTGAAAGAACAGTATAAAAAGGGTTGGATGTGAGATGGCAGCAGACTAGGATTAAAGGCTATAAACTTTCAGACCAGAGGACAATCCATTGGGCATGGAGTCTCAAGTAGTAGAGCAGAATGGCTGATAAAGAAAGGTGGAAGAAAATGAGAAGACCTAAATCTCAGGCATAACAATGATTAAGAAAACCTTCATTGGCATGTGATGAAGAAAATGGATCTGCTAGGCATTTAAACATGAATCCAACAGATGAAAAGTGTTGCTTATACTGTGCATGAGCTGAGCAAAAAATAGTGAATTCAATTGACAAACGCTTATTTGATGATTTTAACGATCAGCGTGAATGTAAATATTTAAAGGCTTAAAAAAAAGTAGGGAATAAATGTGATTCTTTAACAATGCTCTGTTTATTGCATGAGGGGCATTTCTGTAAATTTTTGAACATATTAGGTCCTTGCCTGGAAACTGCATTAATTACATTAATTTATAGAAAAGAACAGGGATGACAAATGAGAAACTTAAAACAAAAAATGACAGAGAAACAAGGCTCTGCATATCCTTGACTCAAGATATGAATCCAATAAACAAATCCCTTGATCTGAGAATTTTACAATAGCCCTACGGGATGCATTACAGAGAAATCAGTCCACCACTACCAAAAAGATTGTTTCTCCTGTTGCCTTTGACTTTGTCTTTATGCTCACCAAATATTTCTTTAATGCCCTCAAAACTGGAGCTGCCTGTAAAGGGAAATTTTGCTCTCAGGTTCCCTTGACAATTAGGGTTTCCAACAAAATTTCTTTGCTTGCTTAGTAATGAAACAAAAGTTCATTCGATAGTATAGCATGTGAAGTATATGTGAAGTATAGTCCACAATGAGTTGCACTGTTCACTTCAGGAACATGTAATACAGCATTCTGTTCAGCACAGTATTATAACTCAACCAATTGACGGAACAGTTCCAGTACAAGTCCAAATTTAACAGAGTTTGATCAGCAGACACATGTACCCTAACATCCTATTAAACGATCTGCACTTCCCTATACTTATCTGCACACAACTTATAATTCCTTGTGAATTCTGTTATTAGAGATGTCTGAAGAACCTCAGGTTGAAACCCTTACTTCTGCAACAGAAGATTAACCAAGAACTATCAGACTGCAACTTCAGGAACAATGTCAAGTACCTCAAGATGATAATCGAGCTGTTCAGGAGGTGGTCTGAATTCTGACTCAGTATATGCCCTAACTTTTAGCCTCCGAACTAAATCAGGAATTCCTGCCGAGTTCTGTTCAGGAACACAAGTTTCCTCAGGAATCTTTGGGCCTGTCACAGACCTACAAGTGCCTCAGAAACCCTCCCATGTCTCTGCGTCAAGAGTACGAACAAATTCTGAACTTCAGGGCTGGTCACAGAGTATTACAGCCCTCCGAGGAGCCTCAAGAAGAGCTCAGTTTTGCTTGGATGACCTCCGTTTATGCTTAGAAAAACCTCAGACTGTTGCAGGATGGATTCCACTGGTCTGCATCAGGGTAATTTCGCACAGCCTCAGCATCAGAGCCCCATCTGCCTCAGGAGATTTGATTCCCCCTTTGCCTCAGAACAGATTGTTATGGCCTCAAGATAATTTTGATTGACTTGCTTCAGATATCCCAAAAAAAAAGTTGCTATCCTTTAGATGGATGATTTTCCTGTTTACCAAAATAAAAATAAAAGATAAAAATAGGTTTACTAACTAGGGTGGAATCTTTCACCACCAAAATTAGTAGAAGGAAAGGTTTCTTAAAACCCTCAGAGCCACAACTCAAGAAAACAGATATAATTGATGCAATTTGATGATTATTGATTTTATCTCAAGTCTTCTCTATTTATAGATTTTTCTATGGGCACCAAAATGTGAGGGGTTGTGGGTGCAACCCCCAATTTTGGGCTTTTTGCTCCAGCCGGCCCAACTTTTGCACAATGTTGCCCCAACATTGGAAAAATTATGTTTTTTAACCCCTTTTTCAAGACTGTAGGGTACGGGGTCGGATAGGCTATTTCGTCCTTCCATAGGCAATCAACTTAGAGGGAACATTGTTGATTTTTCTGTGGCACTTAAGAATAATTTTTGAGTCTAAGATCAAGATCACAAACACACTCAAATGCCACAACACTACTACTTTGTACAATGGAAAAACAAATAGCAGCAAATCAACTAGTACACAATGTTGAAAATTTGAATAGCAACATTCGATACTTTTCATTGAAAACCAGGACGAAAAAATCATATTTGCCAATTGTACAAGTCAGTCTCACAACTCTACAAGTCATCCCACTTAGGGCTAATTTGCTCATGTCACATTCATATATATTGGGCATCATTGGCACTCATTCGACACACCAACCACCACAATTTCAATCTGCGATTTTCAGAGAGAAACATGACACATGCGAAGGACAGAATGGGTTCTTTTGATCTGCATTGACTTTCCTTTTTGAGTTGTGTTGACTTTGTTTGACTTGGGCATATTTGGCACTTGTTTGACTTTTGCTTAGATCATCTTGGAAGGCCGAATACCTCTGAGTTTGTTGACTCCAGTTGACTTTAATTTCGCTCTTGTATTGGGACGTTGACCAATGTTGACCACATCCTAAGATGGTTGATTTGATTGAGACTTCTTGACTGGTGCGCTGACTTTTTTATGATTACTTCAGGACTGAATTTCAGCCTTTATACTCAACCAGATAATACCCAAGTTCAAAGGGAGTGGGTTGTTTGAAGTATGTCTTGATTGTGCCAAAGAGAAGTCAAGATCTAGCATGCAACATATGGAAGCATAGAAGCGAGATTTGAGAAGGTTTTCCCAGAAAGAGGGAGAGGATCATGTCAAGAAGTTTGCCTCAGTTGTAAAAGTTTCCTTAGCTTTTTGAAGAACATGAAAAGAAGCCTCATGTTTGAAAAAGACTTTGGGCTTAGTTGAATGGATCAAGGGTGATCCTATATGATTTATCTTTGACAAAAGCTAAAGGACTCATGTGTCAAAGGGAGCAGCAATTGCATCTTGAGGGAATAGTCAGAAATCCTTGTTATGACCTCAAAGAAAGTTGACCTAAGATTCCAGGATGATGGAATGTCAATGTGAGAGGGAATACTCAAAAGCATCTATGATTATGGATCATGTGAAGTTGCAAAGAGTTCATCAAGGTATTGCTTTTTGTTGGGGCTCTATTATAATTTCTTGAATAAGCATGAAGCAGTATGGTAGAGGCCGAGTATATTGTAGCTAGATTCACAAGTTTAGAAGCAGTATGGCTTCAGAGACTTATTGCTGGATTGTATGATGACAAACATGGTGACGAAAGGTGTAGTATATCTCCACTGATGAGCTGATAGGTGATATTCTACCAAATCCCCTTTCTAGAGGAAAGTTTTTGTACTTCTCGGACAAGCTTGAGCTTGTGGAGATTGCCTCTTTGATTGAGAGGCACTGATGATTGCATCATGGATATGGTTTCTCCATGTGTCATGTACTTTGATCAGAATTAGGGAGGTTAACCTTGTGTCAAGTAAATTAACTAGAATTAGGGGGAATGGTTTGAAAGATTGGATAGCATCATGGACTGTCATTCTTATTGTGTCATGTACTTTGACATGATTAGGGAGGTTATCCTTGTGTCGAGTGTAATGACCCACCTACAATCACAAACAAAATGTGAATATTAGCATGCATACAGAGCATCCATATGATAGCTACATGCATGAAACGCATGTATTGCACTAGTATACATACTGGCTAATATTAAGAAAAGTTCAAGTTTAAGTTGATGAATCGATTACCGACATAAATTCCTAACTCACCAGAATATAATGAATATATCGAGTGGGACCTTGATATGTGTACCACCCTTATATACCTATATATATGATTAATCCTTTAAATCAAAAATACATCTATATATATGATTAAAAGAATGTTGAATGAATTAATTTCGAATGAGCAAACAGCTCAATCATAATACAAAGATATTTACAATAATAGAAACATCAGGTTTCTATGTAGAATATAGAAACACTCAGTTTCATCAAAGAAACTGCTAAAAGAATATAAATAGCAACAACTAAAAGGAATGAGCATTAAATGCTAAATAGGAATATTCTAATATATTCTAATACCCTCCCTTAATGCTCAATCTATTTACAACACCAATAGACCTTCTGAATTTTACAAATTTATCAGGACCAAGAGGCTTGGTGAAGATGTCGGCGGGCTGCTCTGTTGTGGGAACATATTGCAACTGAACTGAGTCGTCTTCAACAAGCTGGCGAATGTAGTGGCAATGAGTTTCCACATGCTTTGTTCGTTCATGAAAGACAGTATTCTTGGCAAGTTTGAGCACTCCCTGATTATCACAAAACAAGGAAGTAGGCCCTGTCTGGGAAACATGCATATCTTCCAGCATACGTCGAAGCCAAACTGCCTCACAGGATGCCTTAACTGCTCCCCGATACTCGGCTTCTGTTGAGGAGAGAGCCACTGCCTGTTGCTTCTTACTAGTCCAAGTAACAGCGCCGGATCCTAGATTAAACACATACCCAGCTGTAGATTTACGGTCATCAACCGAACCGGCCCAGTCAGAATCAGTGTAACCACTGAGAATAGGATTGGAACTTCGAGTGTATAGGAGGCCATAATCAGAAGTGCCACGCACATATCGTAGCACACGCTTTGCTGCTTGCCAATGATCAGCTTTAGGAGCAGACATGAAGCGAGAAATGTAGCTTACTGCAAAACTGATGTCAGGTCTGGTAGCAGTAAGATAGATGAGACTGCCCACTAATTGCCTGAATAAAGTTTCATCCACAAGGGGAGAGGATGACTGAGCTGAAAGTTTGAGCCCTGGTTCCATAGGAGTCGTGGTTGGTTTGCAATCCTGCATTCTGAATCTGTCCACAAGATTTTTGGCATACTTGGACTGAGAGAGAAAGATCTGATTTTCAGTCTGCCAAACTTCAACCCCCAGACAATAATGAAGAAGCCCCAAGTCTGTCATCTCAAAAGTTCTGCATAAATCTTGTTTGATCCCATGGATCAAATATGCAGAGCTGCCAGTGATGATAAGATCATCCACATAGACAACCACAAACAAGATATCATCACCAGTATGCTTGATATACAGGTTTGCATCAGAAGGGCTCCGCTGAAAACCCTGATCTGTCAGGTACTGATCAATTTTCATATACCAAGCCCGAGGAGCTTGTTTCAATCCATAGATTGCTTTAGCTAACCGACACACTTTGTGTTCTTGACCAGCAACCTTGAATCCTGGAGGCTGCGTCATGTAGACTTCTTCTTGGAGATCACCATCTAGGAAAGCACTTTTTACATCCATCTGATGAACTTTCCAATTGAACTGAGCTGCTAGGGCAAGAACAAGCCTTATGGTACTCATCTTGGCTGTAGGAGCAAAAGTCTCCTCATAGTCGATGCCTTCCTTCTGTGAAAATCCTCGAGCCACAAGCCGAGCTTTATACTTGTCTATGGTTCCATCAGCTTTGTATTTCACTTTATACACCCATTTGCAGCCTATGGGCTTTTTGTCTGCAGGAAGATCAGAAAGTGTCCATGTGTGATTCTTCTGAAGACTCTGGAATTCGGCTTCCATAGCCTGTTCCCACTCAGATGTACCCTTAGCCTTTGAATAGGTTTGAGGCTCAAAAGTACTGTGCAGGTTAGCCATAAGAGCAAAATTGACTGTAGACTGTTGTCTGTTCTTATGTCTAGAAGTTCTGCCTTCAAGGAGCTCATCATCCTGGAGATCACCAATGGTTTTAGCCCACCATTTTGGCCGAAGAGTAGAAGAAGCAATAGCAGAAGTAGAGGAACCAATATCAGGAGGAGGTGGAGGAGACTCAAGAGCAATAGGGGCGGCAAGAGGAGGGTTATTTTCTGGAGGAAGCTCAGATAGAGTATGATCAAATACTGATGCTACATCATCCCTCCCATCAGGTGGACCGACTAGAAGAAGTACACTGTGAGGCTGATCCTCAGAACACTGCTTAGAAGAAGAAGACTGAAAAAATCCTGTCTTCATCAAATACTACATCCCGACTGAAGCTAAGACGACTAGTGGCTATATCTATTAGCCTATAGGCTTTGTGATGATCACTGTACCCTGTCATCATGAGTTTCTGGCTTTTGGAATCCAACTTAGATCGCTTAGCAGCTGGAATCCAAACATATGCAACTGAGCCAAATACTTTGAGATGACTGATCTTAGGCTTTCGGCCAGACCAAACCTCTTCAGGAGTCTTCCCTGTAACAGCCTGAGTGGGTGATCTGTTAAGAAGATAAACAGCAGTAAATACTGCTTCAGCCCAGAATTTGTTTGGAACACTCCTGTGTTGTAGCATGGAACGAGCCATTTCAACAACCGTGCGATTGCGACGCTCGACAACACTGTTTTGCTGAGGAGTGTAAGGAGTGGTTAATTGTCGTTTGATGCCATGAATATCACAGAAGTTGGCAAACGCCGAAGAACAAAATTTCCCCCCATTGTCGGTCCTAAGGGTCATGATGTTACAACCAGATTCTTTCTCCACTAATGTTTTAAACTTCTGAAAGGTACTAAGAACATCAGATTTATTTTTAAAAAAATATACCCACATCTTTCTACTGAAATCATCTACAATAAGTAAAAAATATTTGCAAGCAGTGATAGAGGCTGTATTCATAGGTCCGCAAATATCAGCATGAAGTAACTGAAGTACCTTAGATGCGCGCCAAGATTCTCCATTTTTGAATGAAGACCGATGTTGCTTTCCCGCTTGACAGGCGCTGCATACCCCCAACTGCTGAGTCTGAATATCAGGTAATCCAGACACAAGTCCCTCCCTAGAGAGCTGAGATAGATACTGCATATTGAGATGCCCATATCGCTGATGCCATAGAGTGCTGATAGGAGAAATACGTGCTGCTAGAGCCACTTCTGGAGAGTCACCGGTGTCAAGTAGCCTGTATAAACCATGATCTTCTAGGCCAACAACAATTGTTAAACTAGACTCCCTGTCAATAATGGAGCACTTGTGGGTACTGAACACTACATCAAGTTGAGGAGAATTCCTCATAATCTGGCTGACAGATAGCAGATTAATTTCCATACCAGGAACATAGTATACATTCAGAAATATAAGTGTGCGCCCACCAGACTGAATTTGAACTGTACCTCTGCCAGCTACTGTGTACTTTTCACCTCCGCCAAATACCACGGAATCACTGAAAGGTGAGAAGTCAATAAACCAGTCACGCCTGTGAGAAAAATGACGTGATGCGCCAGAATCAATGTACCATGCAGAGGAAGGAACATGGTCTGAAGACCTTTTAGCCATAAAGGCGTAAAAGGCAGACTCTGTCTGCTCTGAATGTTCTGCAACATTGGCTGTCTGATGTGGCCCTCCCTGTTTCCTCTGTTCAGAAGCAATCCTCTGTCGGCAATCTTTCTTCATGTGACCGAACCTGTGACAGTAATTACACTGCACACTTTTCTTCCGAGCAGGATCAAAAGGCTGAGAGGAGCCTTTCTGCTGAAAGGACTGAGAGGACTGATATTTTGCAGAAAATGCATTTTCCGAGGACACTGATGAAGCACTACTGCCAAACTGCTGTTTCCACCGATCCTGCTGCAGAAGTTTGGTACATAAATCTGGAAACTTCAGATCAACATTTGTGGTGGTAATGTTGAGCGTTTCAATGAAGTGTTCATAAGATTTCGGTAGACTTTTCAAAGTAATGACTACCATATCTTCCTCCTCCATGGTCCGACCAATGGCTTCGAGCTGATCTCGAATGTCTTTAATTTTGTTGAGATGTTCCTGTAAAGACATATGTTCGTCCATCATGACGGAGAACAACTGATTTTTGAGAAAAAAAGCTCTGCTTTTATCAGATGTCTCATGCAATTCTTTCAATTGTTGCCAGATTTCAGCAGCTGTCTTGCCAGAAGGGATCTGTGGTAACTGATCATCAGCGACAGAGAGCTTGAGAAGCATAACAGCCTCTCGATTTCGATCATCAAATTTATCTTGATCGGTCCCGGCTGTACCTGGACGAAGCTCTTTGCCCAAAATGAGTTGATCAAGACGCCTATACTCAAAAATGGTCAACATTCTTTGTTTCCAAATGTTATAGTTGCTGCCATTAAAGCGTTGATTTCCTTCTAACATCAGATTGGTAAGTGTGGCCATTTTCACAAAGAAAACACAGAAGTATGACACACAAGAACAATGTAGCTGACTGTTTATCCTGGTGTAAATTAAAGAACAGACTTTGTCCTGCTAAAAAAAAATTTTACCCAGCAAAGATATCTCTCCAGTCTAAAACAATGGTAATACTGCTAGCACAAAATATATATTTCTGAGAATACAGTTTCCCACAGGAGAATGCAAGTCTACCACACGTGTATAGCTTGTAAAGGAGGCTGTCAGGATCACAAAAAAATTCCGCTGATAAAAAATTCCGGCAACCAGAACCACAAATACCACGGATAAAAATTCTGGCAAGCACCACGGATTGGTAACGCTGATAAATCAAAATACGAATATCTAAACAAGTTGGCCCACGTGAGCTATCAAGGCTTCACGTCACGTCTCAGCTGTAAACGACTCAGAGATATACGTCTCAGCTATATACGTCTCAGCTATATAGATCCACAGGTGTATATATCCACGGGTTTCAACTGCCACGGGTTTCAACTGTATATATGGACCACGGGTTTCAAATATTTATCCTCGGGTTTGAAATATAAATGAACCACTGGTTTCAAATACGGGTCGGAAATATATATCCACGGGTTTCAACTGCCACGGGTCGGAAATATATATTCACGCCAAAATATATATCCACAGGTTTCAAATGTGTATCCACGGGTCGAAAATATATATCCACGGAAAAATATATATCCACAGGTTTCAAATGTGTATCCACGGGTTTCAAATGTAAATCCTCGGGCTTCAAAATGAATATCCACGAGTTTCAAAAATACACGCGTATCCACGGGTTTGACAACTTTGAAAATAAAACCACGAATTTGCCCGCAGATCGAATTTTCAAACCACGAGTCTGACTTTCAAAAAAAACAAATGAGTTTTGAGAGAAAACACCTGGATCACGAATGCTGAGAAATTCCACGTTGTGGTCGAGTAGCCGCCAGGTGAAGAAGAAGATAGCCGGATCCACGATTCCAAGCAAAACTGGCCAGCCAAAAAAAAATTCCGCTCCCACGAAAACAGTCACCGCCACAAAGTTATTTCCTTAATAAAATGATCATGCAAGGGAAGAATCCATTTCTGTATCGAGATGGACGACTGTAAGCTTTTATCACAGCGAGCAAAGCCGAGGCTAAGACTCAGTGAAGGCTGCCTGGCTTACAGAGGGCTCGACCTTAGAAAGGACTCAAGAGATTACGATGCAGAGAGAATTACTGTTCAAGAAATCTCTTAACCTTGCTCTGATACCATAAAAGAATGTTGAATGAATTAATTTCGAATGAGCAAACAGCTCAATCATAATACAGAGATATTTACAATAATAGAAACATCAGGTTTCTATGTAGAATATAGAAACACTCAGTTTCATCAAAGAAACTGCTAAAAGAATATAAATAGCAACAGCTAAAAGGAATGAGCATTAAATGCTAAATAGGAATATTCTAATATATTCTAATAATGATAAAGATAATGAAATATATATTTAATTTATATTTAATTAAAGTAAATAAAATTATTTATTTAAATGTTAAATAAAGCAATTTGTTTAAAAATCTATAAATAAAATAATTTAATTAAATTGAAAATTAAATGTAATAAAATATTATTAAATCTTAAACTAAATAAATGAACCATTTCAAGGATTCATTTCAAGTAAACTGCCCCTATCCAAAAGAAAAGAAGGGTTGAGAAGATTGTGGGGTGACAACGAAAAGAAATGGTGAAACGGTGGAGGGAGGAGGCAGACAACAAGGAGGTTGGGAGACGATGGAGTTAAGCATAAAAGGGAGTGGAGGAGATCATAACGAGGGAGGATTTTTGTGAATTTACAGAGAGACGAGAATTGCTAATAGAGCCACGGATAGTAAGGGAGATTGAGCTTAATTGATCTTGGAGATTTGGGCACGGGTCCAGTGTGCTTCAAATTTGAAGTACTTTGGAATTGGGTACCGAGATTGTGCCCAGTCATTTTGGTAACAAAAGCAAATTGGTGCTACAACAACTCGGGATCGACTTCAAACACAAAAGACAAGTATGTATCTGTGAATTAAATTGATAAATTCTTGTTAAAATTGCCGTTGTTAAATTTTGGTAGAATTTAGGGATTAAGGTTTGGTTTGATTACATGTTTAAATTGCCCAATTAGGGTTTTACATCAACTACATAGGCCTGATTAGGAAGAATGATTCGATGGACTGACATTCTTCCTGTGTCATTGTATAGTGACCTGCTTAGGGTTTTAGTCCTCATGCTACTTTGACCTGAATTAGGAAGAATGGTCTGGTGGACAGACATTTCCTAGTGTCATTGTATAGTGACCTAATTAGGGTTGTAGTCCCTGTAGAAAATGGTTCGGAAAAGGACAATCATTCTCTCTGTGTCATTATATAGTGACCTGATTAGGGATGTTATCGCTATGTCATTTTGACCTGGATTAGGGAACATCGTGCTCTGATCTCTTTCTAGAGTGAGCTTGTTTAGGTATCGTGCTCTGATCCCTTTCTGGAGTGAGCTTGTTTAGACATCATGCTTTGATCTCTATCTAGAGTGAGCCTGTTTACCAAACGATGCATATGTGCCATACGTCAGGGGTACTAATTGGGTTATGGCAATGTGGTTTATGTTGGTGATTATATTGATGATGATGCTTATCTTAATCTTGATGATCTTTCCTTATAGAATTGTCAACTTGAGAACATCTTGATAGTCATTATGAATACCTCCCTAGATAAGAGGGAGCAATGAAATTGTAAGTATGTTCTGTCTTCATAATATTATGGAAAAGGTTAAAAATAATGAGTCAATAAAATTTGTTTTTGTCATGTCCCATTTGGACATTGAAAAGAAAAGAAAAATTGAATTTTTAAAAATATATTTGTGTCCCCAAGTTGACAAAGTCGACCCTCTAGAAGTCAAGTCGGGTCAACCTTTGGAGGCACCATTTTGGATGAGGAAATTGCTATATAGTGGCATCACTATTCTACCATTTGGCAACCAATTCGTGTATCATCTATGAAGGAGAAATTCAGGGCTATCTGAGGCACATTCTTTTGTGATCTATCAAGCTTCCTGAGGGAGAATGTAGGACACTTATGAGGTAGTTTGTATACAATTCCTGAGGTTGTTTGTATGTTGTTTTTGAGGCAGTATTACTTAGACTTCTTGTGGAGGCTACTGTTTTGGAGGGTTGACTTGGCACTTGGATAATTGGTTTACTGGATAGCTTAGATGTGACTTGGATTTCTTTTGTTGATGATGATTCTATAAGGAAAGGGTTGTTGGTTTTCCCCTTTGTGTGTTTGGTCCTGGTCATTGACATAAAATTTCGGGTGTCTCTTTGTGCATTGTGATCTCTATTTTGTTTATACTTGCATAATTGAATGTGTACTTGCTTGATGACATAATTGAATGAAGTAAATGCTAAAAGGAAAACATATATATATTAGTCACAAGTAATTATCATGATAAACAATTCTAGTTTGCACTCGAATTTCAACACAGAACTAAAATAACAGTAAGTGCAATCCATCTTTGAACTAGAAATATCTCAACAAAGAGGCTCTAGATGGCCTCTATAGTCCAAAAAAGTCATGCTACTACAAATACAACATATCATCAAAATCATTGCCTATTTTGGGATCCTTGTAATCAATATCACTCTAAGCATTAATAGAAAAAGCTTAACATGTCAAATTGAGATTTTGATTGAGCAATGAGTATGTTATTACTAGGGTCATGATAGAGGAGTTCAACAATCAATGCCACCAACATCGAGTTACATAAATGGCTTGATGCTCTTGATTAAATGTAATTTCCATACCCTCATACATGGTAGAATCCAATGGAAATGTTGTGATTGTTGCGATCGACCCCAATTCCGAAATCCTAATAGCTATTAAGTTTGCTAGATTTTGATTGGGATCTAAAGTTCTACTTTCTCTATATGAAATTCAATGAGTTTGAAACCACTCTCAAACATCTTGACACAATTAATGGTAATGCGAAAAGTTTAAGTAAAGGGATGATTCGTTCCCATTAATTACATATTATTAATAGGGCCCTAGGGTTGAATAACAAGCTTCCCATCTCATAAATTTTTTCTTTTAGGGAAAATTCAAGGGGGATGCCCACAAGCACCCCTTTTGGGGAAACACGTCCCTCACATTAGGGAAACAATTCCTTGAGTTTCACCAAAATGGGATGTGGGGAATTGTTTCCCCAAGAGTTACATTTTTAGCAGTATATGCATATCTATCTAAATTCATTTCTAGCAGACTGTAATTATAATTTCATTTCTAGCAGAATATACTTTTCAGTTTTATAACTAAACAAATCAATTTAGACATATGTACTTACCTGGTTTTTTTTTTTTTTTTTTTTATCTGGTTTTTCTGAGTTGGTGTTAATCCCTGGACAATGTTGTTTTCCTGATACCAAACCAACCAAATTCCTTCATGCCTATCTGGGATCAGTGTTTCCGAATCCCAAACCCAAAAGGCTTTGAAAACCTTCTGGCCCCCGTGCCCAAAACCTTAAAGAACAAGGACCAATTCTCATAGATCTATATTTGAAATCCTGAGCCCTAAGGCTCATTCATTACTTCACAAAATTTCTCTCCTAGATTCTCCATTTCCTTCTTCCCCGTCCAAATTTCTGTCCAAAAGTACCCTCTCCCCCCTCCCCCCCAACTCACTTCTCCTTTTTGATTTTATATAGGGAAGGATCTTTCCCTCCAAAGAAATCCCACCCCCTTTTCCTCCAATCAACCTTGTCCTCATCCATTAATATTTTATTACTTGAGTCGGTCATCTTTATTTTAAATTACACACCTTAAATCAGATTTTTACTTAAATATATATTAGATGGAATTTTGAACTTTATCATTTCAACCGACTTCGAGAATAGGATCATTTAAGTACCTTAGCATGACTTGCCCAAGGATTATGAAGTTAATTAACCTTGTCCTATAGTAATATTAATAATTATTTATTATTTAATTAAAATGTTATTAGTGAAATGAAATTAGTATATTATAAAATAGGGTATTAATTAATTCTTTTACTATTTAATTCATTTTCCATACATAGACACTTCATGTAATTAAATTGGTATGAATACTAGTACAATACTTTCAATAATTAATTCATTTATCCTTTACTTAGGAATTTTCATAATAAGTTAATATGCATACTAGCGCAGTGCATGCATATGTAGCTATCATATGCATGCCTCGTATACATGCTAATATTCCTATGTTGCTTGTAATTTTAGATGGGTCGTTACGAGAGTCCCCCCATCCCGACGTGGGAAATGCAGGGAGCATGCCCCCACCATGGGGAATGTGTCCCATGGAATAGTGATAAATAGTATTGAAGATCATGCTATGTAGGACATCCTAAGTAGTCTAGAAATAAGAAAAGAATTAAGTAGTGTTGCAGGAACCGCCCCCCGCCCTCCCCCCACGGATCAGAACCTGGAACCACATCCTATGCAAATCTATGGGCAAATTGTAGTTGGAACTGCGAACCGAATTTTCAGAATTGTGGTTCGACCTCAAAAACATGCTTCCTAGACTTTCCAAACCGTGATGGTTCTATTGCAATACCTACTATTAAGTCTAGAAATAAGAAAAGAACTAAGTGAGTGTTGTAGGAACCATCCCCACCCCCATTGATCAAAGCCCGGAACCACATCTTGTGCGGATCCATGGGTAACTGTGAACCGAAGTTTCAAAATCGTGGTTCACCCTAAAAAACATGCTTGCCAGACTTTTAGAACTGTGATGGTTCTATTGCAGTACTTGAGTGGTTTCAGAACTCGCCCGCATGGTTCCACGAGTCACTTTTTTTTTTATCTTTTATTATCCTTTCGTTTAAGGCCTAGTGTGAGTTAGGGGGAAGGGAGGATGAGGTTTATAGACCTCTTCCCCCTCTCTTTTCCTCATTCTTGCATCTTTGGCTTGAGCTTGGAGAAGAGAGGAGATAGCATGCTTTTAATATTAGATTTGTGAGAGGCTTGAGGATAGAGAAAATGAGAGTTTGGAGGGGTGAAGGAGGAGCTTGGAGTAGTGAAGAAGGGTTACCATCTACGTCAAGTTCTCAACTTCTCAAGAGCTGAAGAGGTAAGTGAAAACTCCATTTAACTCCCTCATTTTGTTGTCATTCTTGTTTGTATTTTTTCTTCTTGCTCATTTTATTGCATGTTGTCCATCTGAAATGGTGTTCTTTGGATTATCATTCCACTTTTGGTTTTCATGGTGTTGGTGGGGGATGGGCATAGAAAGGAAGAAATGTAAGAAGAGGATCATGGTTGCACTCATAGTGACCCAATTTATGATGAGGAAGGGTTTGAAGAGGAAACGGATGAAGAGAGAAATAAAACGTAAGGGGGAAAAGTTGCATTGAGACCTCTGTGGAATTTTGTGACAAAAATTGAGGGGGGAAGGGGTGGTGGAACCTTCAAATTTTTATGCCCTCATGATTGTCATGGAGGAAAACCTTATAGTGGTTCATATACCATTGTGAGGAGGCATCTTTGTCAGGTAATGGACAATGATGAAAAAAGGTGCCACAGGGATCTTTGTTTGCCCTTATGCATCAATGGAACAAAGGAAGAAATACATCCAAATAGAGGAGGTTGCACAAAAGAAAAGTAAGAAACAAAAACTTCAACTTGATACAAGTGCAACCTCTAGATTTGGTGGCCACACCTCATCTCCTCTTAGTACTTTTGAAACCTTTGAATCTAGAAGAACAATAATCATATTTCATGAATATTGGTGGGAGGGATGATGTGGATGGAAAATTGGTATGGTTTCATTGTGCTTGCGATATACCATTCAATGTGTTTCACGCTCCCTAATGGCATGATTTGGTTAAGGCCATCAGTAACGCCCCAAAAGGATACAAGAGCCCCGACTATAAGAACGCTAGAACTTTGTTATTAGACAAAAGAAAAAGCAAAGATTCATAGAGCTTTGACACGGTTTACAGATGAATAGGAAAATTGCGGGGTATCCTATATTCAAATGGTTGGAAAAATGTTAGAAACCAACATTTAATAAATGTTCTTGGTGTTTTTGCTAGTGGTGTAGTGTTTCTTGCAAGTCATGACTCCTTCATCACTGCATCTTCTCAAAACATTGCTGATCTACTATTGAAAATAATTAATAATGTGGTTTAAGTGATCACTGATAATGCAACAAAATGTAAGGGAGCATGAAGAATCATTGATCCGACTCATCTGTTGAGAAATCTAGGGCATAAAAAATATGTGATTTCTCTTCTATTAGTAACTGCTTGTGAGTGCTTTTTACTTATTTAGATTAGGATCTTCTTTTAATTAGGTTATTAGTGTTCTTCTTCATCAAAAAACTACCAATGCATAAGCCATAAAGAGATAGGAGAAACAAAATATAGGCTATTTGCCAAGGCCAAAACCTCATACTCTTTGAAAGGAAAACTCGAACAAATTCTTCTTATAGAGATTCCAATTGATGAATACCAAGACCAAGACCCTTGACCTATTTTCCACTCCAAGACCAAGGCACAAAGCCTTCTTCCTCTTCCTTGAGTCAACGCTAGTCAAACTCCTTTGCTCCTTCTATTTTTCGGCTTGCCTTCTGAATTTCGACCACTTGAATTAGTTCTGCAACTTTTGGTTCCAAATCAGAATCCCTTGATCGTATAGTTAACTACCTTAGACCCTTAGCAAGCCTCTCTTTAGAAGGAGACTTCTTCCTTTTGATTTGGCTTCCCTTTGACTTGTCCTTCACCCCAACTTGGTTACCTTTTGATGCTTGTAACCTTCTCAACCTCCTTGTTGCAATAGACAGTTTTGAAATTTCGTATGTGTGGAGATTCCTTTGCTCAAAACAGTCCTAAAACAATACTGGAAATACTTCGCAACCTCTTCCTCTCTTCGCTGGTTCTTAGGCTCCTTCTTTATCACCTTCACATTGTTTTATTTCAGACTTGTTGTACCTCGCACTCTAGACTATGATGACCGAAAATATGCCTCTGAAATGATGCCGAGTAATCCTATTTATAGTTGTTGCCCAAGGTAATTAGCTGACTTGACATGTAGGTGAGCTGGCGTGACGGATGGAGGAGACAATTAATTCCACTTTGAAGCCGACTTGAGGTTAATGCTTGTGCTTGGTCATGGAGGGCTACTTGACATATTCATTGACTCATATACAAATATAATATGCCCAAGAAGGCTCCTTCATACATGACATAGACTCAAATTGACTTTATGACCAATCCTAAGGTCTCACAATGGGAGTCATACTAAAAATAAAATTCCTTGCTCATGAAAACCATGAGACAAGCATTACAATAAAAAAATTATTTTTCTTCTTTTCATCAATTACATAAAATCACAATTACACATGTCATTATGAAGACCGAACCTAGATACACTTTTCAACACTCCCTCTTAACTAGGGAGGTATTCTTAATGGTACTTGGGCATTCTCAATATGAGAATTTCTCATAAGAAGAGTCAGATTGACCTATTGATTGCCTTTACCATGGTTGCATATTCCATGATCTCTACACATTTCATTCCTAGGAGCTTCCAATTCAAAGTTCGTCAATTGTAGTCAACCACCTCATAGTTCATATGAGGACATATTATGTTGATTTCATTTAGTGAATGTGTGACCTATGCATTCTTGCATCCCTTTGTGGGAGGAGATCCTTTCTTTTGATCATGCTCTTGAGCATTGGTTCATGATACTTGCAACTATATGACATGACTTCAACAATATCAAATGTAAGCATACATAACTCATTTTTCCTTTGGGTCGTCCAGACTTCCTGCAACAACTTCCTTGATTGAGAGATTTTCAATCCCTTGATTTGCTTCATTTTTATGTCATCATACCATCATCCCATGAATTCCACAAGTTTGGAATTCTTGATGAAACACTTGCTTCTCCTCATGATCAGTGAGCCTTTCAATGAAGATTCCATCAGATAATCTTTAGGATCTAAAGTATGCCTATCAACAGAGATTTCCTTTTGACAGATGTATGATGAACCTTGTACTAGATAACCTTGCCACTTATGTTCCCAATGAGATTCCCAAGAGCTATATCCTCGACTTCCATAGATTTTAACCATCTTTCATGCTTCTCTATAATGATGTCCCAAGCTCTTGCTTCCAATGCTTCTATGATGCCTTCATGCATCCCATTTTGTGAATCATGATAGCCATATCTTACAACAGAAGACTTGGGAACTTGAAAAGAACTTAGGTGAGGAAGACTATCTCAGTCATAGTAGAGATCTCTTACTTCCTCTATCTTGGACTTCTTCTTTTCAGCTTCCTCCACTTCTTCAGTGATATGAACTTCTTCTCTTCCTCTTTTGTTATTGTCCTTCTTGATCTTAGGACAATCGCTTTTTGTAGTGTCCATATTCTTGACACCCATAGCATTGGATTTTAGCCATTTTTTTTTCTTGTTTTGAGGACCAAAAATTCCAAATTTTCCTTTTCTTCTTGTCATTGTAGAATAAGCTTGAGTTTTCCCACCTACTTCCACATCAGATTTGGCCTTCATTCTAGATTCTTCAATTTGGCATAGTGACCATAGATCTTGGAATGGAGTAGCTTCTTTCTTCCCATAAATACTTAAAGTTACCACAGTCCTCCAGTATTGCATTTAATACAACTGTAGTCATTTCACTATCAGACATGACTTCTCCCAGATCTTGTAGTTGATCCCGGATCTCAGATATCCTCATAAAGTATGAGGCTATTCCATCTTCCCTAGACATCTTCAGCTTGTAGAGTTCTTACCTTAATGAGATGACTTCTCCAGCAATGCTTACATAATACAACTCTATTAGTTTGTCATAGATTTCTTTTGAAGTTTCGAGTTTAGATACATATGGGATGAGGGGATCCTTGAAGGATTCTATGAGAATCCTTTGAGCCCTAATTTCCCCTTCCATATACTTGGCAAGAGCTTGAGCATCTTCCTCTCTTGGTTTTGTGATAGATCCTTTGACATGTTCCATCACCTCATTTTCAATGAGATTTAGATTTGTCCTTTTCTTCCATGCAAGATAGTTTGAAGCCCCAACCAATTTGTTGCTTTCCTTGCAAAGAGACATTTTGACAAATATACTTACTTGATAGAATGGTCCTTCTTGCTGCTTCCTTGATGTTGATGATCCCACAGAGAGGGTGATCCCTTGGATCTTTTGATGATGATGATGTCTTCAATGGTAGGGAACTTGCTTGAGAGAGATCGCCTTAGAGTCTTGTTGACAACGCCTTTAGCTTCCTTTGGATGAATAGACTTCAAAACACTTCAACTTGATTTTTAGATCCTTTCAACTTGAGTAGAAGTAGGGTTTTGGCCTTCTTTTCTTGATGATGATCCTAATACTTCTTTGTAGACTTCTTGACTTCAAGATGGTCTTTGCTTTGATGCCTTCGTTGAGATTTGATGCTTAAGTGTCCCTTGATAAGATGCCCTTCCTTGACTTAGTTACCTTAGCTCTGATAGCATGTTAAGAAATCTAGGGCATAGAAAATATGTGATTTCTCTTCTACTAGTAACTACTTGTGAGTGATTTTTACTTCTTTAGATTAGGATCTTCCTTTACTTAGGTTATTAGTGTTCTTCTTCATCAAACAACAACCAATGCATAAACCATAAAGAGACGAGACACAAAATATAGGCTATCATCAGGGCCAAAACTTCTCACTTTTTGAGAGGAAAGCCTGAACAAATTCTTCTTCTTATAGAGATTCCAATTGATGAATACCAAGACCAAGACCCTTGATCTATTTTCCACTCCAAGACCAAGACACAAAGCCTTCTTCCTCTTCCTTGAGTCAACGCTAGTCAAACCCCTTTGCTTCTTCTATTTTTCAACTTACCTTCTAAATTTCAACCACATGATTTAGTTCTGCATCTTTTGGTTCCAAATAAAAAACCCTTGATTGTATAGTTGACTACCTTAGACCCTTAACAAGCCTCTCTTTAGAAGGAGACTTGTTTCTTTTGATTTGGCTTCCCTTTGACTTGTCCTTCATCCCAACTTGGTTACCTTTTTCTGTTTGTAACCTTCTCGGCCTCCTTGCTGCAACAGACGGTTCTGAAACTTCATATGTGTGGAGATTCCTTAGCTCAAAACAGTCCTAAAACAATACTGGAATGCTTCGCAACATCTTCCTCTCTCTTCGCTAGTTCTTAGGCTCCTTCTTTATCAACTTTGCACTGTTTTACTTCAGACTTGTTGTACCTCGCACTTTAGACTGTGATGACCGAAAATCTGCTTCTGAAATGATGTCGAGTACTCCTATTTATAGTTGTTGCCCAAGGTAATTAACCAACCTGACATGTAGGTGAGTCGGTGTGACTGTTGGAGGAGACAATTAATTCCACTTTGAAGCCGGCTTGAGGTTAAAGCTTGTACTTGGTCTTGGAGAGCTACTCGACATATTCATTGACTTATATACAAATATAATATGCCCGAGAAGAGTCCTTCATACATGACATAGACTCTAATTGACTTTATGACCAATCTTAAGGACTCACAATGGGAGTCATACTAAAAATAAAAATCCTTGCTAATGAAACCCATGAGACAAGCATTATAATAATAATTTTATTTTTCTTCTTTTCATCAATTACATAAAATCACAATTACACGTGTTATTATGAAGACCAAACTTAGTTACAGTTTTGAACATCATCCACATATATTTTGGTCTAAGTGCTTGGTGGACACATTGAACCTTTTGATACATGGTGTTGTGAAGCATAAAGAATTTGGATGGATTACTCAACTATACAAGAGAGGGAAGACACTCATTAAATATGCCATAGGGCATATAAGTGTCAACTACTTTTATGGCACTTACCCCAAGTTGCAGCTTCCTAAGCTTTCAAAAACAGGATTCGCAAGCTATTACCTCACATTTAGGCACCTAGTGAAGGTGAGACAAGCTTTAAGTGCTATGGTAACATGTGATTCATGGGATGGGATGAACACTGATAGAGATGGTGCTAATGCAGTGAAGGACATTGTTATTGATAGTTACTTTTGGTGACATGTTAAATATGTTTGCAATTCACCAAACCAATTTATCACAATATCAAGTTTGTAGATTTAGATTGGCCAATAATTGGGCTACGTGCGGCACCGGCCAAATGCCTAAACATCTTGGTTTCTTTGTCATTTCCCGGACTACACCTACAACATTCATCTTTCATCATTCTATTTAATTTAAGTGCAAAATTAATTAAACATTCATCACAACATAAACATTGCACGAGACACATTTATGGTATAAATATCAGTTTGTTGTTTTACATTGCACCAAGAGTAATACTCAACCGACGATTAAATAACATACAAAAACCGATTTTGCTGCTCGGTCTGTCGGCCTGCTACACGACTCGGCCGCAACACCGTTCAGCCTTGCCCATGCTCGGCACTGCTTGACTTGTAGCACACGAGCTCTACCCGCCACCGCACACAACCTCCGCTACATTGTGCGATTCTGCTGTGTGTCCACGCTGTGGTCGTGTTGGCCTGCCCAACTGCGGCCACACAACTCGCGCCTCACTCTATGCCTGTCTGCCCATCTACACGACCCAGTTCTCCCCGCGAAAGACCTGCCCACGTTGTGACCCGCGACAGACTTGCCCGGGCTACAACCCGATTCCTCCAAGTTGTGCCTTCGAACAATATGACGGGTCGACCTGCGGTCACCCTTGCCCTGCTCCTTCAAGAACACTGCCTGTCTTGTGGGCTCATGCTTGCAACTCGTATGTTTATTCGCTCACCCAATCAATGCGACTAAGACATACTTGCTCACTTGCTTGATGCCTCTTCCACTCGCCCTCCATGTCTATGTATATGCGACTTAGGTCGTGGGGAGGGGGCTTGGTGTAACCCAGTCGACCCACCCAATCCTCCTTAGCATATTTTAACACGTCGGCTCCAAGTGTGGGTTTAAGTGGCGCACCCAGCTTGTAGCTCCTAGATCGCCCCCTATATAACCAAGTTGACTCGTGCCTTCCAACACTTAGTCAAATTTCATGTTGTCACCCCTCAACTCGTTTGTTAAAGGCGTTCGCCCCGGCTCGTCGGTTAAACGCGCCCTTCATGACTCGTCGGTTATGTGTGCCCTCCTAACTCTTCGGTTAAAGGCATTCACCCTGGCTTGTCTGTTAAACACGTCCCTCATGACTTGTTGGTTATGTGTGCCCCTCATGACTCGTCGGTTATGTGTGCCCCTCATGACTCGTCGGTTATGTATGCTCGCCCAACTCGTCGGTTAAACGCGCCTTGACGACTCGTCCACCAATTCGTCGATTAAACGTGCCCCTGCGACTTGTCTGCCAACTCGTGGGTTAAACGCACCTGTCATGCGCGCTCGACTCGCCCAAGTGTGATGATGACTCGGAGGCGTGACAATGTGGCTCGTAGAAGCCACATGGTTGTTTGTGCACACTGTAGATTTTAACAATTTTGAAACCTAAGAGGATAGAGGGGTTGTTACATTTATTGTTAGCTTTCTCTGGAGAAGTGGTTTACCTTGTGTAATTTTTAGGAAGGCAGTAAAAGTTTGTTGAAGCTTCTAAATCAAGCCATTTCTAGAGAACCACATTTTTTCTTTCTTGACTACAGTTGAAAGATTTCTTAGGTCATGGACATTATGATAAGATAGTTTTATTAATATATGACTAAAGGCCACAAATAGGTGAATTGGAGAGTTATGTATAGTTGTGTAGGATACAAAGTGGGAGTGTGAAAGGCCACTTCTATAAAGGCATGATAAAAGGATATCTACACTATGCTAGATAAGATCTATAATCTAATATAATGGAACAAATAACCAGAGTGGTAACACGGATACATGCAAGTACAACTATGAACCCAATAAGAAAACCTCTGGTTACAGGATGATGTCTCACCCAAGGATGTTGATCAACAACCCTCGATACTCTCTCTCCTAACATATGGGGTAGATGGGGAGTTCATGATAGGAAATGGGGTCTGAGATATATCCTTTTGTCCAAATTATGTAACACAGTGCCTAGATCAGGAGGAAGTCCTTTTTATGGTGTTATTTGAGTTGTACTGGGATCCGAAGAAACACTCTAATAAGGGCCATGCTGGCTAAACATGAATTGTTGAATTTTCTACAAGATGAATAGTAGAAACTAATTTTATAATCTGATAATTACTTCCTAATGATCTTTAACAATTTATCTTTCAGGCCACTAATATCATTGAGCAATTATACACAAAATCTCAAGAGTAATGTAGTGAAAAACAGTAGAATCATAAAGAGACGTCCATGCAATGTACTCTTGTAATATCCCCAATTTTGTGAGCATGGGAGCCACTAAGAAATTTTGCCTAATTTTAGTAATATTAATTAAAATGGGGCAAATATTATTGGAGAAAGGTGGCTAGTATTATTTTATTGAAGAATAGCAGATATGATTATATTATTAATAAATGGCAACAAAAGTAGCTTAGTGGAAAATGCCCTGCACCAATAAAATAATTTTTAGAAAAGAGTCTAGAGGTATGAGGAAAAATTATAAAAGGAGGATGGACTCATTTTGTGGATTATCTTTCTGGCTATTACACTTCATATTTCATATTCTCTTGGAGTTGTTTAGCACAAGGGCCAGACTGTTGTTTAGCACCAGGAATTCCAAGCGTAATTCCACCCTCATTTCGGAGAACTTCGAGTGTCTCCCTAGTGAGGTAATTTGGGAGTCCAATTCATGGCTTCCCTTGAGCTTTATTGCAAGTGTTTAGCCAGCTATGTGCATTTCCTAGGCACAAAAGGATTTTGTGGAGCATCTTGATTATGAGTATCAGATACTAGTCTATTGGCTGCGTTCAGGGGGTAGCCATTTGGCACATGTGGTTTCTAGTGGTCATCAGTATTACGCAGTGGCAGACACAAGGCAGTTTAGGATGCATTAGATTAGTTCATGATATATGGAGCCTATATTTTGAATTCATGCAAGGACTAGAGATGAGACACGGATGGATTCCAACACTTGTCAAAGACGCCGCAACAGGTCTGGCTATGGGATCCACATATTCAGTTGGCTGATAGATCACTCTATCTTGTGATGAGCAAAGTCATGGAAGAGACTGATCTAGCTCACTCTTGGGTTGGCACATGGGGGTTCACAAAGGCCTTCATTGTATGGCGAGGAAGACCTTCACTATTGCTGCACAGGTTCAAAGTTAGCTTTGGATGGGTAGGCTTTGGCATCATGGAGATGCCTGGGCAGGATGTATTTGGCCTTTATCAGTGTTTCACCATTGGGTTCTAGGAGAGGAGGATATGGTATGCGCACGATGGGCAGTCAGTTGTAATCAGAGTGGCGCAACGTCGACATGGTGGCAACTTTTTGAGATTGGCATGGGACCCTAGTATTAAGGGATTCATTTACGATAGATGGTGTTCAGGGTGACTCGGTGGCACATTTGGGACCGCGGTACTATTAGCAGTGGCAGTTTGGGTCAATATAGAGAGGGAGTGCTTCTTAGAGGCATTGCTTGGGGACAAACAATTTTTGGTAGGGAGGACTGTAATATCCCCACTTTTGTGAGCATGGGAGCCACTAAGGAATTTTGCCCAATTTTAGTAATATTAATCAAAAAAGGGAAAATATTATTGGAGAAAGGTGGCTAATATTATTTTATTGAAGAATAATGGAAAATTGTTAATTTATCAAATGGCGGGAAAAGTAACTTAGTGGAAAATGGCACCCACCAATAAAATAATATTAAAAAAAGAGTCTAGAGGCACGGGGAGAAATTATAAAAGGAAGATGGACTCATTTTTTGGATTATCTTTTTGGCTATTACAATTCATATTTCACCTTCTCTTGGAGTTGTTTAGCATAAGGCCTAGAGTGTTGTTTAGCACCAGGAATTCCACCCTTATTTTGGAGAACTTCGAGCATCTCCCTAGTGAGGTAATTTGTGAGTCCAATTCAGGGCTTCCCTTGAGCTTTATTGCAGGAGTTTGGTGAGCTATGCACATTTCCTAGGCGCAGAAGGATTTTGTGGAGCATTATTTGTAGCAACAACAGTGGGTTAGAGGATTCAGGTTTTTGCAGAGAGATTTTCCCTCATTGGAGTTGGAGTTTGGTGGCATTTTTGCAAGGCAGAGTTTGAGGAGATATTTGGGCCGAGTTTATCTATTTTTGTTGTGCACAAAGCTCATTGGCTGAAGCTTGTGTAGGAGAGAGGAGCAACAAATTCTGGAGAGATTGGGGCTGGAGAGAAAGCCTATTTTTATAAGAGAATTTGTGTTTGGGTGGGTATTGAACAACTATATGGAGCATATTTGAGCTGACATTTTCAACAGGTGCGCAGAGTCTACTTGGCAGAGCCATTCACGCTTTTTAAGGCCATCTGGGTTAGTCGGATTTGGGCCAAACCCTTTATGGGTTTTGTTGAGATTGGTGTGTAGAGGTCGAGATTAATTTTTTAGAATTTTTTTAGTGATATATAGGGCATAAACCCAATAGGGTGTATAGCTAGCCAGAGAGCCATTTACACCCCTTTTGGAGGGATTCTTCATCATTTGGATTTAGCCCAAACCATTTCTTGGCTTTTTTGGGTTTCGAGAGAAGAGTTCAGAGCATTCCGAGGAGTATTCAACCCTAAGGTCCTCATCCTCACAGCAGAGACACTAGAGTTGTGCATGCCATGGGGGTGTAAGCATCTACACCATGTGGGGAAAGTTGACAGAATCAGGGCACTAGATCTCCTCAAAAGGAGCAAACATGAGGTAGAGGACATGTAGGAGTGTGAGGAGCATGTAGATATACCCAATGAGATGCGGGTGTCACCCATGTTGGAGATACCCTTGCTAGCTCCAATTGACACCTTAGTGGAGAGAGTAGAGCATACACTTAGAGGACCATCTATTGAGGAGGTGCCACCCATGGATGAGGTGCCGACAGCTGATGAGGTACCTAGCACTATGACTGAGTTTTCAGACAATGGTCGCCCACACCAGATTGATGAGGTGCTTGGGGACATATCCACTGTTGACAAGGTGTTAGAAGACACAGAGGGTCCAGAGCTGTGATAGAGTGTACAGATGGTGGTCGCCCACAACAGTTTCATCAATTCCAGACCAACCTTCTAGCAATTGAAAAAGGAGGACACAACAGTACGAGACCCCATTCTGCAGCAGAATGAGGAGCTGGAGGGCATGAGAGCGGTTTGTGATGAGTGAGCGCCCAAACTGACTGACGTTGGGGAATGGTTGGATTCCCTAATGGTATAGCTAGAGTGCACGTTGGAGCGTAGGAGCAACTCTCTTCAGACATACATAGATGGGGCTTGTAGCACTAATAGGTTGCCCCTACACGTTGGAGAGGGAGAGGCAAAGTCACATTGACAAATTTTACATGTTGGCCAGGATGGTGAGATGAGGCGATATGATTTGCGCAAGGTGCAACATTCACAAGATGGAGGGCTTTTTCTATGTACAAGAGTTCGTGCATTCGATTCCTCTCTTAGGGTTGTGTTGTGCCCAACAACAAGCCCCCTTATTTAGTTTTATCACTAATACTAAATAAGTGGGGACCCTTATTCAAAAATTTAAAAAATCGATTAATGCTTGTATTTCCTTTTTCAATAAAACTTACTATCATAAACTTAAGAGAATACCCTCGAAAAATCTAAAAAGACTTAAGTTTTATGACAAGTTGGAATAAAATCACTCCTTAAAGTGCGTCGCATCGCAAAAAGGGTAATGGATGCCTTCCTAAAAGCAGAATTCTAAGATTGCGAAATCGCGATGCAAAATCACGTATCAAAAAACCGTCATCACATCGCATGCCTCAAACATCACTTATGCTGAAATGCCTTAAACCACTGATATGCGATGGCGCATCTCGCAAATCGCATTTTGCAGAAAACACATTGATGGATGATTACCACACGCAACGGATTTGCGATATTGCGATTTGCGATATTGCAAAATCGCCTTATCGCTGATCTTCAGGGCTCGTTGTTCAAAAAATCTTTTTCCATAAACCGAGGCCCGGTTATGCGCGTTAATGTTAATCAATGAGTTAGTTGGCAATCATTAATGAAATATGGTTTTGATCTTATCGAAAAGTCATTTCACGTAAGGTGGTATATTTTATATGTTGTCCACATTTAAAGCTTTCCAATCACCTTTTTCTTATCATTATTCTCACCTCATTTGTGAACTGCAAGAGCGAAGAGCAGAGAAGTATACATAGCAGTGTTCAGGATATTATGGGAAAGAAGGGTAAAGCTCCGAGTTCTGAAGATAAAGAAATGACGCCCTTGTACACAGACACCACCTGTAACAAAGATGTCGATATTACTACTTGGGAAGGCATGTATAGTCTACTCGAGGAAGAAAATCCCCAGTTAATGGAGGTTACAACTACAGAAGGCTCAAGAAAGGGCAGAGTCAATCAAAAGGTTAACCAAGTTAAATTGGGATTCTTACTGGGCGTACTTGGTAAAACCACACAGCCAGTGCATGACTCTCAAATGTATCATCAATTCTGTCGAGAAGATGGCGCCAGCACTTGCCGATTCCGTTTTCGCAAGACAGCTAAAATCGGAAGTCGGCCAACCAACTCTCCTCAAGCAAATGTTGAACGCTTGCGATTACAAGGAACAGATACATAAATAGTTAGTTGTTAGTTTTAGTTTTAGATTCAGTTTTAGTTTTAATTTTGCTTTATTTTTTCCTGAAATGAGGACGGTCATTTAAACTGCATCCTACTTTTTTGTAATAAATTATTTTTAGATTTAGTTAGTAGTATTTAAACCTTTCTCATGCATTTAGAGAAGAGTCCTGAAATTTGTCAAAAACTTGTCCTTAGAACATGCACTTTTGCACCCTCCGAGGAGATTTGATGAATGAATGGAACATGATTTATTGATATCTGCGTTTAATATCTACCACTGATGTTGCACTTTTGTACTCTTAGTGGATGTTGGATTAAGAAGAGATAAATCATTATTGCTGGAGCTCATGAGTAGAACTAGTTATAAATGGTACTTTTATCTCTTAACAAATTCTGCTTATGTGTTAAGGTGATATTCATGTTCAGTTATTTATATATGAATGCGTGAATGCTTGAGTTATCATTTGGCACTTTTGTACAGTGATAGATATTTATTTATGTTTAATATATGAGTAGCTTATTATGCAATATGTTTTTCACAACTGTTTCGTCTAACTCTTTATATGAAATGGTTTATCTTTATTGAATTCTTTTCTCATAGCAGTTGAATCATCTTTATTACCAACTGTTATCTAAAATCATTTTAGATCGCATAACGGAAAGATTACATCCCGGGTTAGTTTAGAATTAGATATTTTTGTTTATTAGAATACAATTACATGTTGTTAGGTTAGATTTAGAATAAAAGCATTTTACTTAGGAACTATTAGAAAGGAAATATCAATTCTCAACACACACACACACATATTGGGAAACTGGTCCCATATCCCCAGTCGGACCCACTATACCAAACGGAAAAGGAGCTGCTAACCAAGGTCCGGACTGGGTGGGTATCCCCCTTGTTGTAGACCCGATTTTCGAAGCTTCAACAGGTTGGATGGCAAGAGATTTTGAGTTGGTACTTGATGGAGTGGGTTAGATGTCGGGATATATCTATGGCCATTGTTCTGCAAGGGTTGTGTGTTGCCAGAGTGGCTCCAGGGCCAGACTATTACTATGATCCAGGTGGGATCCCCATCACATCAGGGATTTCGTCGGTGATAGTAGCAACTTTTTATGGATCCAGTGCCTGAGCACATACACTTTAATATTTCCACCAGAGTTCTAGACAACCCTATTGGCATGATGGATTGATAGGGGAGCAGGAAGATTCTGTGAGTTTCCATGGCAGGCTGGTCGGACATGGGGTTGTAGGAGGATTAACACACTCCAGCAGGGGCTGATAAGAGGATGTGGCATAAGTCAGCCGCCAAATAGAGCGTTGTATGGGGATGAGGATTTTCCATAGATATGTGGGGCGCAGAGGTCACAGAGCAACGACATCTTAGTGACATCGCCATTGGTACTTAGGGAGGTTTTCCTGTTAGATCTCTCTGAGAGGATCAGGAAGGGAGGTCCACTCATCCAAGGTGATGAAGTTGTGGTAGTGGAGATGGTGACCCTGACAGGGTGTGGAATGATGCTTATGGACTTTGTCTTAGACCTTGATATCCAAGGGTGTATAGGGTTATTCAACGGTACACAGTAGTATGTAGAGGATCATGGAAGTGTGTGTTGGAAAATCAAAGTAATTATATTAGGGTATGATTCTTCTTTCTTTATAATTACTTGTTAGTGTGTTGGCTTCTTTTACTTCTTTATTATCTTATATTTCATCAAGCAATTACCATATTATCTGTGTATGAAGATCACAAAACAAGAGACACAAGATATAGGTACATGCCAAGGCAAAACCCCTCTCAAGGGGAAAACCCAGTCAAGATAATTCTTTCTTTCAATAATATTCTTTGGGACTCTTCACCCTAGACCAAGATTAGACCTTCCCTCCACACGAAGCCAGCACCCCAAAATTTCGACCTCTTCCCAGCAACTTGACTATGCAACAATTTACGGCAACATGCAACTTCTAACAACAGTGAAACTTGGAAGACTTTAATCTCCCAATCTAGGACAAGAAATAGAGAGAGAGTGACACCAAAATTTTTATTTTCCTTGTCTCCTTAGACTTCCCCAAACTTGCATTCATTTTGTCTTCCCGGCAACAGACTTTGCACCTTTTCCCAACTAAAAGAGAACTTTGCACTTTAGCCCAACAACAAGAGATTTTCGTCACTTCTTCCCAGCGACAAGAGAATTCGAACTTTTGTGTGAGAATGATGCTCCAAATGAATTCAATGAGCTTCCTTTTATAGGCTCCTTGTGAGGTCGAATAGGGTCCTTAGGCCAACTTGATCTTCTCTTTGGCCGACATGGTGTGGAGGTTACATAATTCATATTTGACTCGATACTTAACCTTTTTACATGATTCAAAAGCCCAAGAAAGGTCTATTTAAATGTACAATAACTCTATAGACTCATAATAAATCCTAGAAGTCCTCAATGGGGATTTTGACCTAAGACATGGTAACCCAAGCATGAAACCCATGGTTTAATAAATCACAATAATAATAGTAAAAAATAATTTCTTTATTCTTTTGACAAGTACAATACATGATGACATGAATACATTATTGAAGATCGAACATAGTTACATTTTTTAACACTCCCTCTTAACTAGGGAGGTATTCATAATGTACAAATACAATGGAAGATCTCAAACTATATGAACCATGAAGAATTTTAGGCACTATAATGCCATGGACTAGATTCCTGACCAGGGCAATCTATTCAAACAGTCACTCAAGAGTTTAGGCACCACAATGCCATGGACTAGATTCCTGACCAGGGAATCTATCCAGGTGGGACTAAGATGTACTCAAGCTTTCAACCCCTTTAGGTACCCTCAGGCTTACTTGCTAACCATCAACCCAAATGTGTATCCAAAACAGAGCTCAGTGACCAACAACATCTTTTCAACTTTGGGACATAGAGATCAACACAAAGTGTCAACCAGAGGTCTTTCCAGGCAATGTTTCACTCACAAAGCCTCAACACCCCTTGATCCAGCAGATCAAGAATGGCCAATCTCTCCCAATCAAACTGATTGGTAACCAGCATGCTATCAAATGTTTCGATAGATTTCCCTATACAAACACAACCCCAATTAATAATATACTTTCACATGTATATTATCAAATACAAACCTCCGGGGTCTACCAGACAACTTGATGTTGCTTCTTATCTTTCATAGTAGGACTATCAACCGAATCTTTGATAGAAGATTCCTCAATCATACACTTTTCCTTCCTACTTCTCATCCAGCAACATATCCTCCGAAATACATTCTTTCAATCAAAACCAAGCTATGCCCTCTCTCTCAACTAGAAAGCATCTCACTATTCAAACTCCCTCTTAATCTCAGGAAGTTCTCTTCTATTCATGCTTTCTCAGGGAGATCAACTTCTTCTTTTTGACATCAGAGAATCCTTCGTGGCTTCCAACCATTTCATCAGAGTTATCATCATCCTCATCATGTTTATCACATCAACGAGCATGTTCACCAAGTTGAAGATAGTGTACTTGCACATATTTAAATAGCAAGTACAAATCTATAGAATCATGATGTTAGCCATATTGGAATCACAGAGGCATTTCTTCTTTATACATATCAGATACCCAAACTTAATTACAACCAAGAGACATATACTCTTCAACATCTTGTTAGGGACTTTTGTCACACACCCTAGACTACTATAGAACACTTCTCATTACATCTAGGGTTTCGATGTTTCTTTCAAAGGTATGACATACCTTCCTTTAGCATATAGCAAACCCTAGAAACAACTCACACAAATATAGATCTACAAAGCATCTAACAACCTTTGAAACTACATATGTTAGACTTCTCACTAGAGATTCATACAAAACCTAGAGTCAATCACAGTCAATCACAACCTGACCAACTTCCATGAGATTTAGTTCCAACCCTAGATTTTCAATCAACCATCAATCAGTCACTAATATGACCATCTACCACTAGGGTTAATTGCAAACCCTAGATTTCCGATCAATCATTAATCTCAACCAAAGAAATTCAAATTTCAACAATCGTTCACAAATCTCGGATTATCATATAGTCATCATATATCAAAGATTTCTACTTTGACTAAGGTTTAACTCCAAAATCCTAGAATTCCAATTTCACAATCTTACACATATCTCAAATCATCATATTTCAAAGATTTTACTTTGACTAAGGTTCAATTCCAAAACCCTAGAGTACCATATTCACATACTCAACAATCATTAAATACATAGATCCCAGATTGTTACATTACACACATTAGACAATGTCACCACTAGGATTTAACTGCAAAACCCTAGATTTTCATTTTCAACAATCATTTGAATAGACTTCATATTGTTATATCACACATACTAGACGGTTTAACTTCACTAGGGTTTAACTATAAAACCCTAGATTTCCAAATATCATCATCCTAGAATCGCAGACAAGGACTTCCCTTAAATTCTAAAACTTATGACCATCAAAGACTAGGTCAACACATATATCTAGGAATTCATAAGCAAACATAAGTATATCATATGTCCAACAACATTAATACACCTGACCTAGACCAAGCTAATGTTTCCACCAAAAGGACATATCTATATATGCCTAGATTTCATCATCATGCAAATACATTTCATATCATGTGCTAGTCAAACCCATCTTCATATCAATATCAAATGAGAGTTAGACACACACATACCAAGGAAATCACTTCTAAGATAATATAAGGGTCTTGCTCACACATTCTACCAAACCCTAATGAGCTAGGGTTTCAATGTAGAAACATAACAAACCCAACATTACCAAAACTTCAAAGGTTCGAGATTTTAGACCTTATCATTTCACCCTAACAAGTTTGGTTTTCCTGATCATACCAAAATCCCAAATATGACATTATCAGACTTCAAATAGCATTTCACAATATCCCTAAGCAATTTAGGGTTTCAAACATTCACATTAGCATACCCTTCAGTTAGGGTTTTCCAGAACCTGTCTAGGGTTCTACAAAATTTCAGAATATGAGAGAGGGTGGGTAGATTTATCAAAAGATGAATCACCCAAAAACAAGAATCATTATGATCCAATATAGCTAAACATAACAATGTTAGTAATAGACTGTCAAATGAATAATCCTTTCAATATAAAGAAATCAATGTATTTAAAGCATACCTTTGTTCCTTGACCTGCCTTGTCTTGACAGGTTCTCCTTCATACTTCTTGAGAATATAGCAGATGTCTTATGGAACATGAATATATGTTGGACTTCCAAAGATTTGGAGGCGATCCACACCCGGATTCTTTCCTGTAAATACTTCTTCGGGTGATTATTATCAAGACTCTTATGAGGACTCCTATTTTGAATGTATACGATTGTCAGCGCTGCTTCTTCCCATAAGAACTTCGATAGATCTTGATCAAGGAGCATAGTTCGAATGCCTTCTTCAATTGACCTATTCTTCCTTTCGGCCAATCCATTTTGTTCGGGATAATAGGGAACAATGAGCTCCCTCTTAATATCAACTTCCTTACACTATGTAATCAATTCCTTAGAAGTGTATATCCCAACATTGTCAGACCTCAAAGCTTTTTTTATCTTTCTTTTAGTTAGGGTTTCCACTTCAGCCCTAAACTCCTTGAACTTATCAAATACTTCATCTTTGTCTTGAGGAGGTAGAGCCATGTCTTTCTAGAATGGTCATCAATGAATGTTACATAGTAGAGATGACCTCCAAGTGATTTGTCAGACATGGGCCCACACACATTAGAATGGATGAGATCTAATATCTCTTTAGACCTAGTTTCACTAGTTTCAAAAACTCCAATAACCCTAGCATTATCAATACTAGAGTCTTTTTCCCAAACCAATACTTTTCCATCAACAAAAACAATTCTTTCCTTTTTATCTTCTAAACAATAAAAAGCAAATTCTTTTTCAAACATGGAACATACAGAATGCAGCTTGAATCCATTATCCGGCTTCAACAATGTTGATCCCTTGACTCTAACAGCATAGTCACTAGTAAGAGAACCTGTAAGAGCCAATAATCCTTGACTCTTGACCTTGTTGAACAAGTAGTAGATGACCTTCTTGATCCAACTTCCAGTAAAGTTGAAACCTATTTTTATGTAGAGGGAGAATCCATGCCAACAAAGTGATCTTCGACTCTTCCTGACCTTAGCTCTAAAACCATGTTCGAAAATCGAAGTAATTATATTAGGCTTTGATTCTCCTTTCTTGATAATTACTTGTAAGTGTGTTGGCTTCTTTTGCTTCTTTATTATCTTATATTTCATCAAGCAATTACCATATTATGTGTGTATGAAGATCACAAAACAAGACACAAGATATAGGCACATGCTAAGGCAAAACCCCCCTCGAGGGGAAAACCTAGTCAAGATAATTCTTCCTTTCAATAGTATTCCTTGGGACTCTTCACCCTAGACCAGACCAGACTCTTCTTTTATGCCGACATGGTGTGGAGGTTACATAATTCATATTTGACTCAATACTTAACCTTTTTACATGAGTCAAAACCCCAAGAAGGGTCTCTTTAAATGTACAATAACTTTGTAGACTCAGAATAAATCCTAGAAGTCCTCAATGGGACTTTGACCTAAGACATGGTGACCCAAGGATCAAACCCATGCTTTAATAAGTCACAATAATAATAATAATAATTCTTTTCTTTATTCTTTTGACAAGTACATTACATGATGACTCTAGTACATTATTGAAGACGAAACATAGTTACATTTTCTAACAGTGTGCAGTGGTGTGCAGGGTTGCACCATGGTGTAGGAGGAGCAATTGACATCACAGTGCATTTCCTCATAAAGTGAAAGACACATCAATACAAGAGGGATGCCAGTTGATCTGGGATGATGTAGCAACATGTAGTAGGGTTTGGCGGTGCACAGAGATGTGTGATTAGGTGTAGTTGTATGCCATGGGACACAAGGATACATGGTTATATGCAGTAGTTTGCGGCACTGCACTGTGGACTGAGGGAGTGCTACTAGCAAGGAGATTCCTTGATGAGGATGTTAGACATGCCCAGGTTGTGAGAGCGGATCGGTCGCGCGACGGGTCAAGAGCGCCGACACAAGTTCTTAATCATATCCATTAAAACTCACGCATCTTCCACTCGTTGGCAACACATGTTGTTGAGGGGAGCCTTGTTGTGTTCGATCTTGAGCCACAATATGGATAGCAGGACTTGGGGATTTTCCCTGAGACGACGCTATGAGATCTAGTGCCTTAGGGGCACGATAGATATTCTCCAGTGGAGGAGCAGGGTTGGTGCGCGTGTTAACAACCACGAGCTAGGGGATGAGGTGATTTTCTGCAAGGGTGGTATAGCGTTCATCATTGAGCCTGCACCTAGAGAGCTGGTCACAGGGGAGACATGTGCCGCAATTTCCACAGGGCATGTTGGGATCCTATGTGAGCAGAGAATACCATGCATGACTTGTTGAAGAAAATGTAACTAGGTTCGGTTTGCATTATGACTTGTAATTATAATTTTATGTAAAGAAGAATCAAATGAATTTATTATTCCTTGCATCATGGGTTTCATGAGCAAGATGTGTTTACCATAGGTCAAAGACTTCTTCTTGATGTCTTTAGGATTTATTGTCTTGTCATAAATATTCTAGAAGTCAAAGTCAAAGTCTACGCTCCAAAACAATTGTCACTATCCCTCTTGCAGTCGGCTAAAATATAGACAGTGATCTCCTCAAGGTAATGTCGGCCTAATATGATAATGCTAGTCACTATATATATGGAGTGACTTCACCTCACAATCATCAAGGAATCTCAGACTTCTCTGATTAATACAACGAAGAAGGAAGAATGCATTACAAGAAGCAAGAAGGTGATACATGTCTTAAGAAGTTTTCAGGTGAAGTTTGTCCTATCTCTATCATCTCAGTGAAGGTTTGAAGATTCAAGATTGATATAAGAGAGTGTCACAACAGTATAGTGATACTCTCATCGTTGAACTGTAAAAGCCGAGGAAGAAGAGAATACTAGAAGCCGAGGACTGTACCTAGACAGCGAAGGAAAAAGGAGACCGAGGTCTGAAGTAACACAATGATATAACAGTGCGAAGGAAGAGTTCTGAAGCAACACAGTGCGAAAATAGAAGTCTGTAACTTGAAGGCCAAAGACTGTAAGGGATAGTGACAAGTATCTTGGAGGTAATCTTGAGTCAAACACTTTTGTCAAGGGTCTTGGTATTCATCAATTGGAATCTCTATAAGAAGAATTTTGAGCAGGTTTTCCTCTCCAAGAGGGAGAGGTTTTGGCCCTGGCAGAAAGCCAACATCTTGTGTTCTTGTCTCTTTGTTTTTGGTAGCAGTTTGATGAAGTAAACACACACACTAATAAAGACGAAGAAGATCAAGCTAAGATAAATTGTAAAAGCACTTCACAAATTGTTATCAAGCCTAGAAGAATCCTACTAATACTAATTGCCCTAGATTCTTCAACACGACTGAAGCAATTTACCAGTGGGTGTCTGGGCTCCAGACATTGTATTGGCACATTATCGAGAGGGCATATGGAAGATTTAGTGGTGATGGCAGGGGCAGGATGGATCCACATATGTTGAGTCAATTGCGAGTATCAGATACTCATCCATTAGTTGCATTCAGAGGGTAGCTATTTGGAAAATGTGATTTCTAATGATCATCAGTACTATGCAGTAGCAGGCTCATGGGAGTTTAGCATGCATTAGATTAGTTCATGATATATGGAGCTTGTACATTGATTGCATGCAAGGACTAGAGATGCAATATAGACGGATTCCAACACTTGTCAGAGCTATGCCGCAACAGGTTTTGCTATGGGATCCAGGTATTCAGTTGGTTGATAGATCACTCTATCTTGTGATGAGCAGAGTCATGGTAGAGAGTGATCTAGTTCACTCTTGGGTTGACACATGGGGGTTCTTGGATGCCTTCATCGTATGGTGAGGTAGGCTTTCACTGTTGCTACACAAGTTTGGAGTTAGCTTTGGATGGGTAGGATTTGGCATCATGGAGATGCTTGGGTAGGATATATTTGGCCTTTATCAGTGTTTCACCATCGAGTTCTTGGAGAGGAGGATACGACATGCACACGATGGGCAATCAGTGGTGATTAGAGTTGCGTAGTGTCGACATGGTGGCATCTTTTTGAGATTGGCATGGGACCCTGGTATCGAGGGATTCATTTATGACAAGATGGTGCACAGAATCAGGGTGACTCAATGGCACATTTGGGACCCTAGTATTGTTAGTAGTGACAGTTTGGGTTAATAGAGAGAGGGAATGCTTGTTCGAGCATTGCTTGAGGACAAGCAATTTTTGGCGGGGATGATTGTAATATCCCCAATTTTGTGAGCATGGGAGTCACTAAGAAATTTTGCTCAATTTTAGTAATATTAATTAAAAAGGGGCCAATATTTTTGGAAAAAGGTGGCTAGTATATTATTTTATTGAAGAATAACTGAAAATTATTATTATATTAAATGGCGACAAAAGTAATTTAGTAGAAAATGGCCTCCACCAATAAAATAATATTATAAAAGGAGGATGGACTCATTTTGTGGATTATCTTTTTGGTTATTACACTTCATATTTCATCTTCTCTTGGAGTTGTTTAGAACAAGGGTCAGAGTTTTGTTTAGCACCAGGAATTCCAAGTGGAATTCCACCCTCATTTTGGAGAACGTTATGTGTTTCCCTAGTGAGATAATTTGGGAGTCCAATTCAGGGCTTCCCTTGAGCTTTATCGCAGGAGTTTGGCTAGCTATGCGCATTTCCTGGACACAGAAGGATTTTGTGGAGTATTATTTGCAGCAACAACAGTGGCTTTTGCAGAGAGATTTTCCCTCATTGGAGCTGGAGTTTGGTGGCATTTTTGCAAGGCAGAGTTTGAGGAGATATTTGGGTCGATTTTATCTATTTTTGTTGTGTGCAGAGCTCATTCGCTGAAGCTCGCACGGGAGAGAGCAGCAAATTCTGGAGATATTGGGGCTGGAAAAAAAGCCTATTTTAGAGGAGAATTTGTGGAGTTTGGGTGGCTATTCAACAACTATTTGGAGCAGATTTGAGGGGAGCATTTTCAGCAATGCGTAGAGTCTATCGGGCAGAGCCATTCGCACTTTTTGGGGCCATCTGGGTCAGTCGGATTTGAGCCAAACCCTTTCTGGGTTTTGTCGGGATTTTCGTGTAGAGGCCGGGATTAATTTTTCAGAATTTTCTAAGCGATATATAGGGCATAAACCCAATAGAGAGTATAGCCAGCCAAAGAGCCATTTGCACCACTTTTGGAGGGCTTCTTCATCGTTTGGATTCAGCCCAAATCTTTATGGGTTTTTCTGGGTTTTGGGAGAGGAGTTCATAGCTAAATTTTCAGAGCATTCCAAGGAGTATTCTGGATAGTAGTCAGTAGCAGTTTATTTCTGGATAGTGTGCAAATCACTTTGAGACCATTTCTACAACTTGGGTTCGGGCCATTTATTTGGGTTCTGCTTAGCTTGCATAGCAAGACCAGGTTCCAAAATTTCAGCTCATTTTATGTACTTTCTTTTCATAAAATTAATAAAATGGCTTAGATTGTGTTGTTGGACACTTTGGTGTTTAATTGTTGTGTATGAGTTCCAGTTTATTTATTGTTCCTAGTCCATTGCTCAATATTAGCTGTTAAATTCCAGTTAGGAACATTACAACTCTCCTCCATTGATTTTCCTTCCTGTCAAGTTCTCCACTTGCGTTTGGAATTTTGGGAACTTGCTGAAGACTTCATCCTTGGTCTTCATAAAGTAGATCCAAGTCTTTCGAGAAAAATCATCAATAAATGTTACGTACTATAAGTAGCCACCCAAGGAAGTTTCAGTCATAGGTCCGCATATATCTGAATGTACTAGATCCAAGATCCCCTTGGATCTACTATCAGTTCCCAGAAAAGATCCTTTGGTATTTTTACCAAGTGCACAATCTTTGCAGATGCCATTATGCTCAATCTGAAGTTCGGGAAGACCTATAACCATCATTCTTAATGCTGGTAGAGCCTTGTAGTGTAAGTGAGCAAATCTTCTATAGCTCACATAGACAGATACTATCATGGATCAATGCTTAGGCTGGCCGTTCTATCAATCTATATTGTCCTCCTCGAACACCAATCACTTTTTCAGATTCTGTGTTTGAATTCTTAGGCCATATAGGAACTTGTCCATCCAAGGATGCAACTTTATAGCCTTTATCTTCCAACGCTGAAATGGAGAACAGATTTTTCTTCGGACCTGGTACAAATAAAACTTGTTTCATGTGTAAAGAGTTTCCAGACTCCATCTGAAACGTAGCTGATCCAAATCTCTTTACTGTATACTTTGCATTGTCTCCAAGTTCCACTTGTAATGCTGAATCTCTTTCGGTCAAATCTATGAGAGTTTGTTAAAAACTAGTCATGTGCTTAGAGGCACCACTAACTACTAACCAGACATTACTGCTATATACAATAGTGCCTGAAAGAGCAGAAACAAAGATTGTTTCAACTCTTTCAGGCACCATTACAACTAAGTTGGCCTAAGAGACAAATGTTCAACAACATGACTATTTTTATCTACTGAAACAAAGCTTGTGGGACACATATTTGAGCCATGTTGCAATGGATTAAATCAGGTGACATGACAACGAAGGCCTTTTTCAAAGCCCTCAATGAAGGAGACGATGAAATGTATGAAAGTTCTCGAAACGCTTAAGGATCTTATGACAGAACAATAAGATATTGAAAAAGAATTTTTCAACCACTATAAGATAGTTTGTCAATATCGAGTGTCAACGGAAGAGTGAAGGGTGTACATGCAGACATGCATAAATGTAGCCCCCCATTCTGTTTCAAGAACATCAAAGACAATGTGATTTGGAGTTGACTTTTGACAAGTTTATAACAATCTTTAAGGATATGGTTAATGCCAAGTTGGACATGCCACATGTGATTTTTCTGTACCTGACTTGTCACAAGTGTATAGGGGGACAATGTGCAGCGAGTCATTTGGGAGTTGCATAAGCAAATTGCTTATCAGGTTCATTCCAAAGCTTGGGACTCTCAGATGATTACCAATTGGTGCTCAATCACATTCCTTGATGTTTCGTATAAAATTTTAGCCAAGGCTCTGATACTACCACTGAAAATTATAAAGTTTGAACAGAAAGTCTTCATCAAAGGCTACTATATTCTAGATAGTATCGTTGTGGTCTGTGAAAAGATGGGATGGGAAGAAAGCCTTGGACTCGATGCCATGTTCATTATAGTTGTTTTTAAGAAGGTATATGACAGAGTGGAATGACTTTTCATCATCGCCGTGCTGAAGTTTGGGCCTGGGCCTTTCTTCATTAATGTTGTGGAAACCCTGTTTGTTAATGTGTAGTGTGCATGTCTATTAACTAGGCTAGATCTGAAGAAACTGGCCTCTTCAGGCTAATTAGACTGGTTTGCAGTTGCACCCTGGCAGTGGATCTTGATGCTGTCTGTAGAAATGTTAGGATATCATCTTCAAAATAGAATGGGCCAGTGACTTATGAAGGGCATTGTTTTATCAAGTCATGATGGTGCCCAACTGGTGAATGGCCACTTGGCTGATTACTACTTCCTCACTTTGTTATAGGAGAAGGAAACCCTCTTTAATTCAATGGATTGTCTACAGAGATTTTGTGAAGCCTCAGGATATGAGATCCAAATGGTTAGTATCCAAAGCTTTTGAATGAGTTAGAAGCAGTGTTGTGAAAAGCGCGATTAAATCACGCTTTTTTCCCGCGCCGATTTAATCGCGCTTTTTACACGAAAAAAAATCGGCTTTTTTTTGCCGCTTTTTTCAAAAGAACGGGGTTGCCGGGACAGCACGATTTTATAAAATTTTTTTTGGTTTTTCATTTGGTCATTTGAGTTTTTTCATGCAATTTTTTTTGAAAGAAACAAATAATTTTTGAGTGGGGAAGCTTAATGATCAAGTCTAGGCCCTAGTATGGATATGTTATTCATGGTAATGTTAAATTCTTAAAGTAAAAGTGGCATTCTCCTTAATCTTCATTTTCATCCTTTTACTTAAATTTTTAACATTACCATGAAATGACTCAGGATGTTTGAGAGTGGTTCCAGCCTCATTGGATTTCATATGGAGAAAGTTAAATCTTTCAGGATTGGGAGATTGTAATGTTTCCAGGTGACACCACCGGCTCGGGCTACCCCTGCCACCAGTAGAGGACGTGGTCTACCTCCTATAGCTCCTACTTCTAGTTCTTCAGCTTTTAGAGCACATCAGACTCCACTGCCATCTCCACCAGCATAGGCACCAGCATCTACATCTAGAGGGAAAGGGAAAGCTGTGGCATTTTCTCGCAAGAGGGGTAGAGGAAATCAATAGGATTAGACCTCATTTTATTGTATATGACATTATGACATGATGAGATACATTATCATATTTTTTGTTGATATTTTGACGCTGAGTTGGGACTCAGGAGTCAGGACTTACTATTCAGGACATGATTCAATGTTATGTGTGATTTTAGCGCTAGAAATGATATTAAACATCTTATATATTAGTTTTTTTATCATATTTATGTGTCAATGTATTTATTTTATGTTGTAGATGGTTTAGATATTAAAAAATTTGAAAAAAAAATGAAAAAAAAAAAAAAGAATATTTTTGTACCAAACGATTTTTTCCCGCTTTTTCCGATTTTTTCCCAATTTTTCCGATTCGTTCCCCGCGCCGATTTAATCCCGCTCGCGCTTTTCACAACATTGGTTAGAAGGATGCCCCTGAGTGGCCAGCGGGCCAAGAGCTGACCTGGATTCAACCTGGTCAAGTTTTTAAATTCTTAGGGAATTCCTTTTTCTTTCATTCGCTCTCCAAAGAATTGTGGGACCAGTGTTGCCGGGCAGCGCTCCCCCCCCCGCTCCCATTCCCAATCCACGCTCCGGGCGGGAGCGGGTCAGGAGTGCAGTCCCGATAAAAAAAATTGCGCTCCCTGCCAATTTAGGGAGCGACATCAGGAGCGTCACTCCCGAGCGTTAAATATTCGCTCCGGGAACGAATCGACCGACGCCGGGAGCGATCCGGGCGGAAAAAAAGTCATGCACGCAAAAAAATTTCCAATTTAAAAAAAAAAATGTTTTAAAAGCTCAATGGGGCAAACAAACATTTCATTATCACTTGAATGAGAGCAAGAGAAAGGAGAGCAAGAGTAAAGGAGCGAGGAAAAGCGAGGAGCAAGTGCTGAGGAACGAGGAGCAAGCCTGCAGAGAGGTAAGTAACTTAGTAATTTAGTTAGTTTAGTTAGTTTAATTTAGTTAGGTAGTAATTTAGGTAGTTTAATTTAGTTTATTAATTATATTTAGTAAAAAAATTATGAATCTAAATTAAATTAATAGATTAAAATTATTAAATTAATTAATCTAAATAAATTAAATTAATTTGCAAATTCAAAAGCCTACAAATATCAAACATCATGGACCTAGCTATATTTTCGGGATTTTCCTCTTCTTGGTCCCTTTTATGGTTATTATGGTGCTGGAGAGTAGGAAACGGAGGGGCCAAAATGAAGAGGGGGATGAAGAAGCTGGAGAAAGTGGATTTGATGAAAACTCTGGTGAGGAGTTGGAGGAGGGTGAACATGACTCTCAAAAAACTAAACAAGACCAAACCCCATTGTGGAAATATGTTAACAGGCCCGAAGCAGGGAAAGGGGGTGGAACCACTAAATTTCATTGCCCCCATTGCAACAATGATTACACAGGTTCATACACCCGTGCCAGAAAACACCTCTGCGGGAAAAGGCCATGGGATGGAGACAAACAAATAGAAATCAAAACTTGTCCAGCGGTGTCTGCAACGGATAGAGCCAAATACATAAGGGAAGAGGAGGAGGCCCAATACAAATCAAAAAAATCAAGGGGTTTCTTTGGACCAAACTCACAATCACAAGCATAAAGAATTCCTTCAACATCCTCCTAAGGCAGTGGATATGGAGGCACAGGGTCATCAGGTTTAAGGCGTAGAACCATATCAGATTTCCTTGATGAGGGGTGTAGGAATGATGTGGATTCAAAGGTTTACAGGTTTCTCTATGCATGTGGGATACCATTCAATGTTCTTCGCTCACCTTATTGGCACGAAATGGTTTCTGCCATAAATGATGCCCCTAAAGGATACAAGAGCCTTGGGTATGACAAGGCAAGAACCGTTGGACTTGATCATGAAAAAGCAAAAATATCACATTCTTTGAATAGAATGACAAGTTCTTGGACTGACCATGGGGTGTCCATTGTATCTGATGGATGGACAAATGTAAAAGGAAAGCCATTGATAAGTGTTCTTGTTGTGTCTGTTAGTGATGCCATCTTTCTAACTACACATGATTACTCAGACAAGTTCAGGACCGGCATCAACATTGCAGAAGCATTATTTGAAACAATTGACCGTATTGGGCCATACAATGTCATCCAAGTCATCATTGATAATGCTCCTAATTGTAAGGCAGCGGGAGCAATTATTGAGGATAAATACCCCAACATATTTTGGTCTGGATGTTTGGTTCACACATTGAACCTTCTGATGCATGATGTTGTCAAGAACAAAAATGCACAATACCAATGGATTGGTGATTTGTACAAGAAAGGCAATCAAATGATAAAATTTATTACAAATCATAGCAATACACATGGCCTTTTCCGCAATCGCTCGAGATTGGAGTTGTTGAAGATTGCGAAGACCAAATTTGATAGCTATTACCTCACCTTCAAGTGCCTTTTGAAGGTAAGAGAGTCATTGGCTAGCATGGTATCAAGTCCACATTGGCAGGTATTAAAGGAAAGGGCTACAAATGCAGCTGACAAGCAAGGTTTTGAATTGGTGGAGGAGGCCGCTCTTGATGGTCAGTTTTGGACAAGTGTGAGGCAAGTGTTGGATTTCACCAAGCCCATTTATCACATGAGTCGGTTTGCAGATACAGACAAACTAGTGATTAGCGAGGTGTATGAGCAGATGGATACCATGTTGGGGCAAATAAAAGATATTGTTCATAATAGAGATTCCAACTTGTACAAAATGATTCACAATTTTGTGTGTACAATGGAATAAACTTAATCTTCCACTACATTGCTTGGCGTATATCCTTACGCCAAAATACTACTCTACATCTTGGTTGGGCCAACCTGCACCAGGGGGTGGGATTAGGACCAAACCCCATTTAGATGCAGAGGTAACTAGTGGATATTTGCAAGCATTGGAAAAGTTGATACCTGATAGGGAGGAATGTGCAGCTGTGCGCCTTGAAATAGGCAAATACTTCAGTGGCACTGGTTTGTTTGGTACCTTCCATGCAATGGAAGACAGAGACAGATTTTATGCTCTCACATGGTGGGAAACATATGGCGGCCATGGACTTTTGCCAAAATTGGCAAAAAAAAATTCTATCACAGGTTGTGAATACTTCTTCTGCAGAGAGGTGTTGGAGCACCTACAGCTTCATACACAATGTGAAAAGAAACAGACTCAATGAAAATCGAGCATAAAGCTTGGTTTATGTGCACTACAACTTGAGGTTGTTGAGTCATTACTGTGATCGGGCTTATGAGGATCCCACATATAGAATTTGGGACAATCACCCAAAGGATGACAATTTGGAGGATGGTATAGTGCATCTTGAAGAACTGGAAGAGGAACTTATAAGGGATGAAAATGAAGCAGCTGCAGCTGCAGCAGCCATGCCACCTCCACCTCCACCATCTAGTAGCAGCGCTCGAGGTCCGAGTCTTGTTCCTTTGCTGTCGCCACCTCCATCTACACCCTCGCGTGGAGGGCATGTGCCTTCTAGTTTTGGTCGTCGGTCTGTGCGGGAGACTCCTAGAAGACCACCACGACCTGCTTATACTCCTAGAGACTCTCGTGGCAAGGGCCACATGTAGATTTACAGTTTACTTGTCTTTTCTAGTTTCTATTAGTTTTCATAATTGTTGAGTTTTGGGTCCTTGACTCTTGACTCTTGACTCTTTCATATCATAATGATATTTTTTGTAAACAATATATGACTGTGACAATGAAAATTTGAAGTTTGAAGTTGGCAATTATAACTCATTGGTAATGATTGTGAATTATGAATATGATGCTTCGTGAAAGACTAAAGTTGTTTCATTTCATTTCATTATTCATGTTTCATTTTATAACATTTCATTTCATGTTAACAGTTAGAAGTTAGGACTTAGAAATATCTAAGATATTACTTCTTGTAATGGTTAACCATTAAACTTAGCTTACAAGTACAACTTTGGTGATCAATGATGATAAATGTTATATATTGAATTTTCAATTTTGAAAGCTTGAAGTTGAAACTTTAAGATTGAATTTGATGAATCATGATTCACGAGACTCATTATGTTGCAGTTGTAATATGTATTTTACTAACTTGTGGACATGGTTGATGAAGATTATAATTTCTAGAATCTAGATGATTGATGTGATATGGTTCAATGATCAATCTATGTTTTTTTTATGTTTTTTATATCTAATTCATCATTCTACATGTTTTTGTTGACATATATGTATCAAAAATTAAAAAATATAAAATATATATATATATATATATTTATTTTTAAATCACTCTCGGATTCATTCCCAAACCGGGAACTTCTGAAAATGGTCGCTCCCGCTCCCAAGTAACACTGGGACGCTGTGCTACAAAGAGTGGCTAGGAAAATTGATAGGGGAATTACAAAACCTAATGTCTCAAACCTGCACTAAAGTGTTGAGCACCATGCATGTATACTACTTTTCATGACTGGTTCACTCTGCTAGAGCCTATCATCGTTTAGAAAAGATGCTTAGGAACATCTTATGGTCTAAATCTAACAGAGAATAGAGTTTCTACCTGCAGGAAGGAAGAGACCCATTGCCCTAAATGGGTTGTCAGCCAAGTGGAAGGGCATAAGGCCCAGAAAACTCTCTTGAAGAATTTTATCATTTCTGGGCCCCACCTTACGCTGAAGTGTTGAGAGCAACTTAAACCTGCAGACCCATTTGATTACCCACACTGATGTCATCATCAAAGGATCCCCCAAATCTCACCCCCGTCACCTGGTCCCCAAACCTTCGTGTAACATACAAATTTCTCAAAGGAATCTTTATTCTCGTGTCCCGACTCCCATTCAGAGATGCTCTTTTGTGAAGGTTTCGATGTGTAATACTCGTGTGTTGTTTCTCTATTTAACTTCATGTCTTTATGCATTTAATCTTTATTCTGGTGTGCACCCACAATACTGTTGAAGCTCAAGGGAATGATTCTAATGGTCTTTTTTGTGCATTTCACAGAGAGGTTTTGTTGAAGCACACCCTGATGATGGATTGCTTGAAATCTTTGGACTAAAGGAGGGGTGGCATTCATCGTTTGTCATGATTGATCTTATATCAGCAAAGCATCTTGCTCAGGTCTCTGCTTCAGTTTTTATCCATTTTCTTGATACTATACTCTTTATCTCTTCCATAGTGTGAGTGTCATCTCATAAAATTTTCTGGAGGCTTATTTAAATAATTCAGCGAGGACCTGCCATACCTATATTTCAAATGAATCTGTTTGACGGTTTATATAATGCAGGCAGCCGCTTTCAAATTAGAATTGAGGGGTGGGCGGAGGAAGCGAGCTTACTTGCAGATGGATGGTGAGCCCTGGCAGCATCCACTTAGCGAGCACGATTCGACAATGATTGAGATAACAAGGGTTCCTTTCCAATCCCGCATGATCAGTGGAGAATGAAGAACTTTTGGATTATCTCGTATTCAGCTTCAGAGTGTCCGAGTTGGGATGACTGAGCATGTACATCTATAAATTCCACTTGTGAATATCAGTGCTACTTGTGGCTTTTGCGTATTCAAAATCTATTTGTCTAATCTTCCAATGAAACTCTTCCATTTTTTTGTAATTAAAGCAATTTGACATTGTTGCACCTGCCAAGTGAGCCGAGGATATGTTCACAGTACGAATAAATGTGTCGGTAAGAAATTGTAGAAAGGTGATTCCTTTCAAGAGCACTGTAATGTAGTCCTATATTTCAGTTTTGATGTCCTTTTGTCACACTGGTTTAGGTTAATGGTATTTATATACCGATCCACCTTTACCCATGTTAAACGTATAAACAATAATAGCTGGAAATATTTAAGCATTGTCTGTGTGCTTCTCCTCGTACTGCTGCTTAGAGTATAGTTAACACGTATTTATAGGGCTGCCAAGAGATTCACAGGTTTGGCCTTGCAAATGTATCGAGCATTTTAGTTGTAGGCGAACTTATTTTCCTTCAAATTAAGTAATTTCAATTTACAAGGCTGCCAAGAGTTTTACAGGTTTGGCCTCGCAAATGTATGAAGCATGTTAACTGAATAATGTTAATTTGATATGGCAATTAATTATTGCTTTTAGCTTATGGTATAGCATGTCAGTCATGGGTTAGTGTGTGGGATATATACAATCAGGTGAAAACACCTTCAATTAAGTACATAAGATAGAATGCTTCTATGACATCAAGGGATTGCTTTATCAAATAGCCCGTAGAGGTACCATTTAGAAGAGTGTGGGTATAACAAAATCAGTGAACATATAATGATTATTGCTCGTGAACTTACTGTGGATGCTAGCTCACAATGCTTTTATTAAATCATGTGATGTCATTTTAAAAAGTTAGTAGAGATTAGTATTAAGGGAATGAAATGAAATTATTTTTATATTTCACTCTAACAAACATATTATAACATGGAACAATAGCAAATTGGTGTGTTTAGATTGCAGTTATATTATGTAAACATTCAATGTGATGTTAAATTTGATTAGAATATATTAATAACTAAAAGTAATATTAATTATTAATGATTAAATTAACTGTTATAATAATCATGGTATTTATATTTAGGGGTTAGGTATTTATATTCCATTTAAAATTAATAAAAGTATTAAACAACTATTTTTTTTTAAATATTTTTTTCATAAATTTAATGCATTGTAATGATTTGATTAGTTTATGTTAGGCTAAGGAATAACTTCCAAAACTTTGACATTGGTATTAATGAGAAATACTTATATAACATAAAAGTATGACCTATTCAATTCATTTTTCAAGGTCAATTCCTGTTCTAATTGTTCATATTTCCTCGAGGATTAGGTGTAAAACATAAGTACTTTAAAACTCTTTTCATAGCAAAGTGATGTCTTTCACTAGGCTTTTGTATAAACTTAGAAATGATTCCAACAACAAATGAAATATTTGGTCAAGTAGTGGTGAGGTAGATAAGATTTTTCATAAGTTGTCTATACTTAGTTGCATCTTTAAATTCATTTCCTTCTTTAATGTAAGATTCAGATTTTGTTCCATTGGAGTAGACAAGGGATTGCATTCAACCATGCCAACTTGTTCAACAGTGCTCCATTGTACCTTTTTGAGAAAGGAATATATACATTAGATGTTTGGTCACTTAAATGCCCAAATAATAGTGAAGGTGTCCCAAATTTGTCATCTCAAATATGTTCTTCAACTCTTTCTTTATGGATGTAACATAGTTTTCATTGTTCCCTATTATCAACATATTATCTACATATACTAGAAGATAGACAACAATTTTGTTAATTTTCTTGATGAACAAAGTTGCATCATCAAGATTAAAGTGTTTGAAATTTATAATTTTAGAAGATGCTCAGTCAACTTTTTGCATGAGGCTTGCAATGCTTATTTTAGGCTGCATAAGGATTTTATGAGTTTGCATATTTTTTGTTCTTTTCCCTTCCCAACAGAACTTTATGGTTGAGACATGAAGACATTTTCTTTTAAGTCTCCATTAAAAAAAATAGTCTTCACATCCATTTGGTAAAACTTTCCATCCATTTTGAGCTCCCAAGGCAAAGAGACTTTGAATGGTGGCACATTTTGCTATGGAGGCAAAGGTATCTTCATAATCAACACCTTTTTGTGCAATTCCTTGTGTCACGAGCCTTGCCTTGTGCTTGTCAAGTGATTCATTTGATTGTACTTGTTATGTAGACCCAATTGCAACCAATTGATTTGGTTCCAAATGAAGTGTCCAACAACTTCCATGTTCCATTCTTTATGAGAGCATCATACTCCCTTTACATTGCATATTCTCATTCATCATAAAAGGCTTCTTTAAAGGAAATTGGTTCAAAATTAGTAAATAAATTCAATTCACAATCATATGAAACATCCATATTATCAATTGAATCAGAAACATCTACATCACCTCCATTTTGTTTGATGGAACTTCTACTTCTTATCTTTCCGACCTCATCAAGGTGAACACTTTCAAGTGTCTTGGTGGGCCATTTTGGGGAACATTTTTAAAATGGTTTAGGTTGCTATGTTGATTGAGATAGGGTTACATCAAGATTTAACATTTCAATCTTCTTAATCACATCACTCAAAGGGTCTTATTGATCTGAAGAAGTGGCCAAAACTTCATGAGGGCGAATCGGTGATTTAGAAGGAGTTTCCATTTATTGATCCAAGATTAGGGATCCCCCCTTCAAGATGTGGAATCTCATTATCGAGTTCATGATAAATTTTTGCATGATTGAATCTATCTAAACGATTAAGTTGTCACTCAAAAGTGTCGTCAGTCTTAGAATATTCAAGAAAAATCACATCTCTAGACAAAACAAATTTCTTATTTACCTCATCATAAAGACGATATGCTTTGGTGGTATTTGAGTACCCCAAGAAGAAGCACTTTCGACTCCTTGCATCAAGTTTGCTTCTTTGTAACTTAGGAATCAAGGCATAGTAGGTGGACCTAAAGATCTTGAGATGCCTGACTAAAGGAATGTGGCAACGCCACATTTCATGGGTCTTATTTATGATAACATGAGATGGACATCTATTTTTGACATATAATGCACATAGAACTGCATCAACACAAAACATCTTCACATTTTTTAAAAACATTGAGCGACCATATTTAAAATAGTCTTATTCATTCCTTTAGCTAAACCATTTTATTGAGGATTATATGAAACAATAGTTTGATGTTGAATCCCATGTCAGTGAAGATAGTTTTCAAATTCGCTAAAAGTTTATTTTTTCCCATGATCAGTACAAAGGGAGCCAATATGTGATTGTGCATCATTTTCACTCCATGGATGAAAATTTTTGGAAGTTTCAAAAGCTTGTCATTTACTTTTCGGCAAGTATACCCAAGACATCTTGGTGTAATCATCAATAAAATTCATCATGTATTTATTTCCATTAGTAAAAGGAATAGGCATAGGGCCACACAAATTTGAATGAATTAGTGCAAGTTCTCTAGTTTGTTATCTTTTCCTAGGATGCACACCTAGCATTGCTTTAATTTCCTTAGAATAGTTGGCAAACCAGAAACACTGTTTTTTTTTAACAAACGAAGACTATTATAATTAAGATGTTGAAATATTACATGTCATAGAAGATTGGATGGCAACGTACCTTCATTGTACTGAGAAAGGGATGCACAATTTTGTGCACTAGCAAATGTTCCTTGAAACTTTAGTGGTATTTCCTCCTCTACTCAAGTCATGATAATTGTGTTGTCAAATGCTTATCTCTACTTTCCCATCAAACATGTGAATAGAGTGGCCTTGTTGGTGTATGCGAACAAGGGATACCAAGTTTCTTTGTAGCTCTAGAAGGTAGAGTAGATGATGCAAAAGAAAGTGAGGAAGTTGATGTGTTTTAAAGCCTAGTGTTGTGAATTTGAATGGCTTGAGACTTGGCTTGCCTACACAGTACACTGCTCCATTTACATTGTCACTTAGGACTTTAAAGAAGTCTTTCTGAAAGGTCATATGGCAAGTTGCACCTGTATCAAGCAACCATGCATCTCTCTAAGAAACAAATGAAGTATGAAATAATTCTTTAGTTACTCCATTATTGCAATGGGAAACAATGTAATGAGCATATTCAAGTGCTTTACCATTTGTAGAATTTGGTGTTTTACCTTTGTCTTCTTTGTGGTCTTGTTTGATCCTCTCAAGGATTTTGCATGTAGATGCATCATGTCCATCTTTATTGCAACGAATGCAGTGAAAATCATATATTTCTCCTTGATGGTGTTTACCCTTCTTGCCTTTGTGATTCTTCCTTCCACATCCTCTTTTATTGCCTCTTCTTTTAGGAGAATCACATGATTGATTATTGTCTTTCTAGGCAAGGCCCACTACTTCTTCAGGGGACTGAGATGTTGTCTTCCTCTACCCAAAAATATTCTCTCATTTTGCAAACTTTTCCACAAAGGTGTCAAAAGTAATAGCCTTGAGTTGCGCGCTGGCTTGTATGGGTTCAAGGTAGTGAGAGTATGTAGGATAGATGGTCTTAACAAACATTGTGAGAGGAATCTCCACTTTAACTTTAGTGGCATCTACATCATGCATGATGGCTCTAATCTCCGAGGCTAGGGCCAAGGGGTCATCGTCTTTCAACTCAAGGTTGAAGAACTTGACCATCAATTAAACAACTTCCAGTTTTCAGTGAGTCATATAAATATTTTAGCTAGCTTTTTCAATGCACCATAAGAACTTGTAATTGAAACTATATGATGACTGAAATTTTCATTTACACAAACAACAACCAAGGCATAAGATTTGTTGTTGTTGTTATTCACTCAAATGACTAGTGCTTTATCCAACATGGGCTCGGTAGGTGCATTATCATCCTCTCTTTCATAGATGTATTTCTATAAATCATTAAAAATGATGGTATGCTTGATCATTTTGGACCATTTTTTATAATTCTACTTGCTAGTAAACACTATGCCAAAAATGGATATGAGAAAATGCATCTTTAACAAAGCTTTTGAATGAAAACTAAAAAACAAATAAGCAAAAATGTTCAATAAGAAAGCTTTCTCGAAAACCATAAAGCTTATGCTAAGACCAACCATCACCATGTCAAATAAGCAATTGATGATTCTAGTGAGTGGCTAAGATTGGATTGCCGATACTTGATAATAGAAAAGGCACTTTATGATGATATGGGGACTTAGGTGTTTGGAATGGTCTACAAAGCTATCGAGCTTTTACTCAAGTTGGTGAGGCTCAAGGTTGTACTCGATATTGGAGCCATCACACATTAGATAATTGTAGGCCAACACAAACAAGATTGTTTTCTAGCATACTGATGTTAGAAGAGAATTCTTGGATGAAACTTTGTGTCAATTAGTGTTGGAGAAGCAAGGTATAGAGGGAAATCATAAGACCACCTGGGCATCATTGGAGGGCCATTTTTATGGAGATTTGGTGACCTTTGCAAAAAAAAATTTCACATTGAAACTCCCATCTAAAAATGTATAATAAAATCCTTCCCTTGTGAGAAAATGAGGGCAAGTTGGAGATTGTGCGAGTATGTATGAGAACCTTTGGCTTGAAACGATGTGCCACTAACAGTAGAGACAAGAGATTATGTTTCCTTTGGTCGCAAACAACTCAGGCGCGTAGTGAAACTATTGAGAGAGAGATCCCGATGGTGAAGGGAAAAGTTAGGTACGCCGCAGGATGGGTGACAAACTAGTGGAGCATAAGGGAGTGATGCCAATGGCGGCCAATCAGATATTCAACACATAGAGAAACCATGGAAAATGGGTTAGAGAAAGGTCTATTGAATGTTTCCTGTATCAACAGACCTGACGAGACATAAACGTTTCTAAAACATTTGGTGAACTGTATGGAACATTTAGCTTATATGTGAATAGTATCTTTAATCAATATTTTTTTGAAATAATTCACTCTATCAGCTAATTCATAACAAATTTCTCAAGTTAGTATAAAACATTTGAAAAACATTACAAACAACTTTAGTTTTCACATAGTAGATTTCTCAACTTTACAGTGATAAAGTAAATTAAGGATATTTTAAAATATAAGAATTATATAACAAGTTTTCATAAATGTTTTGTTAATTTATAGTGATTATAACTTTATCAAGTGATGTCAATTAAGTTGCATTATAGTAGATACATTTGTGAGATTCTAACAATAATAAACTATGCCACTACAATCACTCCATAATAGTTGATCATATAAGGATAGGCCCTTGTGACATACCTTTATTAATCATAATCATATTATTGTTTTACCATATGATAGTGTTTAAAATAGTCAATTTATATCCGTTTTATAGTGGAAGGGAGTTATTTGACCTTACGTCAACTATGCCTAAGTAAGAGTTAATATTTTAACAACGTTGACAAATTTTAGGACTTAGTTGTGTAGGATAGAATGGTAATCATTAATAATTCTAGGGTATACCCATACATAGTCAAATTGTCACATTGATGTGTATTAATAATATTTTTTTGCCAAAGAAAACCTTGGGCGCTTGCATTTTGGGGATGGTACTTGTTGTAAACTTGTTTGTTATGAAACTAGCTCACAAAAAGATAGAAAAGAAAGATAAACGCCTTGGAATTCAGCATCTTCGAGGGGGAAACATCCTTTACATTACACAAATGAACAATTCTTGGATGATACAAATGACAAGACCTCCTTTCTATATATAGGAGTTTAAGGGATCATAATACAATCAGATCCGACATAACAATAATATTGTAAGGGCACAATTATAACAATAGTGGGCTTCTATGGGGCACAATAATATAAATATGGGGACTACATGGGCACAAAAATATAAGAAGGGCGTTGTACTAATAATAATAAGAGGTTACACTAGTAGTATAAGGACCTAACATACCCCTCTCCTTCAAAAAGTGTTGTCCTCAACGCTTGAGTAGTTCTTGATGCTTTTGTATAAAATTCTTGTCCTCCCATGTGGAATCTCCAGTGGGTAAGTTCTTCCACTTGATGAGATACTCTGAAATTGATCGATTTTCTAGCTGTTGGGTTCTTGTTTCTGTGATTGCTCCAGGCTCCAATATGATTTTTCCTTCCTCGTTAAGTTCTGGCAATATTGTTTGAAATGGGATCTTCTGCAACTTTTGAATGAGTGGCCACACTTCTTCGTCCTTCTTCCATTCATCCCCTTCATTTATCCAATCTGCTTGGATAATAGAAATAGCACAAAACGATGCTTCCACATCCTCATCCTTTTTTTAGAGTGCATCTGCAACAACATTTTGCTTCCCTTTTTTGCAGATGATTTCAAAGTCATAACCCAACATATTTGTGACCCATTTTTTATGTTCTTCTAAAGATAATCTTTGTTATAAAAAGTATTTAAGACTATCATGATCCATTTTTACCTTGAAGTGTCTTCCCATTATGTAAGGTAGCCATTTCTTAAGTGCATGTAGTATTGCCAACATTTCCTTCTCATAAATAGATTTCTTGAGATTTAACCGTAAAAATACCTGATCGCCTACATCAAAACTTCTTTCACTACGATGTTGATCTGCCTGTTGTTTCATTTGATTCTGCACCAAAGTGGCGTTATCCTTTAAAAGTTGGAGAACTTGTTGTTGATGCTCGATGTGATCTTTCACTGCTTGAATCTTTTTCTTCTTGATATGTCGTTCTATCTTGAGAGTTTGAGGAGTGGTAATTTCTTCCAATGCATTACAAGATATGGTCAGATTCATTTCTTGATGCTTGATGTGATCTTTCACTTGAACATTTTTCTTCTTGATATGTCCTTCTATATTGATAGTTTGAGGAGTGGTAATTCCAGCCAATGCATTACAAGATATGGTCGGATTCATTTCTTCTTTCTCGATGTGATATTTCATTTTTTGAAGCTTTTTTTCTTGATATGTCCTTCTATCTTGAGAGTTTGAGGAGTGGTAATTCTTGCCAATGCTTTACAAGATATGGTTGGATTCATTTCTTTTTTCTCTGGGGTTGGTTCCTGATGTATATCCTCATCTTTTGATGTTTCTTGATCATTTTCTTCCTCCTTCACAATTAATGTAAAATAATTTCTTCTCCGCACACTTATGACCTTTAGTGCATTTGCTATCACAAATGTAACAAAGTTCTTTTTCTCTTTTTTCTTCCAATTGTTTTCGTGTAAACCTTGTAGGTTGTGGAAGACTAGACGAAAAAACACTTCCATATTTATAGTTGAGTGGTAGAATTCCTTGTTTCCATAATTCTGCTTTCAATTTTTCTTGCCAACCTGAATGCCTTCTCCAATGAATCAGGGTCTCAAAGACGAACCTCATGTCGAATGTTATCCTTTAAAGTCCCTATGAAGACATCAATCCTTTTCTTCTCTAGAATATCATTTACCCTTATATTCAATTTTTTGAAATCCTCAATGTGCTCTGCCATTGAACCCTTTTGTTTGAGATTTATCAATTGAATAAAAAAGGTTTTACTCTTTGTATCCTCATAATGTGCTATCATTTCTTCTGTGAAAATTGACCAAGTGACAAATGCTTTACGAGAACCCAACCCTTTATACCATAAAAATTGATCCGGTTCTAAATATGAAGATGAAATATGTACCTTTTGTAACATTTGCACCTCATGTACATCAAAATATTGTTCCATCTGTAGTATCTTATTTACCAGATCCTTGCCCTCAAACTTCCTCATATTTCCTTTTCTTGATTTTAGGATATCGATCTTGAAACGATTGTAACTCTGTAATTTCATATATTCCAATTCTAAAATTGCAACCTACAGTAGCCCTCCGTGCCCTCTTTCCAATTCCACCAGTCTGATCGAAATTAGATTCTCCAAGAAAGAGCTATGCACAATCTCCCAAGATGACCTGATTATAGACCTTTTCAGAAGAGCGAACTTGTATGAAGTGCCACGTGTCATTGTTTTGACCTTCGTATTTGAAAAATATAAACAGGAAACTACAGTCCGTCCTCTTTTTATAAATTCTTACGAAATTTCAATCTGATGCTCAGAGAGAAAGTTATGACTATTTTCCCAAGGTCACTTGTTTAATATGTAATTCGGGAGTCTGCAAGAACCCTAAATTCCTCATATAATATATCCTAAAATATAGTGAGAAAAGCTCTGAAATTCGGACCCGAGGTTCAGACCGCTTTCTTCTCAAATGGGTTTTTTTAAGCTTCCGAAACTTTGTAGTGAACAAGTTATAGCGAAACTTCCATGATGACCTATTTTAGATGACATTCTGGAGCTTGCAAAAACCCTAACTTCCTCAGATCATATCGCCGAAAATATTGGGAGACAAGATCTGAAATTGAGACCCGAGGTTCAGCGAGAGTTCCTCTTAAATGGGTTTTTTTTGTTAGCTTCTGAAATGTCACAAAAAAAAAAAGTTATAGCAAAAATGCCACGATGACCTGTTTGGAGCAGCGAAACCCTAGAATCAAAAGCTCTGATACCAAATGTTATGAAACCAGTGCACAAAAAGATAGAAAAGAAAGATAAATGCCTTAGAATTTAGCCTCTTCGAGGGGGCAACCTCCTTTACATTACACAAATGAACAATTCTTGGATGATACAAATGACAAGACCTCCTTTTTATATATAGGAGTTTAAGGGGTCATAATACAATCAGAGCCGACATAACAATAATAATGTAAGGGCACAATAATAACAATAGTGGGCTTCTATGGGGCACAATAATAACAATATGGGGACTACATGGGCACAACAATATTTTTTTCCCGAGGAAAAAGGACGTAATTTCATTCATAAGAGAAAAAAATTACATGTTGGAAATGCTAGAAGCATATGCAGATAGGTTGTCCATAAAGAGGACATAAATTACAATAAAAGAAAAATAAAAATTCAGCAAGCCTATGCTTTTCTGCCCTTCTTCTTCTCCATCCTCCCGAATCAGGCGAGGGTGTAATAGTGGCCAGCTGGTTTTCCAGTGCGATCAAAGGAAGTTCCTTGTCGGATTCAGATCCTTCAGAGCCGTGAGTTTGCTTTATGCCACTTACTTCCATCTGAGGAGCTTGATGCTGATGTGCATTGGTTGGCCCCAGATGAGGGGCTGGGGTAATTTCCTCCTGAGTATTTTCCTGCCCCTGATGAATATCAGAATCTGTTTGATTTTCTGTAGGTTCTGTCTGCATGTCCTCTTCATCCATCAAATCGGTTTGCTGCCACCCTTTGGGCCTTTTTTGTTGTTTCTTTTTTCCTTTGGGGTCCTTTCTGGACAGTGGACAGTTGAATTGGAGATGTCCAGTTTGCATGCAGCTGCGGCATCTGAATGCAGTGTTCTCATAGTCGAGCGGTTGAATCCTCAGTGAATTGTTGAAGTTCAATGTGATGTGTTCAGGCAGTCCCTGACTCAGGTCCACTTCTACGCAAATCCTGGCAAATGTGAAAATTCCCCTGCTTACTCTGTCTTCATCAATTTTTAGGAATTTCCCCAAGGAATTCCCAATGGCTGTTAATACTTTGAGATGCCAAAAATGAAGAGGGAGGTTATGGAGTCTCACCCATACCGGCATTGTAGAAATTTTCATAGTGTTTGCATCAAATTCAGCAAACCAGGGAGTGATGAAGAGGCCAACATTTCCCCAAAACCATGGCCCCTGTTCGATAATATTGTCGCGTTCTTGTTCTGTGCAGAAGTTAACTATAAAAAATCCCTTTGAGCATAGGTGTATATCACAGGCTGGTGTCCATGAGGAGTAAATCCATTGATGCAGAGCATCGGATTTTGGCCAGTATCCATTAAATCTACAAATGACAGCATTTTTGGATAGTTCAGTGTGTAGTTCAGTTACCTCTGTTAGAGGTACTTGGATCGTTGGGGATTCCAGTTTTTGTTCCACTATATAGGGGCCTGGAATCTCTGGTGCTGGTGCTGGTTTATGCTGCATTTTTTCTTTTCCCCTGACTGCGTCTCTAAAGGAGCCTGTGGTTTTTGTGTTGTCTCCATTACACCCTCCACGCAGTCTCAGATTAAGGAAAATGGTTGAATCATTGCTGATGCCATATTCCTGAAGTGAGAGGAGGTCCTGTAGACTACGACCAGAGAATATCAGGTTTTGGTATTTGGTGGGTGTCCCAAGTTGGTTCTGTATTTCCTTCTTTACCTCTTGTATATTTAGCCCCTTTCTGATTCTCATGCAATGATGGCTGCCCTCTGTCTTTTTTATGAAGATTTGAATCTGTTCTTCGCCCTTGTAGATAGTATCTGCCATATTGGAACCACGATCTGGTGATTTGAGTAGGTTCTCTACAAACCCCGATTCACCCCACCTTTTTATGTTTTGTCCGCTACCTCGTGCCTCCAGATTTGGATTATGAGGGACATTTTTGTAATACTCTGTCACTGCGTCAGAAAAACTTGGGTCCGCTGTATTCCGTCCCCTTTCATTTGTTTGAGCTTTCACCCATTCAGATGGGTACCAGGACATTGAAAGCCCCACTGCGCGATTCCACGCACATGGCGACATGTAGGAGGGGGGAAAGATGCTAGGGGATGTCTCAGGTTGGGCAGCAAAAAATATAACAGTGGAATCGCGTAGCGAGCCAAGTGCCCAGGCCATTGATTTTTGACTAGACGCAAGAGAGGTCAAGATTCACACTCAGAAGCATAAAACAGAAGTATTTTGCCCCCACTGAGGAGCTCGGGAGCATGCAGGTGTGATTGTAACAAAGGAAACCCATTTTGCAAAAATATATACTGTAATGTTACCTCTTTCAGACGTGTTTCATTTCCCAGATGGGAGGAGACGCCATCCCGCTCGAAAACGCCCTCAACCGGTCTGTTGTGTGCCTATGGGAAGGTCCCTGCAAGTTGTAGAAGAGAGATCGCCATTGGAGTTGCAGAGCACAGTTCCCGTCGGCACAACAATATAACAAGGGGGTTGTACTAATAACAATAAGGGGCTACACTAGTAGAATAGGGACCTAACATTGTTGGTGTTGATTATATCCCTTGGGTTGAGACATATGTATGCAATAGAAGCAACAAACTTGAGGGATCGACCACAAGGCCTTGTGCATGTAGTTGAAAGCACTCAACTACTTGAGCTAGCCCATTGGACTAAATGTGTATTAATAATGTGTTATACCTTTTTCATATGCATTCATATTATCTTCTCGTTATTGAATATTCCATTTAAAATATTTATTTAGATTTTCCTTAACTAGGTTTACTAATTGCTTGATCTATGTTATATTGCTTATTAGTGGCATTAGAGTCATATTTGGAGAAACTTGTTTGTACAAAAGATTATGGAGATTAAAAACACTTATTGCCAAAACATTGATTTAGAAAAGATTTGGAAATTTCATTTTGGATTTAAATTATTTCTACCATTCACCTTGCTCACCAACCATTTTCAATGCTATCATCTCATCCTCAAATCTCCCATAACAAACTTACTCCTTTCGCTACTCCATCTTTGCACCATGTATCATGTTCCTCATAATTGCATTTCCTTTGTTTTTCCATTCTTTGCCCCTTTTGTTCTTGTTAATATCCACCTATATTTTTCTTTTGTGCTTTAGCTTTTTGTCCATTCATTCCCCTTGTTTTTTACCCATTCTTTGATTGAACTTGTTTGCTTCCTACTCATTGACCCTTAAGTGTTGCACATTGCAATAATTCGAGCTTTGAATCTAGAGGAGCAAGATTGGGGATGAAATAATAAAACATTAGTATGTCGGTCAATCAATTCATTTTTTATGATTGGCTTGTTTTCTCCATGGAATCACAAAATTTCCTTCTTAATTTTTTTGTAATATTGTGTACTTGACATAACACAACATAAAATAAAATCCTAATGTGACTTGGAAGAAAAAATTATCAAACTTATAAGAGATTTTGCTTGCAGCCATAATTATGGAATTGAAACAATTGATATAAACATCCAATTCCAATCTCATTTATCACATTTATCTCATTTATCACATGGGGTATGCACTTCATGACCAAGAATTTCTAGTAGATTGTAGTTTGAATTGCCTAAATTTAATGGGAGTTATGTTAGGTTGGGTACGATATGGTTGAATAAGGACAAAATAATATTTTGTGATATGCCCAATCTAAGATGATTCAAAATGGATTTCCACTACTTCCCTTTATTAAGAAGGCATGATCTACAATTGGTCTATGTGGTGGGTGAGTAAACCAAAGGATGAATATTAAATTGACAAACATTCAAATCACACTTATTGAAACGGTTCTATGATGAAGAAGAGAAAGATATCTTTACCAAGCTCATTCACTTTTAGAAAGTAAGATTTATAAAAGAGTACACACAAGAATGTTGGGTTTTGTACCAAGAGAAAAATTGATAAATATTTGGAATGTAGATTTAAAGGTAGAAATAATGAATATGACAAGGCTAGGGCATATATTCTTAGTAAATGATGCTTAGGCCAAGGCTAAAGCTTTAGAGAAAAACTACTCAATGAACAAAATGTTCCCTCAATATGACAAAGTTAGGAGATAAACATTGTCCACCTCATTGTCACACTAATGGTAAGAATCACAAGGGAAACTAAAGAGGCACAAGTTATACCATTGCAATATTAATAATGGTAAATTAGTAAAGGTCTTCAACATTGAATTAGATGAATACAAAGAAGAGATGGTGCCACAAATATCATTGGCAAATATGACAATCTTGAAATGGACCATGGAGGTTAATATAAATGAAGATGTAAATTTAGCAAGGGCCTTTCCAACAACGATGAAAAGGAAATTACTAACACAAATGTTGAAGCTTAAGGGTTAATGAAAAATATGGATGTGGATGTATAGTGGATCTTGATAAAAGCCATAAAGTCATTGATATCAATCTTTTGAAAAAAACATCTAAATATTTGTGTATCCAATGAAGGATCTTAAAGTATCATAATAATAATAATAATAATTTTAAGGTCACAACTATGCCAAACACCAAATTGGTGTATGAAACCCCTTTATTTCTGGGGCAAGGGACCAGGGACCTGCCTCTGTGCAACAATTAACATGAAAGCAACAAAAATATTATGTAGGTTAGGAGATGTCATAAGGTGATGTTGTAGATCCCAAAAATGTGTTGCAACTATTGGTCTACATAGTGCCACTTGGTGAATGGACATAGCCTTGGGTACAAAATGGTTAATGTGATTGGGTGGCTAATCATCAATCTATAGAATTAGTTTATGAAGTTCAAATAACAAGGAAAAATGTGTAAATGGTACAATGAACCTTCAATCAATAGAACAACCTCCTTAGAAACATGGACAATGGACTCCAAATAATATCAAGCCATGTCCCAAGAAAGAAGACATCAAACACATTAACATTGATGTTTTCAAAGTAAGAAGCATCTTGGAACAATCCTAGAATATTATGCACATTTAAAAGAAACCTAAAGACAACAAGAATGTTGAGGAAGTCTTCAAAAAATTTAAGGAAATCGTAGAAGGTTAGTGTGGAAAAAATATAAATATAAGAATTAATAATTTAAGAGCTTATATATTGACCGTTAGAAATAAACTATCACCAAGGATGGTTATCAACACTTAATTAAGCATGTTATTTAGTTCTCAAGAATGGAATGAACATAAATGACACAATGAGTCAAGGATTTGGTTCAATTACACAAGTGGTGAAATCGATGTTGTAGCATACAAAACCATTGATGTAACAAATAACTCTAGGCCTTATGAAAGAAATCACCACAAACAACCCATTTTCATACAAGGATGTTCAATTCGAGGAATTCAAGAACTCATTTATTGCACGAGGTGCTCAATGCACAATAAAGAACTTCCAATAGGGTGGAGTTTGAATTGCCCAAACTTTATGGGAGTAATGTCAAGTTGGGTACCATATGGTTGAATAAGGTTTAGAAAAGTATGTTTTTTAATATACCCAATCCAAGACAATGCAAAGATGGTCACAACTACCTCTTTCTACTCAAAAGGTACATATGATTGGTTTATGTGATTGGTGAGTAAAATCCAAGACTCAATATTGAATAGACAGATGTTCAAATCACACTTTTTCAAAAGGTTCTATGATGAAGAAGACTAGGATATCTTGACCTATATCACTCATTTTTTACAAGAACGATAAACTATAGAGGAATACATGTAGGAATGCAAAAATATTAACAATAAGAGTGTCAATCATATCGAAGGAAAAATGTTAAATATTTGTATTGTTGGTTTGAAGGTAGAAAATAATGAATAATAAAGGCTATGGAATATATCTTTCATTGATGATGCTTGAGTCAAGGATAAACTAATATGAAAAAATTACTCATCCAACAAAATATGACCTTTAGTACAACTAGAGAGTAGATTAATACAATCCACCACACTATCACAATCAAGGTAACCATATGAAGCCAAAACTAAAGAGGGGCATGATAATAAGTTATACTATTTCAAGATTAAGATGATAAAGAAGTAGAGGTCTTTAAAATCGATTTAAATGAAGAGAAGGAAGAGATGGTACTAAAAATATATCGACAACTATGACAACCATGAAACTTGAGAGAAATGAAGACATCAATTTACCAATATCTTACCAAAAACTATGAGAGAAAACCTTCAAGCACAAACTTTGAGGTTTAAAGGGCTAATGAATCTTTAAGCACAACCTAAATTGAAGTCTAGGGGGTTAATAAAAAAACAAATGTGGATGTACTTGCAGATTCTTATAATAAACATAAATTCATTGGTATCAATATTAAAAAAAAAAACTAACTCTTTTTATATCCCATGAATGATCTTAGAGTAGAAATAGTAGGTGGCCTAAAGATTACAAAGGTTGAAAGATGTAACAAGGTGATGTTGAAGATATAAAGGTTGCAATCGCTAATAGAACTCCACATAATGCCATTTGATGAATGGAGATTCTCTTAGGCACAAAATCGTTAATATGGGTGACTACATAACCAATCTTCATAAACAATTTACAAAATGGAAAAAAGGAAAATGAGTGAATTTTTAATGAACCTCTAGTGGCTAGAATAACCTCCTTAGAACTTAGGAAGATGGATGCCAAAGAAATGCCAAGGCACATCCTAAGAAGGAAGGCTTCACACATATCAACATTGAGGTACCCAACATAATAAACCTTCTAGAACAATCCTAAAAGATGATGTACAAATTGAAAGGAACTTAGAAAAAGCACAAGACAAAGTCGAGGAGTCTTAAAAAAAAATCGTTTTGAGGAACTTATAGAAGGCTGACATTGAAAACTAAAAATCGTAAAATTGAGAATTCAAGAACTTGCATATTAAGCAATGGATAGAAATTGTTTCCAATGATTAATTGCAATACTTAGCTAAGCATGCAAATCAACCATTTCAACAATGGTACATTTACGCAAGAAGTGAAATTGATGCTCATGCAAATAAAACCACTTATCTAATAAATCGTGCCCTTTATCTAAAAGATGATAGTAAACAATTCATATGCATGACATCATCACTAAGTTCACTCAACCTCAAGTAATATTCATAGTGGAACATAGGGATGAATGTGAAATATTAGAAACAAGAGTTTCATGTATATCAAAAGACAAGATGCTAAATATTTTTATTGCAACTTTGAGCATGGAAAAAAGGAAGAAGAGAATGATATAGGATATATTGTTACTTGATGATCCATGAGCCAAGGTGAAATTAATAGAGAAAAAAACTACCCAACTAATAAAACATGTTTTGCAATATGAGAGAGATAGAGAGAACATATTTATGAACCACCACACTATCACAATGAAGGTAACCATCACAAGGAAAAGCTAACGAGGTAGGATAAGAAGTTATACCATTGTAAGATTAAGAATGGTAAAGAGGTAGATATCTTCAACACTGATTTAGATGAATACATTGAAGATGATGCCAAAAATATTAGTGGCAACTATGAGAGTCATGACATGAGCCATGAAGTGAAACAGAAAATTGATGAATTTTGTGAAGGTCTCACCAAAAGCTATGAGATGGAGCCTACAAACACAAATCTTGAAGTTGAACTGGTTAATGAAAACAATGGTTTTGAACATACTGGTGTATTATAATAGTAATCATAACTTCATTATGTCAATAATGTAAAAAAAAATAAACTGCCTTTTATATCCAATGAAGGATCTTAGAGAAACAAATTGTAGGTGGTAAAAATGTTACAAACGTTGGAAGGTGTCACAAGGTAATCTTGCATATATAAAATTCACAATTATTAATTGTATTTACATTGTGCTACTTGGTGTATGGACATGGTTTTAGGCACAAAATAGTTAATACTATTAGGTGACTAATCATCAATCTACAAAAGTAGCTTATGAAGTTCAAATAGAAAATGAAAATGTATAAATTTTATAGTGGACCTCCATTTGATAGAGTAACCTCCTCATAAACAAGGAAGATGGGCTTCAAAAGAATTCGTGAGAAGGAAGACTTCACACATAATTGAGGTTTCCAATGTAAGAAACCCTCTAGAACAATCCCATAAGATTATGCACATCATAAAAGGAATGGAGAGAAAGGACAAGATAAAGTAGCTCATCTGCAACAATATCTTTAAAAATCTTTGAGGGAAAATCTCCTTGAATGGGGGAGACATGTAACAAACATAAACATTCATTTATGTAATAGGCTAGTTGTTCCTACTAGAATCAAAATTATTAATAATTTTGTTCAACCCAATTATAGACCACTAACCAAGTGCCACTTTAAATGTGTATTGACAACACATACTTTTCACATTCATTCTATTATCTTATTATTGATTATTATGTCTAAAACATTTTATTATGTTGTGTTTATTTCTTTAATAATATGGGTTATTTGTGTGACTCTAGTTATATTGCTTATAAACATATTTATAATACAAGACTATAAATATCTTGAGTGATACTTGAGATATTCCATTCTAAATTTAAAAGTGACAATCTAATCATAATACTATCAACACAATGTGTAATTCCAAATTGTTAGGGTCCCAACCTAACCCCCTTATTTATGTCATGGGATCACGTCATAGTCAAGAGTCAATAAAGCCCATATTAATATTTGTAAGTGGTTAACCCGCAATTAATTACGGGACCACAGTTAGTTGCAAATGGGTGGTAGTATTAGTTAGATGGTAAATGGGCGGTAGTATTAGATAGATGGTATTAATAAAACCCACGATATTGGCTCGTGGTATTGCATGTATGAGTCATATATAAAGGATAGAGACTCCCTGCGAGGAGCATTGTGTCTTGTTTTGTAATCGAGCTCTGCTCTATTGGAGGTTGCCCCCTCGAAGAGGCCTGTGAAAATTTCCCTCTGAATAATAAAATCATTGCTATTCTGTGCTCTGGGTATATTTTTTTGCATATTCTGCGTTCTCGGTATCTTTTCTTCGCAAATTCTATGTTTGGGTATCGCTTTGCAGGTTAAGAGCATAACAAGTGGTATCAGAGCACTTTCCAAGGCTCGGTGGGATCTCCAAATTTTAGCAAACTTTTTTTAGGCTAGAGACGTGTTCCGGTGTCTTTAAACCACGGGATCTGTCGTTAAGCGCATAAACCTGCGGATTTGGGCAGGCATGCACGCAGGAAATACAAGAGGTGGTCACGTCTGTTGGACTCCCTTGTAACCCCTGTGGGTACCCCTTCGAGTAGTAGCACATTAGACAGAACCGCGCACGGACTGTCTTCCACGTACCCTCTGGGTATATAGGAAGCCCCCTAGCTCCCGTGAAACCTCGCCATAGATAAACCTTCGGCCGTCTTGTGGCTACAGTACACCGAGAACAGCACTCGGAGAGATTACTCGCCCGTACGATAGGGTAGTCGGGTTGTACGGCTAAGGGTACGGTCGATCCTCCTTATTTAGAGCCATGAAACATTGGGCCGAGTACTACTGTCAGACCCTTATGTATATTGCGATCTGTAGCACCTGACACTCCCCAAGACCATAGTTCCCTTTCTATCGGGGGATCACACATCTTCTATTCCAGATCAGCAGCAGCAGTGGTTCCACCATTCAGATCTCTCAGATCCACCAGATCGGATATTCCAAATCAGCAGCAGCAGTTGTCCACAATTCAGATCTCTCAGATCCACCAGATCGGATATTTCAGATCAGCAGCAGCAGTTGTTCCACCATTCAGATCTCTCAGATTCACCAGATCGGAGTAGTTGGGAAGGGTTCCTGTACCGGATATAATTTTCGCAGGACTTTTGGCGACATTGACATTTTGAGGATTTGGCGACTTTTTCCAAAAAAAAAAAAGTCTGAGATCTTCCGGGACGCTTATTGGTGACCTAGCCCATCAGTATCAGGACGACGAGCTGAGCAAGGTGGTACCATCCAATTTCTTAGTAAAAAATTTTAGGCGGTCCCAAATTTTCATCAGGTTGGTGTATGGTAGAAACTCGCGCCCAAGCGATGGCCAATGAATGGATCGACAAATTGAAAACCATATGGAGACCCTCGAAACGGATATGTCCAAGATCGCACATGAGCTTCAAGAAATGAGTAGCTTCGTGCAACTTCAGCTTAAAGGAATGAGTAACCAGATACAGGAGGCATTCCCAGAAGGCAAGGAGCCAGCCCACGAGGAGGGGTATAATGGCCATAACTACCATGAGGGTGAGTCTAGCCACTCTCCTCACATTTGGCACTCCCATCCACCACCCAGTCAGCGTCCTCCCAAGTTGGATATGCAGAAATTTGATGGTTCTCACCCGTCAACATGGCTAGCCCAAATGGAGCAGTATTTCCAATTGAATCATATCACAGATGAGGGAACTAAGCTTATGGTGGGCACCATGTACTTGGACAATGAAAGATGGCAATGGAAGGAATGGCATCAACGCTGCAATGGACATTTTCAGAATTGGGCCCAATTTGCCAAAACTCTCCGCATTCGCTTTGAACAGGAAGACTCTTTTTTGGGGCGTCTCACTAAGCTTCGACAGACGGGTACAGTGGAGGAATATATGACTACTTTTGAAGCTTTAGCCTTCCGCACTAAGGGTCTCACAAATGAGTTCTACATGGAATGCTTTATCAGCGGTCTTAAAGAAGCCATCAAAGCTCAGGTTCTACTCCACCACCCCCCCACATGGTCCGAGGCTTGCCAAGTAGCCCGTAAGGTGGAACGTGCATTAACAGCCCAATCCAGTCGCCCCAACTTCCCCGCTAAAGGTCGTCCCTCACAGGCTCCCAATATGACCCAAACTCTTAAGATTCAAAGGGTGTCACCGGCAGAAATGGCCGAAAGAAGGAAGCAAGGACTATGTTACTACTGTGATGAAAAATATTCCCCGGGTCATAAATGCAAAGAGCACAAGTTTTTTCAAATAGATGCCACTGACTACAGCTCCACCGAGGAAGATCCACCACTTGAGGAACCAGAGGCCACCGAAGAAGATAACCAACAAGAGATGGTATCTGATGAACCAATGATTTCGCTACATGCATTGGCAGGAATTTCTTCCCCTCAAACTCTCAAAATCAGGGGTTTTCTTAAACATCGCCCAATAGTAGTCTTGATTGATAGTGGAAGTACCCATAATTTCATCCACCAAAAGATCGTTGAAGCAGCACATTGTTTTTTCCGGGCAGTTTCTAACTTCCAAGTCCAGATTGCAGATGGGGGCACAATGAAATGTGAAGGTCGCTGTGAAAATGTCAAAATTCAAATGGGGGATTATCGTTTGAAAACCCACATGTTTGCAATACACATGGGGCGTTGCGACATTGTCCTCGGTGCGGAATGGCTCCGCACTCTTGGGCCAATCACAATGGATTTCCAGGAGTTATATATGAGTTTTAAGCAGAACGACTTCACACATACCCTCCGTGGACTACAGGCGGGAGCCCCCTCTATCATAAGCTCGCATAGGATGGAAAAATTGTTAAAAAAGGGCCATCATGGAGTGGTAGCTCAATTTAATGCCATCCAGGTAGTAGACACCATGTCTTCGCCAATTCATCCTGAGATGCAACAGATTTTGAATAAACATCGGATGGTCTTTGACAAACCTCATGAACTTCCACCCTCGTGAGGGGAACATGATCATAGCATCACATTGGTTCCAGGGGCCCAACCCCCAAATGTGCGGCCATACAGACATCCGTTCACCCAAAAGAATGAAATAGAAAAAATCATCAAGGAATTGTTGGAAGCAGGTGTCATTCGTCCTAGCATTAGTCCTTATTCATCTCCAGTCGTCATGGTCCACAAGAAAGATGGGGAGTGGCGAATGTGTCCAGACTTCAGGGCCCTCAATAAGTTAACAGTCAAAGATAAATTTCCCATCCCAGTGGTTGACGATTTGCTGGACGAACTCAATGGGGCTCAATTCTTCACTAAATTGGATCTTCGCTCAGGCTACCACCAAATTCGCATGAAGGAAGTCGACATTCCCAAGACAGCTTTCAGAACTCATGAAGGCCATTATGAGTTCTTGGTCATGCCATTTGGTCTCTGTAATGCCCCCTCTACTTTTCAGAGCCTCATGAATCACCTCCTCAAACCATATCTCAGAAAATTTGTCCTGGTCTTCTTCGATGACATACTCATCTATAGTGGCACTTGGGCAGCACATCTTCAGCATGTAGATATCCTCTTGCAACTGCTCCGCACGCATAAACTATTTGTCAAAATGTCTAAGTGTGTGTTTGGCATGGAAGAAGTTGAGTATTTAGGCCACATTGTGGGGCGTGAAGGTGTCAAGGTGGATCCCAAAAAGATCCAGGCAATGCAAGAATGGCCTCAACCTAAGACCTTGAAAAGCTTGAGAGGATTTTTGGGTCTCACAGGCTATTATCGTAAATTTGTCCGCAACTATGGCCGCATAGCGAAGCCCCTGATGCAACTTCTAAAGAAAAATTCCTTCTTTTGGAACAAAGAAGCACAACATGCATTTACCGCTCTCAAAACCGCCATGTGTTCCACTCCGGTCTTAGCACTACCGGACTTCACCAAAACATTTGTCATTGAATCTGATGCTTCGGGAACAGGTATTGGAGTAGTCTTAATGCAGGAAGGGTGACCATTGGCCGTCACCAGCCAACAACTAAGTGGGAAGAACTTGGGCCAATCTACCTATGAGAAGGAAATGATGGCGATCTTACATGCAGTTGAGACCTGGCGACCCTACTTGTTGGGGCGACGTTTCCAAATCCGCACAGATCATCACAGTCTTAAATATTTTTTGGAGCAACACCTATCGTCCCCCCAACAAAATAAATGGTTAGCCAAAATGCTGGGATATGATTATGAGATCATTTACAAGAAAGGGAAAGAAAACAGGGTAGCAGATGCATTGTCGCGCCAATTTGAGGAGGAAAGTACTCTGCTCGCAATATCCCTCCCCATTCCAGACTGGATTGAAGAGGCTCGCAGGGAATGGTTTTCACATCCTGGGCTCTCCCAACTCATCTCTCAATTACAGGCAGATCCTAATTCCAACAAGGGCTACTCGTGGCAGAATGATATTCTTCGCTACAAGGACAGAGTCGTCATATCACCAACCTCCAACCTCAAAAGTCACATTTTGGCAGAATTGCATTCATCCCCCATTGCAGGACATTCAGGCTTTCAGAAGACATACGCTCGCACCAGAAGATCATTTTTTTGGACCGGCATGAAACAGGACATCCTTACTTTTGTAGCAGAATGTGATGTCTGTCAATGCCACAAAGGGGAAACCATCAACACACCAGGCACATTACAACCATTGCCCATTCCGGCGTCAATTTGGATGGAGGTCTCCATGGATTTCATTACAGGTCTTCCAAAGTCCGGGAACAAATCAGTCATCATGGTGGTTGTGGACCGACTGTCGAAGTATGCTCATTTCTGCGCCCTACCCCAACCATTCACACCCACTTTGGTTGCTCAAACTTTCATGGATCAAATCTTCAAATTGCATGGCATGCCCACTTCTATTGTGTCCAACAGTGACCCAATCTTCACCAGTAATTTTTGGCAGGAGCTCTTCAGAATACAAGGCACTCAACTCAAACTCAGTACTTCATATCATCCGCAAACAGATGGTCAAACTGAAGCAGTCAACAAATGTCTAGAAACCTACCTTAGGTGTTTCACTTCAGAAAAACAACACCTTTGGGTACAGTGGTTACCTCTGGCGGAATGGTGGTATAACACCAACTATCATGCCACCACCAAAATGACTCCCTATGAAGCAGTCTATGGACAACTTCCGTCGTCCCCCACTTCTTATCTCACGGGGTGCTCCAAAGTACAAGCCGTGGATCAACTCCTACAACACCGTGCAACCATGCTTGCCCAGCTGCGCGAGAATCTTCATCAAGCTCAGAACCGTATGAAGCAACAGGCTAACCAACATCGCTCAGAGCGCCAATTTCAAGAAGGGGATCAGGTCTTTTTGAAGCTGCAACCATATAAGCAAACATCACTCAAAGACAAGGGCTGTCAAAAGCTCTCTCCAAAATTCTACGGACCATATCAAGTACTTCAGCGCATTGGAGAAGTGGCTTACAAGTTGGCTTTGCCACCTACAGCAAAAATCCACCCAGTTTTCCATGTATCGTGTCTCAAGAAAGTGATTGGGAACAATTGCCGAGTTCAAACCAGTCTACCTGAGTTGGATGAAGAAGGATCAATCTAGCTTCAACCTGAACAGGTTCTAGACACTCGAGACAAGCACCTGCGCGGCCGCCTGATTAAGGAGGTCCTCGTCAAATGGAAAGATACCTCGCCGGAAGATGCAACTTGGGAACCAGCCGCTATTCTTCAGCAGTTTCCGCAGTTTCAGCCTTGAGGACAAGGCTAGTCTTAAGGGGGAGGGCATGTTAGGGTCCCACCCTAACCCCCTTATTTAGGTCATGGGATCACGTCATAGTCAAGAGTCAATAAAGCCCATATTAATATTTGTAAGTGGTTAACCCGCAATTAATTACGGGACCACAGTTAGTTGCAAATGGGCGGTAGTATTAGTTAGATGGTAAATGGGCGGTAGTATTAGATAGATGGTATTAATAAAACCCACGATATTGGCTCGTGGTATTGCATGTATGAGTCATATATAAAGGATAGAGACTCCCTGCGAGGAGCATTGTGTCTTGTTTTGTAATCGAGCTCTGCTCTATTGGAGGTTGCCCCCTCGAAGAGGCATGTGAACATTTCTCTCTGAATAATAAAATCATTGCTATTCTGTGCTCTGGGTATATTTTTTTGCATATTCTGCGTTCTCGGTATCTTTTCTTCGCAAATTCTATGTTTGGGTATCGCTTTGCAGGTTAAGAGCATAACACAAATTGGCCACATCCAAAAAAAATTCAAAAATTACCTTACTAGTACACATTCTTACATACTAATTATTTTCATATTGGTGCTTTAAGACAATATACATTATAAATTCTAAAAGTAGTTGTAGTCCTAACTAACCATATCTCTTAACCCAATGATTGATTTCTTTAGAACCCATATAATAGTTATATTTAGCAATAACCCAAAGTTGCAAAATTTTCAATACATAAAGATTATGATGATGACACTTATTTGGCTATGAGTTTGCACAATAAAGATGCTCAACCTTTTCATTTTGTATGTTTTCTTTAAGGAAGTTCTAATGAATCTATATATGTTCAGTACATGTATGATATATTGAATTTGTGATTGGTTTCATTACACTTTAAATGCACAAAAAATGTATTCTTTTTAGTCAAATTGTGTCAAAAGTAGCATTGCCATTACGCTATATTCAACCTTTAGTTAATGAGAGTGAAATAATTGGATTTTTATTATTGTTCTAATAAAATAGTCTCTAATTGTATTAAAAGCATATCTTAAATTAGGATTCATGTTTACTATTGTCTCCCCAACCAAAAGTTGTATAGTTAACCAACTTAAAGTCATCAGTGTTTTTTGCCCTCGATTCTGAAAAGCATGATATCATTGACATCTATTCTTATTCTTCTTTTTGCCTTCCAAATAGTATGATTTGGAACTGTTAAGAAAAAACAGTAGAAAATATAATATTTTTTCTAAACAAAATAAAATAAAAAATGATTGAGAACCACACCACCAAAAAATCTATGTTGAAAACCCAATAGTGTACTGTGAAAATCCACGGGAAAATATCAGTAACTCTTTTATTGCTAGCAATAATAATTACAAGCGCCTTCGCTTATGAGCTCAAATCTCAATTTATCAATGTTCAATGCTAAATGAAGTCAATCCTAGTTATACAAGAATTATCCGTTATATTCGAAGAGAATCCTTCATTACAATCAAGGAGAAGTTTCCATTACATTCTAAGTCTTCTTTACATTTGAGAAAAATATTTGAGAGAAAAATAAAATTAAAAAGATTTACACTCTCACTCAACAATAAACAATGATTGAGAAAAATATTTGAGAGAAAAATTAAATAAACAATGATTGAGAACCACACCACCAAAAAATCTATGTTGAAAACCCAATAGTGTACTGTGAAAATCCACAGGAAAAGATCAACAACTCTTTTATTGCTAGCAATAATAATTACAATCGCCTTCGCTTATGAGCTCAAATCTCAATTTCTCAATGTTCAATGCTAAATGAAATCAATCCTAGTTATACAAGAATTCTCCGTTATATTCGAGGAGAATCCTTCATTACAATCAAGGAGAAGTTTCCATTACATTCTAAGTCTTCTTTACATTTGAGAAAAATATTTGAGAGAAAAATAAAATTAAAAATATTTACACTCTCACTCAACCATTCTTGAACTCACACTTAAATATATCTACTTACACTTGAATATTTTCATTCACTCTTAACTATATTTGGACTCACACTTAACAATCTCCCTCTAACACTTAAATATTTGCATTCGTTCTTAATTATATTTGGACTCACACTTAACAATTCCCCACTTGAGACCAAATATTAGAGCCACTAATCTTTTCCCAAAAGTCTTTCATTAACTTTATATCACACCATCCAAGGTTTTACAAAGCTCTTGCTTATCTCTTAGAAATATTTTTGTTAACATGTCGGTTGGTTTTCTTCTGTGTATTTTCTCCAACTGTAGTAGCCCATCATCTAGTACTTGGCGAATCCAATGATATCTAACATCAATATGCTTTGTCTTAGAATGACATGTTGGGTTTTTTGCTAAGTGAATAACGCTCTAACTCTCACAATGCAACACATATATGTCTTGTTTTATTCCAACTCTTCTAGGAAGCGTTGTATCTATAGCATCTCTTTACAAGATTTTATTGCAACTATATATTCTACCTTTGTTGTGGAGATATCTACTACCTTCTACAATCTAGACACCCAAGACATTGCTACACCTGCAAAAGTATATAAATAACTAGTGGTGGACTTTATACTGTCCACATATCCAACCATATTTGTATCTGTATAACCTTCAAGTTTTGCATTATTGTTACCAAAACATACACAACAAGTACTAGTACCCTTGAGATACCTAAAATCCCATTTTACCACTTCCCTATATATATATATATATATATATATATATATATATATATATATATAGATATATATATAATTTGCAAGAAACATCCTTACAACTCCCATTGAATGTGCAATATTTGGTCAAGTACATACCATGGCATACATCATACTACCAGTTGTTAAAGCATAAGGAGTCCTCATGGGAAGCCAGATTTCCTGGCTCGTAATGGTAACATCTAATCAGGAAGGAAACATCTATTCCTATGCAACTTATATCAAGAAAGGCAATATCTAAATAATGTATTTAGTTTTTTCCTATTTCACAACTCGCAAAAAAGGAGGCAAGTTCTAAAATATGTATTTGTAATCTCTTTAAAAGGTTATCAATGCCTCATGATAATACAGGTGAATGTTAGTCTATTATCTTATCTTGTGTGATTGTGTTCGATTCATTTGTTTTTGAGACGATTTTTTGGAAGATGCAGCTGAGAGGTGAGGCTCTCTAAGAGCCTCACCTCCAATCAATTGTAGATCAATTGGTATCAGAGAAAGCTGCTCCTTGAAGCCTAATCTAATTTTTTTTATTTTTTTTAAATGATTTTTTATGTAATTCACTCTCTTTTCATGTGTCTGCCACATTTTCCATGCTACATTCTATGTTCAAAGTTTTTTTTTGTTCAAATTTTGTTGCTCTCAATTTTTTCTATTAATATCCTTCCTATTTTTGAGTCACTACGGGTTCTTTAGTCTCATTTTATCTGCCTCATCACAACATCTACAACACCCATGGCCACTTTTGTTACAAGTTTGCAACACATTTATAGTTCAAGTATATCTCTCCTGTGGCCTGGTTCCACACCCCACCCAGAATCCATGAGTTTTTATATCAAGAGAAACATTCAGAGTGGGTTCCCTTTAGAGACATGCCCTCTCATCCCGCTTTAGTAGGCACCTGCTTCACATTCATCAATTTCTACATAGAAACATCTGACTTGGGTTCCTTTGGAGAAGTGCCCTCCCACCCCAAGCTATGTAGGCACCTACTACTTCATCAACAATCAACACAACAACATTCAGCTCGGGTTCATTTGGAGACATGCCCTCCCACCCCAAGATACGTAGGCACTTGATAATTCATCCACGGTTAGCATCACATCACATCAACTCAAGCAACATCCAAAAATCATTTCAGCCTTGGCTTCACACTTAAACTGGGAGGCGAAAAGTAGGGGATGCTTTCCATCTAAAACAGGAGGAATTGGGTAGCCAGGCTACCTGGTTCATAATGGTAACATCTAATGAGTAAGGAAACATCTAGTCCTAGGCAACTTATATCAAGAAAGGAAATATCTAAATAATGTATTTAGTTTTTTCCTATTTGACAACTCAAAACAAAGGAGGCAAGTTCTAAAATATGTATTTGTAATCTCTTTAAAAGGATATGAATGCCACATGATAATACAAGTGAATATTATTATTTTATCTTATCGTGTGTGGTTGTGTTTGATTCATTTATTTCTGAGTCGAATTTTTAGGAGATGTAGCTAAGAGGTGAGGCTCTCTAAGAGCCTCACCTCCAATCAATTACAGATCACCTTATTTCCCATTTCTCCTTATCATCACAAGGCAATAATTCAGCATTAAGTTTGGTGTTAGGTGCAAGGGGTGTATCAACTAGCTTGGCATCCTTCATATTAAACTTTTCTAACGCCTTTTCAATATATTGTACTTGTGATAGCCACAATATTTTGTTCTTTCTGTCACTAATGATTCTCATGGCCAATATTTTTTGTATTGGTTCCAAATATATCATTGCAAATATATTTCCCAAATCGTTCTTCAACTCTTTGATCATGTTCTTATCATGTCCAACAATTAACATGCCATCCACATATAACAATAATATAATGTACCTTTCTTCATATCTCTTGTTGTAAACACAATGATCAAACTCTAATATTTTAAAACTATGTTCCAACATAAATTAATCAAATTTATTATATCATTGGTGTGGTGTCTGGTTTATCCCATAGAGGTTCTTTTTCAATTTTAAACTAAATTCTCTATACTTTTTTCTTTGAAACGGACTAGTTTCTCCATATCAATCTCCTCCTTCAAGTATCCATGAAGGAAGGCTATCTTGACATCTAGTTATTCACATTCCAAATCTAAAGCAACAACAAGACCAAGAATAACTCTTGTGGATGACATCTTAACAATAGGAGAAAAAAAATCAGTAAAATCAATACCTTCTTTTTGTGCAAACCCTTTTATGTCCAACCTTGACTTGTACCTTTCTTTCTTCCCTTCACCCTGAGTCATGTTTAATCTTGTATACCGATTTTTTTTATAAGATGTTTCTTCCTTCTAGAGGCTTTACTAATTCCCAAGTTTTTTTTTTCAACATAGAGTCCATTTATTCCTCCATTTCTTTCTCCCACTCTTTGCTATTTTCCAATTCAAAAGCTTCCTGAAAACATTTAGGTTCACCTTCATTAGTTAGAAAAATATAATTTGATGGTGGATACCTTTGTGAAGGTTTATGAGTCCTCATACCCTTGTGAACCAATTGCAGTGGTGTTTTTTCTAGTTGGACTTTTACAAAGGCTACCACATGTTTTCTTCTTGTTGTGCATGAGTTTCCACTTATTGTCCATCACATTCTTGAATTTCCTTCCCATATTTCAATGGTGGGCTATATGTAAGCATGTTAATACTTTTATTTACCTCTATATCACCTTTATACCTTTTAAACATTTCTAACACATTAAATATAACATCCCTTCTTCTAATAACTTTATTTTTAACTGGATCCCAAAGACAATACCCAAACTCACGATTTGCATATCCCAAAAAATGCACCTTATGGATTTATCATCTAACTTAGTTCTATTATCTTTGGGAATATGCATAAATATTTTACATCCAATAACTTTCAAGTGAGAATAATCTACCTTCTTACCAATCCAAACTTCTTTAAGAATGCCACCATCCAAGGCTATAGTAGGTGACTGATTTATAACGTAACAAGTTGTCCTCACTACTTTTGCCCAAAAATGCTTTTCCAATCTTGATTTGGACAAAATACGCCTCTCCTTCTCCACAATGGTATGGTTCATTCTTTCTGCAGTACCTTTCTATTGAGGAGTAGCAGGGACAATCTTTTCATGTTTTATGTCGAACCTATTGTAGTAATCCTTGAATGCATTTGAGAAATATTCACCACCATTATCTGTCCTTAAACACTTCAACAATTTGTTAGTCTCTTTTTCAACAATCACATGAAATTTTTGAAAATTCTCACAAACCTCACCTTTTCTTTTCATGGGATATGCACAAACCTTCCTAGGTACATCATCTATAAATGTGACAAAATATTAAGCTCCTCCTAAAGGCTTAGTATTGATTGGCTCATGCACATCAAAGTACACCAATTATAGTATAAGTTTTTTGCTTTCATGGAAACCTCTAATAAATGAAACTCTTCATTGTCTACCATATATGCAATGCTCACAAAGATTATGTTCCTAGGATTTCAAACCTAGAAGAAGATTTTTTCCAACAAGGATTTTAAGGCCTCTTTTGTTGGAAATACTAAGAGGGGAGGTGAATCAATATTTCTTAGCAATAGCACTTTTAAATATTTTCAGAGCATTAGTTAATCTTCAATTATTATTAATGTTTATGTAGTGATAGCAATAAATAAAAGAACACAATAGGCACAAAAAGTTTAGGTGGAAAACCCCCCTCCGGGTCAAAAACCACCAAACGCTTTTCTAATAAATTTATTAATCTTCAGCGCCAACTAAAATGAAAGCAACAACTTCCTAGAATTCTAGAAAAGCATTCTTCTCCAGCTCCCATTGGAAGGATGCCCCAATGCCCTGGTTTCTTCAGTAGTCAACTGAATGGATGCCCCAATATCCTAGACCAACCTACCACCCTGAAGTCTTCACAGGCTCCAACCTGTATGCGACTTCATGCACCAGCCTAGCACCTCCCTGCCACCCTATAATGACTAAAATGAGACAAGAGTGTGGATTCCCATACCAGGGACAATAATCCATGATACAATATGATTTACAATGATTTTGACTGAACACCCAATCACAGTATGACCTACAACCCAACCATGACATCATCCCAACAGACACTCCTATACCTTCCAATAATGCCTTTTCGGCTCTTAGAGGCAGATTGATTCTTTTACAATAATGAATCTTCCAATGATGACACTTTTACAAATGACTCTTTTACAACTGTACTATGATGACTCTTGGCCTTGACACTTCTTCACAATATACAGATGGTTGTCATGTCTTCAAAGGATGTCCTGCTGCAATGCTTCCTTTGATTTGATACTTCCGCTCTTGAATTTTTGCTTGAATTTGTACTTGAATATTCTTCTATATGCATGCAAAATTTTCCCGGCAAAACCAATCCCAAAAAAAAACAAAATACCATTCAACTTACATATGCCTGCAAAACACATGTAAGTGCATAACAATGAATAAATACAAATTAAAAGTACAATGCATACCTGAAGTGTGCTTGTCACTTTTGTTGTTGACTTGTTGGAGCAATAGACAAAGACTCCCACTCTTGATATAGGCCTAGACTCTATGCAAGACTATATCCAAAACTGACCTAAAGATATATACAATAGAAACTAATGACAGACCCTAGACTCGTGATTGTGATAGAGATACATAAAAAGAGCTAACTAATCTAGTGCAATTTGGTCCCGAGCCATCAAAAAGATTCAACAAAAGACGAATAAAAATCCACTATATGTTCTACACCAAGCAATACGTAGAGTAACTCCCAATGTAACATTAAAGGCAAGACATGTGGGTGGATCGACTTATTGAGCTTCCATCATCTCTTCCAAATCAATGTTCCAATATCTTTTGCTCATTCTCATTCGCTTTCCTCCCGAAGATCTTTGGCAAGTTTGACCGGAATTGGGGTTGGAAGGGATGATTCTTTCATACAGCAGGTAGAGGAAAACAATTCCTGATAGTCGGTACGAAATATCAAGCAACTGATTTAGTAGCATCGGCTACTACAGAAGCTCAATGTCATTATGTAAATAGAAAATGGCTTGGTGGTATGTTAACTAATTGGTCTACTACAGAGATGAACCAAGTTCTAAGTACAACAATAGAGACCATTCTATCAACTATCAAAAGACAAGTAACATGAACTCACAACATCATATAGATTTAGCAAACTTGGTGTAGCATCAAATGTGTAGTATCAATAATAGGACATCCGAAAAACTAATTGTAACATATAGAGACATAAAGATATAACCGAGACACTATATATACTTACATTGTCCTGCAAAAACATATGTTAGAGATGTTACTCAAAATTCAAATGTAAACACTAATCATATAAACCTTGTTGTAGGAGACTAACCCTTGACTATTGATGTGTAGTCCTTACTATAGTGATCCTTGAATGCATGTTTTTTTTTGTCTTCTAGGAGCTCGATATTGAATCTATTGTATCTATGTAATTTCGTATGTCCAGGGTCTAAAATTTCTTCTTGTGGTAGCCCTCTAAGTCCTCTTTACAAGACCACAGGTCTAATCAATATTGGATTCTTCAAGAAAGAGTTATGCGAAATATCCCATGATGACCTGCTTATGGATTAGTTGAGTAGAGAGAACTTGTACAAAGTGCCATGTGTCACTGTTGCGACCTTAGGTCCTAAAACGCTACTCAAAAAACTAAATTTCGTCCTCATTCTGTGAATATTTACGAAATTTTAATCCAATTCTCAGAGAGAAAGTTATGATGATTTTCCCAACGTCACCTGTGTGACATGGAATTCGGGAGTCTGCAAAAATCCTAATTTCCTCATATCATATCTCCGAAAATATTGCGAACCAAGATTTGAAATTCGGTCACAAGGTTCATCAAGAGTTAAATGGGTTTTAATTTTTGATTCTTAAGCTTCGCAGAACAAAAGTTATAGCGAAATTTCCACGATGACCTGTTTGAAGATAGAAAACCATACTAGAGGAGGATATGAGGTTCATTATTTATATGAATGTCTTGAGTTGAGAGGGTCCTCAACAAGTGAAAGTTGGAGGGATTTTAGGAGATTTTATTTATTTATTATTAATTATTCAATGACCACAACCAATTATGAGTGCCATGCCACAACTCCATAGGGTTTTAGCCCACTAATTGGTGTTACTAACTTCAAACATGAATATCTCTCAAACCATGAAGAATTACTTGGTGTGCCATATATCAACGGAAACATCTCGATGAGTAGAATACATCTAGAAGATCCTTGACTCAGAATAGAATAAGTTTTCAAGTCAAAATTCCCATGCAAGATCGGGGTAGCCCCTGGTGTTGCTTTGTTATGAAACCAGCTCAAGAAAAGATAGAAAAGATAAATCCATGCCTTAGAATTCAGCCTCTTCGAGGGGGCAACCTCCTTTACATTACATAAATGAACAATTCTTGGATGATACAAATGAAAAAACCTCCTTTCTATATATAGGAGTCTAAGGAGTCACAATATAATCCAGCCGACCTAACAATAATAATATAAAGCCACAAAAATAACAATAGAGGGATTCTATGGGGCACAGAAATAACAATATGGGGGTAATAGGGGCACAACAATATAAATAGGGGTATAACTACAATAGTAATGGGGTAATCACTAGTATTATAGGGACCCAACATGCCCCTCTCCTTCAAAAAAGTGTTGTCCTCAACGCTTGAGCAGTTCTGGATACTTCTGCATAAAATTCTCATCCTCCCATGTGGAATCTTCAGCGGATAAGTTCTTCCACTTGATAAGATACTCTGAAATTGATCGATTTCGTAGCTGTCGAGTTCTTGTTTCTGTGATTGCTTCCGGTTCCAATATAATTTTTCCTTCCTCGTCAAGTTCTGGCAATATTGTTTGAATTGGGAGCTTGTCACCTATAACCTTCTTTAAACATGAAACATGGAAAACTGGGTGCAATCGAGAAGCTGCAGGAAGCTCCAATTTGTATGCCATAGTACCAATCTTTTCCAACACCTTGTACGGACCATAATACTTTGGTGATAATTTATTATCCTTCTTAGCTTGCTTTAGGGACATTTGCTTATATGGTTGTAGCCGTAGGAATACCCAATCACCTACATCAAAACTTCTTTCACTGCGATGTTGATCTGCCTGTTGTTTCATTCTATTTTGTGCCAACACGAGGTTATCCTTTAAGAGTTGGAGGACTTGTTGTTGATGTTCGATGTGATGTTCCACTGCCTGAACCTTAGAATTTTCTCTTAAATATGATGTGATGGATGGTGGTTGATACCCATAAAGTGCCATAAATGGGGTCATTTTTGTTGTTGTATGGAAGGAAGTGTTATACCACCATTCAGCCAGAGGCAACCATTTGACCCATTGTGTCTGTTTATCAGATACAAAGCAACGAAGATATCCTTCCAAACATTTGTTTACTATCTCAGTTTGCCCATCAGATTGAGGATGATAAGATGAGCTATGAGCTAACTGAGTACCAAGACAAGAAAATAATTCTGTCCAAAAATTTCCAGTGAAAATGGGATCTCTGTCACTTACAATAATCTTTGGGTTTCCATGTAGCTTTTGAACTGTTTCCATAAATGCAGTAGAAACTGTACTGGCTTTAAATGGATGTGATAATGCACAAAAGTGTGCATACTTGGTAAGTCTGTCAACTACCACCATGATGACACTCTTTCCCTCAGACTTGGGTAAACCTGTGATAAAATCCATTGAAACCTCCTCCCAACGTTGGCTTGGAATGGATAAAGGTTGTAATAGACCTGGTGTCTTAATTGTTTCAACTTTATTTTGCTGGCAAACCAAACATTCCGCCACAAACTTTTGAATATCTGATTTAAGGCCATCCCAAAAAAATTCCTTCTTAACCCTGTGGTAAGTTTTTAAAAATCCTGAGTGCCCTCCTAAGGGAGAAGTGTGCAATTCCATAAGAATCTTTTGTTTTAGCTGGGAATTCTTACAGAGGTATAAGCGATCTTTGTACCATAACGAATCATTTTGCCAGCTAAATGTATCAGAAGTACTGGAATCTTGTTGTAGCTTTCGAATAAGTGCCCACACTTCTTCGTCATTCTTCCATTCCTCCCTTGCTTCGTTTATCCAATCTGGTTGGATAATAGAAATGGCACACAACAATGCTTCCACATCCTCATCCTTTCTTGAGAGTGCATCTGCCACCACATTTTGCTTCCCTTTTTTGTAGATGATTTCAAAGTCATAACCCAACATCTTTGTGACCCACTTTTGTTGCTCTTCAGAGGATAATCTTTGTTCTAAAAAGTATTTAAGGCTATCATGATCCGTTTTTACCTTGAAGTGTCTTCCCATTAGGTAGGGTCGCCATTTCTTAAGTGCATGGAGTATTGCCAACATTTCCTTCTCATAAATAGCTTTGTTTAAAAACTTTCCCTTGATTGGACGACTTTCAAAAGCAATGGGTCTTTCATCTTGCATTAGAACAGCACCAATTCCATTTCCTGAAGCATCACATTCCACAATAAAGGTTTTTGTGAAGTCCGGTGTAGCTAAGACCGGTGCTTGGCACATTGCCTCTTTAAGATGTTCAAAGGCCTTTGTTGCTTCCGAAGTCCATGAAAATGAATCTTTCTTCAATAATGTTGTTAGAGGTGCTGCTATTCTCCCATAATTCTTAACAAACTTGCGATAATACCCTGTCAACCCAAGAAATCCTCGCAGATGCTTTATGGATGTGGGGATTTTCCATTCCTTAATGGCTTTAATTTTGCTAGGGTCTACCTTAACTCCTTCATGAGATACAATATGACCCAAATATTCCACCTCCTGGACTCCAAAGAAACATTTGGATCTTTTTGCATATAATTGTTTCTCCTCCAATAGTTGTAGCACCCTGTCAACATGTTCAACATGATCCTTCCAAGACTTGCTGTAGATTAGTATATCATCAAAAAATACTAACACAAATTTTCTAAGGAATGGTTTGAAAATTGAATTCATCAAACCTTGAAATGTTGAAGGTGCATTGGTAAGGCCAAAAGGCATGACCAAAAATTCATAATGACCCTCATGAGTTCTAAATGTTGTTTTCGGAATGTCTTCAATCTTCATTCTGATTTGATGATATCCCGAACGAAGATCCAACTTGGTGAAGTAAATTGATCCATGCAATTCATCCAGTAATTCATCAATAACAGGAATGGGGAACTTATCTTTAATAGTGAGCTTGTTGAGCTCCCTATAATCTCGACACATGCGCCATGATCCATCCTTCTTGTGCACCAATACTACTGGAGCTGAGAAAGAACTTTGACTCGGTTGAATTATACCAGCCTCTAGCATTTCTGCAACCATACGTTCAATTTCACTTTTTTGGACATAGGGATATCTGTACGGCCTGATGTTTGGAGGAACACTTCCTGGAATCAGATGAATAGCATGATCATGATCACGCATAGGTGGGAGACCTTTGGGAGTCTCAAATACCTTGGAATGATTGTCCAGGACTTTTTGGAGATCTGGAGAAATAGATGATTCCAATGTGGAAACATCTAGCGAACATAATTGTGCAATTACACCTCTTTGCTCCTTTTTTAGAAGCTTTGTCATGCCATTAGAGCTGATTATCTTTCCTGGTTTCCCTGCAATACCCCTTAATTCAACTTCCTTTCCTTCCACAGAAAATTTCATGAAAAGTTCTTGAAAATTAAAAGCTATTGTACCCAAGGATTGTAGCCATTGGACTCCTAGTACAACATCAGCACCTCCCATTGGAATGGAAAGCATTGGGCTAGTCAATACATATTCTCCCATGGATAGCTTGATATTATGGCACTTTCCAGAACAATTTATTGTTCCTCCATTTGCAATCATCACTTGACACTCTGGTGCTGGATATAGGAAGCAATTCAATTCTTTTGCTACCCTACAATGAATAAAATTGTGGGTGCTTCCTGAATCAATCAACACTATTACCTTTTTCTTCTTGATTTGTCCTTCTATCTTGATGGTTTGAGGAGTGGTAATTCCCGCCAATGCATTACAAGATATGGTCGGATTTATTTGTTCTTCATCTAGGCTTTGTTCCTGGAATATATCCTCTTCTTTTGACCTTTCTTGCTCCTTTTCTTCTTCCTCTTCACAATCTATGTAGAATAATTTCTTCTCAGCACACTTATGACCTTTTGTGTATTTGCTATCACAATTGTAACAAAGCCCTTTTGCTCTTTTTTCTTCCAATTGTTGTGGTGTCAACCTTGTAGGTTGTGGAAGACTATGGGCAACAACACTTCCATCTTTATAGTTGTGAACGGTATGCTTCCTAGTTGCCATAATTTTGCTTTCCATTTTTCTTGCTAACCTGAATGCCTTCTCTAATGAATCAGGTTCCCAAAGGCGCACATCATGTTGGATATTATCCTTTAAAGACCCTATGAACACATCAATCCTATGCTCCTCTGGAATATCTTTTACCCTTATGTTCAATTTTTGGAACTCCTCAATGTGCTCCATTATTGAACCCTTTTGTTTGAGACTTATCAATTGGCTAAAAAAAGTGTTGCTTTTTGTATCCTCATAATGTGCTATCAATTCTTCCGTAAAAATTGCCCAAGTGATAAATTGTTTACGAGAACAAAGCCATTGATACCATACAAACTGATTTGGTTCCAAATATAAAGTTGCCATACGTACCTTTTGTGTGTTTTGCACATTATTGAGATCGAAGAATTGCTCCATCTGTAATATCCATGTGGCGGGATCCTTGCCATCAAACTTCCTCATATCGATTTTTGGAACATGGTGAGTCTTCGATCCAACATTAGAGTCTATGGAATCATGATTAACATTTCTTTTGTTTCATCATGAGTTTCCTTTACTACCTTTTCACCATTAGTGACCCTTTCTTGTAGCAACTTCTTCAATTCATCCATCTTATCATCCATGCCATCAATTTTAGCATCCATGCCATTCACCTTAGCTTCCATGCCATCCATCTTAGCTTCCATGCCCTTTATCTTAGATTCCACGCCATTTACCTTAGATTCCACGCCATTTATCTTAAATTCCACGCCACTTATCTTAGCTTCTGTTAGCTTTTGTGAGCGTGACATTTGTTGCACTTGTTCTTGTAATTTTGATATATCATGTAGCATTTCTTCCTCTTCTTCATGAGTCATGCTAGAGCTTTCAGGTTCCTTACTAGGTGTTTGCATTTTCTTTCCTCGAGGCATCAGTTACCGATAATAATGTTTTACTATGCCCTTTGAATTCCGTTAAACCAAGCTTACACAAAAATTAAAAAAAAACTACACACCTTTTTTCACTTTATAGAAGCCTGATATTGAATCTGATGTATCTCTGTAATTTCGAATCATCCAATTCTGAAATTGCTACCTGCAGTAGCCTTCTGCGTCCTCTTTCCAATGCCACAAGTCTGAGCCAAATTGGATTCTCCAAGGAAGAGTTATGTGAAATCTCCCACAGTGACTTTCTTTTAGACTGGTTCAGTAGAGCGAACTTGTACGACGTGCCACGAGTCACTGTTTCAACCTTTGAATCTGAAACACACATACAAGAAACTACAGTCCATCCTCTTTCTGTAACTTTTTACTAAATTTCAATCCGATCCTCAGAGAGAGAGTTATGACGATTTTCCCCAGGTCACCTGTTTTGAATGTAATTCAGGAGTCTGCAAAAAGGCCAACTTCCTCAGATCATATCTCTGAAAATATCGCGCTAAAAGCCCTGAAATTTGGACCCAAGGTTCAGCACCAATTCTTCTCAAATGGGTTTCTTTTACGACTTCTGAAACGTCACAGAAAAAAAGTTATAGTGACAATTCCACGATGACCTGTTTGGAGCAGCGAAACCCTATAATCCAAAGCTCTGATACCAAATGTTATGAAACCAGCTCAAGAAAAGAGAAAAGATAAATCCACGCCTTAGAATTCAGCCTCTTCGAGGGGGCAACCTCCTTTACATTACATAAATGAACAATTCTTAGATGATACAAATGAAAAAACCTCCTTTCTATATATAGGAGTCTAAGGAGTCACAATATAATCCAGCCGACCTAACAATAATAATATAAAGCCACAAAAATAACAATAGAGGGATTCTATGGGGCACAGAAATAACAATATGGGGGTAATAGGGGCACAACAATATAAATAGTGGGTATAATTACAATAGTAATGGGGTAATCACTAGTATTATAGGGACCCAACATGCTTGGGTTGACATCAATGACAACCACTGATCAACAATCTCCCCCTTTGGCATTGATGGCAACACAAATACTCCCCTTGGGATCATGAAACCTATTCCTATAGCCTTCTCTCCCCCTTTCTCATCAATGGAAAAGGGTAACTCCCCCTAACAAGCATCCATCTTGCAGACCTATACACACCTTCACTCCCCATTTCTACTCGAGTAGATAAGAGAAAGAGTCTAATAAAAACTTGGGAGAATCCCAAGCTTTTGGTGAAGATACTCAAATGCTTCACGAGGTAATGGTTTGGTAAATATGTCATCAATTTGTTCTTTTGTGCCAGCATATTCAAGCTTGACATTCCTTTCGACAACCTGCTCTCTAACAAAATGATATTTAATCGAAATGTGCTTCGTTTTGGAATGCATCACATGATTCTTGGAGATGTTGATTGTTGGGTTGTGTTATATTCTTTCCACGACTAGCCCGCATAGTTAACAGGGGGGTTACAGGGGGGTGGGCCCCATTCGTTGCGTCGATTGCATAGCGGGGGGGTCACAGGGAGTCTGAGGGGTGCAGGTAACCCCCCTCTATGGGGTCCAGGGTAGCGCCCCGGAAAATTTTGTTTTTTGGACCCTATATTAGGTTTGGCAGACCTACCTATGGTTTTGTACATGTTTTTCGCACATGGTTTTGGACGCGATGGTTTTCGGTCCATGGTATTGGATGCTTCGGCATGTATAAATATGTCTTGTAACATTGAAAGGAAAATAATGAAAAATCAAGCTGGTAGTCCCGATTTTGGGATCAAGGGGAAAATTTTATGTATATGTGTTTTATGTGTTATTCTCTCGCATTGTTTATTTTATGTGTTTTTAGAATTCGTATGTAGGTAATTTCTGTACAGGCTTAAAACCTACATTTGGTATCTGAGCTGTTTTGGCTTCAAAGGGATGCCTTTGTTGCTGAGGGGTTTCGCTCAGGCCTGTGGTAGACCCTATTCAGTGGGAGATCTGCGGGATTGATTATGGTGGTGAAAGAAGATGGCAAGTAGTGGAAAGATAGAGATCGAGAAATTTAATGGTCAGAGTTTTGAGTTATGGAAACTCAAGATGGAGGATCTGTTGGTGGATAAAGATCAGTGGATCATGGTAGATCTAGGTACTAAACCAATGGCAGTGTCCGATGAAGAATGGAAGAAGTTGGATTGGAAGGCAAAGAGCACAATATGATTGTGTGTCTCAAATTCAGTATTGTTGAATGTCTCAGGGGAAGCTACAATGAAGGCTTTGTGGGACAATTTAGGGACTTTGTATCAATCTAAGTCTCTAATGAATAAATTGTTCCTACGGAAAAAACTATATAACCTGAGGATGAAAGATGGAGACTCGGTGACAGAGCATCTGAACGCATTTAATACTCTGGTAAGTTAGTTATTATCTGTTGATATTAAAATTTTAGATGAAGATAAGTGCATCAGTTTGTTGTGTTCCCTACCAGATTCATGGGCTATTCTAGTTAGTGCAATAGGTAACAATACAATTGCCTTGCAGTTTGATGAAATAGTCTCATCCTTGCTGATGGAGGAAATGAGATGGAAAAATATGGAGAGCCATAATGGTGATTCCTTTTCTGTACGAGGACGGTCCCAGAATAGAAACAAAAATAAGTCATCGAGTGGGAGGTCTAAATCTAGAGGGAGATCTAAATCTCCAGGAAAACCTGTAAAGGTGGTGTGCTGGAAATGCGGAAAGGAAGGGCACTAAAAAAGGGACTATAAATCTAAAGCTCCTGATAAAGGAAAGGGATCTAATGATGCTCCTTCTGTAGATGCGAAAACCACCTCAGATGAAGGTGGGGATGTGTAATTGGCTTCTTCAATTACACATGTAGATCATGAGGCATGGTCAATTAACTTAGGTGCATCCTTTCACTTCACTCCCCATAGAGAGTGGTTCTACAAGTATGAGAAATATGATGGTGGTGATGTCTTCTTGGGGGATGACAGGAAGGCTAGAATCGTTGGTCACGAAAAGTAAAGTTGAAGTTGCAAGGTGGAAGGGTTAGAACACTTTCGGGAGTTCTGCATATTCCTTCATATAGCTAGAAATCTGATTTCTTTAAGCAAGTTGGATGATGCAGGTGTAAAAATAGTGTTCGAGAGTGATACCTGCAAGATGGTTCGGGGGGGACTGGTATTGATGCGGAGAGTTCGAATTGGAACTCTATACAAGCTGCAAGGTAGCATTGTTGTTGATGGGTGAAACAATTCTGTGGTTCCTGAAAGTGGAGTAGAAAATCTAGTGGTCTCTAGATAGAAGAAAATGTTGTGGCATCAAAGGCTTGGACATATTGGAGAGAATGGGCTTTGAATACTTCATGGTAAAGGTATGGTAGAAGGTATGAGTAATAGCTCTCTGGATTTTGATTTCTGTGAAAATTGTGTATATGGGAAGCAAAATCGAGTGAGTTTCTCCTTTGTGGTAAAAGGGTGAAACATATATTAGAACTTGTGCACAGTGATGTGTTTGGATCTGTGAAGGTTCCATCACTCGGTAAGTCTGTGTACTATGTATCATTTATAAATGACTTCTCAAGGAATATATGGATGTATTTCCTTAAGAAGAAATCTAAAGTCTTTGACAGGTTTAAAGAATTTAAGGCTCTGGTGGAAAACCAAACAAAGAAGAAGATAAAGGTGTTGAGGATAGATAACGGTGGAGAGTTTTGCAGTAAGGAATTTGAAGAAATATGTAAGAAGTGTGGTATATCATGGCAGAAGACTACTCCATACACACCTAAGTAAAATGGAGTTGCAAAAAGAATGAACAAGACATTGATGGAAATTGCAAGAAACATGCTCAGTGGTGTCGGGTTAGGACAGGAATTCTGGACTGAGGCAGTGGAGACAGCATGTTACCTGGTCAACAAATCACCTTCATCAGCGTTGGAGGATAAGACTCAATTCGTTGTGCCGATTGCATAGTGGGGGGGTCATAGGGGGTCTGAGGGGTGCAGGTAACCCCCCTCTATGGGGTCCAGGGTAGCGCCCCGGAAAATTTTGTTTTTTGGACCCTATATTAGGTTGGGCAGACCTACCTATGGTTTTGTACATGTTTTTCGCACATGGTTTTGGACGCGATGGTTTTCGGTCCATGGTTTTGGACATGATGGTTTTCAATCCATGGTTTTGGACGCGATGGTTTTCGGTCCATGGTATTGGATGCTTCGGCATGTATAAATATTTATTGTAACATTGAAAGGAAAATAATGAAAAATCAAGCTGGTAGTCCTGGTTTTGGGATCAAGGGGAAAATCTTTGTGTATATGTGTTTTATGTGTTATGCTCTCGCATTGTTTATTATATGTGTTTTTAGAATTCGTATGTAGGTAATTTTTGTACGGGCTTAAAACCTACATTTGGTATCTGAGCTGTTTTGGCTTCAAAGGGATGCCTTTGTTGCTGAGGGGTTTCGCTCAGGCCTGTGGTAGACCCTATTCAGTGGGAGATCTGTGAGATTGATTATGGTGGTGAAAGAAGATGGCGAGTAGTGGAAATATAGAGATCGAGAAATTTAATGGTCATATTTTTGAGTTATGGAAACTCAAGATGGAGGATCTGTTGGTGGATAAAGATCAGTGGATCGTGGTAGATCTAGGTACTAAACCAACGTTAGTGTCCGATGAAGAATGGAAGAAGTTGGATTGGAAGGCAAAGAGCACAATATGATTGTGTCTCAAATTCAGTATTGTTGAATGTCTCAGGGGAAGCTACAATGAAGGCTTTGTGGGACAAGTTAGGGACTTTGTACCAATCTAAGTCTCTGGTGAATAAATTGTTCCTACGGAAAAAACTGTATAACCTGAGGATGAAAGATGGAGACTCGGTGACAGAGCATCTGAACGCATTTAATACTCTGGTAAGTTAGTTATTATCTTTTGATATTAAAATTTCATATGAAGATAAGTGCATCAGTTTGTTGTGTTCCCTACCAGATTCGTGGGATAGTCTGGTTAGTGCAATAGGTAACAATGCAATTGCCTTGTAGTTTGATGAAATAGTCTCATCCTTACTTATGGAGGAAATGAAATGGAAAAATATGGAGAGCCAGAATGGTGATTCCTTGTCTGTACGAGGACGGTCCCAGAATAGAAACAAAAATAAGTCATCAAGTGGGAGGTCTAAATCTAGAGGGAGATCTAAATCTCCAGGAAAACTTGTAAAGGTGGTGTGCTGGAAATGCGGAAAGGAAGGGCACTAAAAAAGGGACTATAAATCTAAAGCTCCTGATAAAGGAAATGGATCTAATGATGCTCCTTCTGTAGATGTGAAAACCACCTCAGATGAAAGTGGGGATGTGTAATTGGCTTCTTCAATTACACATGTATATCATGAGGCATGGTTGATTAACTCAGGTGCATCCTTTCACTTCACTCCCCATAGAGAGTGGTTCTACGAGTATGAGAAATATGATGGTGGTGATGTCTTCTTGGGGGATGACAGGAAGGCTAGAATCGTTGGTCATGAAAAGTAAAGTTGAAGTTGCAAGGTGGAAGGGTTAGAACACTTTCGAGAGTTCTCCATATTCCTGCATATAGCTAGAAATATGATTTCTATAAGCAAGTTGGATGATGCAGGTGTAAAAACAGTGTTCGAGAAGGATACATGCAAGATGGTTCGGGGGGAACTGGTATTGATGCGGGGAGTTCGAATTGGAACTTTGTACAAGCTGCAAGGTAGCATTGTTGTTGATGGGTGAAACAATTCTGTGGTTCCCAAAAGTGGAGTAGAAAATCTAGTGGTCTCTAGATAGAAGAAAATGTTGTGGCATCAAAGGCTTGGACATATTGGAGAGAAGGGCCTTCGAATACTTCATGGTAAAGGTATGGTAGAAGGTATGAGTAATAGCTCTCTAGATTTTGATTTCTGTGAAAATTGTGTATATGGGAAGCAAAATCGAGTGAGTTTCTCCTCTGGTGGTAAAAGGGTGAAACATATATTAGAACTTGTGCACAGTGATGTGTTTGGACCTGTGAAGGTCCCATCATAGGGTAAGTTTGTGTACTATGTATCATTTATAAATGACTTCTCAAGGAATACATGGATATATTTCCTTAAGAAGAAATCTGAAGTCTTTGACAGGTTTAAAGAATGTAAGGCTCTGGTGGAAAACCAAACAAAGAAGAAGATAAAGGTGTTGAGGATAGATAACAGTGGAGAGTTTTGCAGTAAGGAATTTGAAGAAATATGTAAGAAGTGTGGTATATCACGGCAAAAGACTACTCCATACACACCTGAGTAAAATGGAGTTGCAGAAAGAATGAACAAGACATTGATGGAAAGCGCAAGAAGCATGCTCAGTGGTGTCAGGTTAGGATAGGAATTCTGGGCTGAGGCAATGGAGACAGCATGTTACCTGGTCAACAAATCACCTTCATCAACGTTGGAGGATAAGACACCACAAGAGGTATGGACTGGTAAGAAACCCTCTCTTTCACATCTAAGGGTATTTGGATGTGATGCATATGTACATGTTCCAAAGGAGAAATGAACCAAGTTGGATAGTAAATCTGAAAATTGCATCTTTAGTGGGTATAAGGATGGTTTAAAGGGTTATAAGCTTTGGAACCTAGTAACAAGGAAGGTTGTGTACGGTTGAGATGTGGTGTTTGGAGAGGTAAAATATGTTATTAAACATGAAGTCCAACCAAAGGAACCTGAGAAGATAGAGTTTGAGCTTAAGGAGGAAGAATTAGACTCTACAACAGAGGAGGAATCAGAAGATGAATAGCCACAAACTCTAGGTGTGAGAAGATCAGTTCGAGAAAGAAGGAAGCCAGAAAGATATAGTCCATCTGCTTTCTATTCAAATTTTGCTTTATCTATTGCTGACGATGATCCTAGAATTATGAAGGAAGTAGTGGATTTAGAGGATGGAAAACTCTGGAAAGAGGCCATGGTTGATGAAATGGCATCTTTGCACAAAAATGAGGCTTGGGATCTAGTGGAGTTGTCAGCTGGAAGGAAACCCATTTGCAGCAAATGGGTGTTCAAGAAGAAGACAAATGCAAAAGGAAAGGTGGAGAAATACAAAGCTTGGTTGGTAGCAAAAGGTTATTCCCAGGTGTCGGGAATTGATTTTGGTGATATTTTTTCTCATGTTGCCAAGGTAACTTCTATTAGATTATTTTTATCTATTGTTACTGCTTTTGATTTTAAGGAAGAACAGATGGATGTGAAGACAACATTTCTTCACGGGGATCTAGAAGAGGAAATCTACATGAAGCAACCTAAAGGTTTTGCGGTAAGGGTAAGAATGAAATGGTATGCAAGTTAAAGAAGTCTCTGTATGGGTTAAAATAGTCATCAAGGATGTGGTATCAGAAATTTGATACATTTATATGGGGACTTGGCTTCACCAGAAGCAAAGCAGATCATTGTGTGTATTTTAAATTAATTGGTGACTGTGTTATTTATTTGGTCTTGTATGTGAATGATATGTTGCTGGTTGGAAATGACAAAGAAATTATCCATGATTTGAAGACCCAATTGTCCTCCAAATTCGACATGAAAGATCTTGGTGCTACAAACTATATTTTGGGCATGGAAATTAAAAGAGACTGGGAAAAGAGGAAGCTCTGGTTAAACTAGAGGAAGTATGTCAAGACAATACTGCAGAGGTTTAATATGCAGGATAGTAAACCGGTGAAGGTTCCTATTCCTGTAGGTGTGAGGTTATCTGCTGAACAGTGTCCCAAGACACAAGAAGAGGAAGAGGACATGTCCCGTGTTCCATATGCAAGTGCAGTCGGTAGCCTGATGTATGCAATGGTCTATAGTAGACCAGACATTGCACATGCAGTGGGAGTATTAAGTAGGTTGATGTCAAATCTAGGGAAGGAGCATTGGACAGCAGTGAAGCGGGTTTTCAGGTATTTACGTGGCACTAGTGATTATGGTTTGTGCTACCAAGGAAGACCAGGATTGGACAAAGTGTTGGATATTCATGGCTTTGTTGATGCAGACTAGGTTGGAGATCTGGATCGGAGAAGATCTACAAGTGGGTATGTGTTTAACCTATTTGGAGGTACAGTCAGTTGGATCTAGACCAAACATTTCACATGCAGTGGGAGTATTAAGCAGGTTGATGTCAAAACTAGGGAAGGAGCATTGGACAGTAGTGAAGCGGGTTTTCAGGTATTTACGTGGCACTAATGATTATGGTTTGTGCTACCAAGGAAGACCAGGATTGGACAAAGTGTTGGATATTCATGGCTTTGTTGATGCAAACTAGGTTGGAGATCTGGATCAGAGAATATATAAAAGTGGGTATGTGTTTAACCTATTTGGAGGTACAGTCAGTTGGATGAGTAAGAAACAATCTGTAGTGGCACTATCAACTACAAAGGCAGAATACATGGCAGCCACCCATGCAAGCAAGGAAGCGGTTTTGCTGCAAAGATTGTGTTCAAGTATGGGGTTAGTATAGGAAGCTATAAGGATAAACTGTGACAGCCAAAGTGAAATTTTCTTTGCAAAGAACCCTACATATCATTCAAATACAAAGCACATTGATGTTCAGTATAACTTTGTGAGGGATATGATAGAAGACAAAAAGGTGTTGCTGGTAAAGATGGACACTTTAAAGAATACTGCAGATGCATTGAAAAAATTTGCGAGCTCTGAGAAGTTCTCTTGGTGTAGAGAAACAGTGGGCATTACAAGGCTAGATAAATGACTAAGCTCTCTTGTGGCCCCCTGTGAAAAGAAAACAACAAGTGGCACAATGTTGGGTTGTGATATATTCTTTCCACAACTAGCCCACGTAGTTAACTGGGGAGTTAAAGAGGGGGGGGTGGCGGGAGGGGGGCACCGCGGAGCCCCTCTTCGTTGCGCCGATTGTGTAGCAGGCGGGTCACAGGGCATTTGAGGGGTGCAGGTAACCCCCCTCTATGGGGCCCGGGGCAGCACCTCAGAAAATTTTGTTTTTTGGACCCTATATTAGGTTGGGTGGACCTACCTATGGTTTTGTGCATGTTTTTCGCACATGGTTTTGGACATGATGGTTTTCAGTCCATGGTTTTAGACGCGATGGTTTTCGGTCCATTGTATTGGATGCTTTGGCATGTATAAATATGTATTGTAACATTGAAAGGAAAATAATGAAAAATCAAGCTAGTAGTCTCGGTTTTGGGATCCAGGGGAAAATCTTTGTGTATATGTGTTTTATGTGTTATGCTCTCATATTGTTTATTTTCTGTGTTTTTAGAATTCGTATGCAGGTAATTTCTGTACGGGGTTAAAACCTACACTGATGGCGTTGGTGTTATCGCAAAATATGGGAATATGCTCATCAAACTTGACTTGAATATCTTGCAAAGTTTTCTTCATCCAGAGAACTTGTGTACAACAAGTTGCTTCCGTGATACATTCTAATTTTGCTGTGGATAACGAGATTGAAGACTATTTTTTACTTAACCATGAAACAAGACAACCACCTAGATAGAATGTTGCTACACTGATACTCTTACGATCATCAACACCTCTTGCCCAATCTGCATTTGTAGAAGCTTGGATAAAAAGATCATTTCCTTTGGGATACAATGGACCATATTCCGATGTGCCCTTAAGATATCGAAAAATTCTTTTGATGGAAATAATATGAGATTCTTTTGGTGCTGCTTGGAATCTTGCTACTTGTCCAACTACCTGCATCACATCATGCCGGGAGGTTGTCACAATAGGAGACTACCAATCATGGATCTATAAAAATCTTTGGTTCACATCCTTTGATGAATCTTCTAATCTTAACTTGCAACCTATTATCATGGGGGAAGGACTGGCTTGCAATCTTCCATCTGGAATTTTTGGAGCATTTCCTTGATGTACTTGGTTTGATATATGAATATTCCTTTATCCTGCTGAGAAATATGAAGCCCCAAAAAGAATGTCAGCTCACCAAGCATAGACATTTCAAACTCACTTTGCATTTTTGTGGGAAAGTCTTTACTTAGTCTTTCATCACTGCTTCCAAAGATGATATCATCCACATATACTTCGATAATTGTTAGGTTATCTTGATTTACTTTCACATAAATATTGTTGTCAGCACTTCCTTTCTTGAATCCTTGTTGATGTAGATATATGTCAAGACGAGCATACCAAGCCCTGGGAGCTTGCTTGAGACCATATAGAGCCTTCTTTAATCTACAGACATAGTCTTCTTTGTCAGAGAGTAAAACCTTCGATTTTTTAAATGTAATCTTCTTCCTCCAATTCACCATTTAGAAAAGTTGACTTAACATCCATTTGGTAGACCTTGATTTTTCTCGAGCAAGAATAAGCAATCAACATCCTGATAGCTTCCATTTTGGCAACGGGAGAAAATGTTTCTTCAAAATCAATTCCTTCAACCTGTGCATATCCTTTGTAGACTAATCTTGCCTTATTCCTGGTAACCTGTAATCCTTCAATTGTTTTTCTCCCCTTGAACCTGTAATGAAACTGCCATCTTGTTCAAACTACCTTCCTGTCTATCGTAGACTTGTGCCATACACTGCTGCATAGATTTCTCCTCTACAAACATTAAGGAGTCAACAAGCCAGATTGTTCAAAATAGTGAGTCACCTAACAGGCCATCTTGACTTGAGTCATTATTTGAAGCAACTGTTAATTCCTCATGACCTTTTTCTTTTACAAATCCTGTAAGCATAACTGTTGAAACCTTGTTATCTGCTTGGTCTTCCTGTACCTGTTTCCTTTTCCAGACCTTATTATTCCTGCAATTTCAAGCCATGTGCTCATAGTTATCAAACTTGAAGCATTCAATGTTATTCATCGAAGATTTCGTTTGGTGTCTATCTCGTGATCCTGCAAATTTGCTTCTAGGGTTTTGCCAATAATAGTTGTTCCTGTCTGGAACTTCACAATCCCTAGCCATATGTCCAAAATTGTTATATTTGTAACTTTCTACATCATCTCTCAAATGATCAAATTTGTGGATATTATGTTGATTTCTAGAATATCCATTTCTGAAGGATCTCTTGGAATTATATTCATTCCAAACATACATGCGACAATATTCAACTCTATGTCCAAACCTTCCACATGAATAATAATGACCATAAAAGATAGGTTGGTACCCGGGAGTAATCTTCTTCAAGTAATTGTCTTCCAAGGTTCTCCCTGTGAGCCTTGATCTCTTGATATAGCTAGGAGATCTATCTGCTTGGTAGATTTTTCATATCCATCTTCTTTAGTTGTCATAGAAGGACTTGACTCCTTTTCAATTTTTTCTTTGTAACCAAGACTAGTCTTGTCAGTGCATGATCATTGGTTGTTGATGAGTTAGTCCAAAGTCTTTGAGCTGTTGGCGTAGTTTTGAAGAGTTTTTCCATTTTTTACTTCCTTTTGTAAAGAAACGACTTCAGCTTCCAATGCTTCTCTTTCCTTGTTGCTTTCCTTTAATTCTTTCCTGAGCAATTCTTCAATTCGCTTATATTCTTCAACCTTGATTTTAAGATTTAGGACTTGTTCCCCTTTTGTCTTTAATTCGTCTTCAAGAGTGTTGACGTGCTTCTTCTCGACCTTGAGCTCTTTGATAACCCTGATCACTTCGTTTTGAAATTCAACCTCAGTCATTTCTTCTTCTTCATCTCCTTCTTCGTCAGGTGCCTCTTGCTTATTGTGCTTGGCCATAAACAATACTCTTTTGTTGAATTCTTCTTCCTTATCACTGTCTTCTTCAGATGAGGAGCTATATTCTTTGGAGAAGAAACTTTTCTTAAACCATTTCTTCTTGCCTTGCTTATTGAACTTCCTAGGACTTTTCTTTCCATTTGTAACAACCTCATTTTTGTGAGGACATTTGGCTGCAAAATTCCCAACCTCACAATAATCAAAACATATTAATGGAAGTTTACCTTTGAATTTTCCCGTAATTGTTCTCATTTTCCACGTGAAATAGGCAAACTCTTTATCTGAGAATTCTTCTTCATCTTCTTCCTTTTCCTCATCCTTAGAATTGCAAGTTTTTGCTTTCAGAGTCTGCTTGTCATTACTACTTTTCTTGGATGTGGAAAATGTTGTTTCTAAGTGAGATGTGCCATCCTCTTCTTCAATCCTCATTTCATATGCCGTAAGAATTCCATGCAATTCATCTATGCTGAGATTGGTCAGATTTGATCTATCTTCCAAGACAAATACCTTAGGGTTAAATATTGTTGGCAAGGTTCTGAGGATATTTTGGACAATAATTTTTGTTTCAACAGGTTCTCCCAAAGCTTCCAATGTATTTTTTGTTTCATGAACACACTGAAAGTATGCAACAATATCTTCATCTTCCCTCACTTTGAGTTGCTCAAATTTTTCCCTGAAAATTTGAAGCTTTGCTTCTTTCACCTTTGATTCACATGCATATATATTTTCAAGTTTTCCCCATACCTCTTTAGTAGTTTTTCAACTCAATACCTTAATATAAACAGATTTGATAAGCCCACTGATAATAAGATCTTTAGCCTTTGCATAATATACCATATTTTTCTCACTTGTTCATCCTAGGTCAGTGTGAAGCTTTTGTCAATGATTTCCCATACTTCGTATCCTTGCGCCAACAAGTGAACCTGCATTCTTCCACTCCAAAGTGCATAGTTATTTCCATTGAACAAAGGAACTCTATTCTTAGTATACTCCATGATCTCCTTCCAGTTGTTATATTGTTATTGAATGAACCAAGCTCTGATACCAATTGTTGGAAATACTGAGAGGGGGGGTGAATCAGTATTTCTTAGCAATAGCACTTTTAAATCTTTTCAGCGCATTAGTTGATCTTCAATTATTATTAATATTTATTCAGTGATAATAGTAAATAAAATAACACAGTAGGCACAAATATTTTAGGTGGAAAACCCCCCTTCGGGTCAAAAACCACTGAACTCTTTTCTAATAAATTCTTTAATCTTCAGCCCCAATTGAATTGAAAGCAACAACTTCCTAGAATTCTAGAAAAGAATTCTTCTTCGGCTCCCACTGGAAGGACACCCCAACGCCCTGGTTTCTTCAGTAGTCAATTGAATGGATGCCCCAATATCCTAGACCAACCTACCACCTTGAAGTTTTCACAGGCTCCAACCTGTAGGTGACTTCATGCACTAGCCTAGCACCTCCCTGCCACCCTATAATGACTGAAATTTGACAAGAGTGTGGATTCCCGTACCAGGGACAAGGATCCACGATAAAATATGATTTACAATGATTTTGACCGAACACCCAATCGCACTGACCTGTAACCCAACCATGACATCATCCCAACAGAGACTCCTATACCTCCCAATAATGCCTTTTCGATTATAGGCAGATTGATTCTTTTACAATAATGACTCTTCCAATGATGACACTTTTACAAATGACTCTTTTACAACTTTACAATGATGACTCTTGGCCTTGACACTTATTCACAATATACAAATGGATGTCATGTCTTCAAAGGATGTCTTGTTGCAATGCTTCCATTGATTTGATACTTCTGCTCTTGCATTCTTTCTTGAATTTGTACTTGAATCTTCTTTTACCTACAGGAAAAATTTACCCGGCAAAACCAATCCCAAAACAAAACAAAATACCCTTCAACTTACCTCTGCATGCAAAACACATGTAACTGCATAATAATGAATAAATACAAATTAAAATTACAATGCATACCTAAAGTGTGCTTGTCACTTTCGTTGTTGACTTGTTGCAGTTGTAAACAAAGACTCCCACTCTTGATATAGGAATGGACACTATGCAATACTATTTCCAAAACTGACCTAAAGATATATACAATAGAAACTGATGACGTAACCTGGACTCGTGATGAACCAAGTTCTAAGTGCAACAACAGAGACCATTCTATCAACTATGACAAGACAAGTAACATGAACTTACAACATGATATAGATTTAGCAGACTTGGTGTAGCATCAAATGTGTAGTATCAAGAATAGGGCATCTAAAAAACTAATTGTGACATATAGAGACATAGAGATATACCCGACACACTGTATATACTTACGTTGTCCTGAAAAAACATATGTTAGAGATGATACTCAAAATTCAAATGTAAACACTAATCATACATACCTTGACGTAGGAGACTTACCCTTGACTATTGATATGTGGTCCTTACTACAGTGATCCCTGAATGCATGTTTTTTTTCCTTCTAGGAGTGCGATATTGAATCTGTTTTCTCTATGTAGTTTCGGATCTCCAGGTATAAAATTTCGTCCTGTGGTAGCCATCTGAGTTCTCTTTACAACCCCACAGGTCTGATCAAGATTGGATTCTTCAAGAAATAGTTATGCCCAATCTCCCACGATGACCTGATTATGTACTGGTTCAGTAGAGAGAACTTATACTAAGTTCCACATGTCAATGTTGTGACCTTAGGTCCAGAAAACACTACTCAACAAACTAAAGTCCATCCTATTTCAGTGAATATTTACGAAATTTGAATCCAATGCTCAAAGAGAAATTTATGATGATTTTCCCAACATCACCTGTTTGACATGGAATTAGGGAGTCTACAAAAACCCTAATTTCCTCAAATTATATATCCGCAATTATAGCAAACCAAGATCTGAAATTCGGTCAGGAGGTTCATCCAGATTTTGGATAAAATGGGTTTTAATTTCATCTTCTGAAGCTTTGCAGGAAAAAAATAAATAATTAATTAATTAATTAATTAAAAATAAATAAATAAATAAATAAAAAATTAAAATTAAAAAATTAAAAATAAAATTAAAAATAAAAATAAAATAAATAAATAAATAAATAAAAATAATAAATAAATAAAATAAAATAAAATTATAGTGAAAATGCCACGATGACTTGTTTGAAGACACAAAATCTTGACTAGAGGAGGATATGAGGGTCATTATTTATATGAATGTCTTGAGTTGAGAGGGTCCTCAACAAGTGAACATTGGAGGGATTTCAGGAGAATTTTTTTTATTAATTATTGACTATTCAATGACCACAACCATTTATGAGTTCCATGCCACAACTCCATATGGTTGTAGCCCAGTAACTAGGGTTACTAACTTCAAACATGAATATATCTCAAACTGTGAAGAATTACTTGGCGTGCCATATATCAACAGAAACATCTCGACGAGTAGAATACATCTAGAATAACCTTGACTCATAATATAATAAGTTTTCAAGTCAAAATTCCCATGCAATATCAAGGTATCCCTTGGTGATGCTTGGCTTGACATCAATGACAACCACTGATCAACATCTTTCATTCATGTGACCCAACGTCTTATGCCATAGATCCGCTAATTTTATTTCTTTTTCAACAACAACCACATTCGTTATTTTTATGTTTTCCCTTAATGTATAAAAGGTTCCACCTTGAGCCTTTTACCCACCACCAATGCTCCTTTAATAAATTTTCATCTTCCTTTGCTAAACATTGTATGGTATCCTTGATCATCTAACTTCCCAATGTTGATTTTTTAGTAGCTTGAGAGGTACTCCAAGCCCTAGGGTTCAAGGTTTGGAGGGTGGAGCACCACAAGAATCACTTGTGGGCTTGGAACCCAAGCTTGGGGTTTTTCACCCATAATTATTTGGGCCAAAACCATGGATACATTCTAACATGTGATGGATGAGGATGATAACTATCGTCGAGACAAATCTGACGCCACGAAAATCATCTGATTCTGAGTTGTAGAAATGCAGTTATGAATTTTTGAAGTATATAAGTGGTTTCACAGAAGAAGAATTAGGGTCAAATTGATGACAAGAATCCATGTGACAGCTTGTTACACCCTATGTTGACATTTTAAGGAAGCCCTTCTTATGGATATAAATATAAGGTGAGGAGAGTTTCATTTCACACATCCCAAATGTGCAAATCACTCTTCGTTATACATATGAGGCAACTGAGTTTTTCTAAGGATTAAGATAAGTAAATGAAGTATGTTTGAGGATCGCATTACTACAGGAAGGAATATGCATGGTATGAAGTTGGCTTGAGTTCATTCGTGCAATATTTTATCGTGATTGCAGGTCTGAAGTATAGAAAAGAGGCAGCCGCATTCCCAGGGCATTTTTGTGGAGGGATCCGAGTGGTATTAGAGTACAGTTGAGGTTGTTCTTTAGGCAGCAGTCTAGGTCACACTTGTCAATGCATGCAAAGGAGCTTCTATAGAAGAAAAGTTAGCAATGAATTTCCTCCAATATTGGGATGCTCCCAAAAAACTTCTTACCTCAGTAACTATCTTGGGCCTTGGCCAATTCAAAATGGCATCAACCTTGGAGGGATCTATTTTCAACTCACCTCCTCCAACAATATGACCCAAGTAAACTAAAGAATTTTTTCCAAACTCATACTTCGACATCTTTAAATACAATTGTTCTTTCTTTAAGACATCAAGTACTTTTCTCACATGACATGTTTATCATGAGATTTACTGAAAATTAAGATGTCATATAAGTAGACTATAACAAACTCATCAAGAAATGGCCTCAACACATCATTCATCACACGCATGAAGGTAGCAGGAGCATTACATAAACCAAAAGACATAACTAGCCATTCAAACAAACCTTGCTTTGTTTTGAATGTTGTCTTCCAAGTGTCTCCTTCAGCAATTCTAATTTGTATGGTAGCCACTCCTTAAGTTCAACTTAGTAAAATACTTTGCATCTTTCAATTGATCAAGTAAATCATCTATTCTAGGCAGTGGGTAGCAGTTTTTTACCATAATCTTGTTCAATGTAGGGAATTCCACACACATGCGCCATGTTCCATCTTTGTTTTCCACCAAAACAATAGGTGATTCACATGGCGAAGAACTTGGCCTGATGATCCCTTTATCCAACAACTCTTGAATTTTCTTTTTAATTTCTTCACTTTCCATCACTGACATCATGTACATGCCAATGTTAGGAAGAGTACTATCTTGTTGCAACTGTATCGCATGTTGGATTCCTCTCTTGGGAGGTAATCCTTTTGGTTCCTGAAACATCTCATCATATGGTTAATAACATTAACCAATTCAGATTTCAATATTGAATCACAACCTTGAAAAACTTCAATATCAACATCATTCTTGGGTTTGATCATTAGAAGCACAAAATTCTTGCTTTAATTCACTAGTCTTTTCATCTGGCCTGCATTAACAAGTGAAAGATTTAGTTTCTTTCTATGAGCTTTCATAATATATTCTACTCCATCTTTGAACAAATGGTATTTGTTTTCATGTCTATGGAAGATAGATTTTCTTTCATAGAGATACGGGATGCCAAAAACTATACCACATATGTCTAATTGCACAACATCAAGCTCCACTTCATTTATGGAATTTGCGGTAATGGCGAATTTCAGTTTACACTTTCTAGTTACTTGCAATTGTGCAATGCCACACACCCATCCTAATGGATATGGCTTATGATGTGGAATGGTTTCCAAGTTTAAAATTCTAACATTGTTTTCAGAGATGAGATTGGCTTGAGAGCCACTATAAAAAAGAGTATCAATTTTTCTATGTTTTGAGATCACCCTTATGTGAAAAAAGTATATCCTCTTCTTTTCATTTGGAGTTTCACTGTGTGAATTTGAAGTACTAGTGCTAGAAATGGATTATTTTCCCTTCATAGCCATGGTTGTAATTTTAGTCTCATCACTCGAATCAGATCCCAAATCTTGTTGAGTGATTGCAGTTGTCTTTTGTTTTCCCATGTTGTTGAATTTGTTTGGTTTCATTTCGGGATGAAGCTCCAACAATGAGCTTCATCGTGACCCTCTTTGGAACAATGCTTGCATGTTAATTTCTCCCTTCCTTCTTAATAGATGCATTTTTCTTTCCCTTCCCTTTGAAACCCTTTTCTTTTCTTTTACCCTTAAATGGATTTTTACTACCCTCTTTTGGAGTGTTTTTCCCTCTTGCCTCAAGATGAGTGGCTTGCACACACACTTCATCTATATTATTGGGATTAAACATAAGGATAGTATGCCTAAAGTAACTGTGTAATCCCCCTATGTACTTCAGCAATGTGTCTTGTCATTGAAAATCTACACCTAACATTAGAGACCTTTTTCTGAATTGTTGGTTGTAATCTTGCACATTTTGACCTTTAAGTTGTCTAAAGTTCTGTCAATTCATGATGGCTTTCAACATATAAGCTAGAGTGGCTTGCACACAGACTTCATCTATATTATTGGGATTAAACATAAGGATAGTATGCCTAAAGTAACTGGGTAATCCCCCTATGTACTTCAGCAATGTGTCTTGTGATTGAAAATCTACACCTAACATTAGAGACCTCTTTCTGAATTCTTGGTTGTAATCTTGCACATTTTGACCTTTAAGTTGTCTAAATTTCTGTCAATTCATGATGGCTTTCAACATATAAGCTAGAGGGTAGAACTGTTTTTTAATTGTAGCAATGAAATAAGACCAAAAAATTGAGATCTTACCATGTTTTTTAATCTCTTCTTATGTCTTTGATTCCCATCATACTAGTGTTTCACCCTCTGGCCTCAAGGAAGCTAATTGGATATTTATGTCATCCTCTTGAATGTTCTGAATTCTGCAATAGACCTCCAACTGATAAACCCCATTTTCAATCTTCTTTGCATTCACTTCACCATTATGCATGAGCAGTTCAAATTTAACATCAAGTTTTAACAAGGGTGATTTAACAATTCTTTTTGAGGTATGTTGATGAGTATGAGTAAGGGTTGTGTTAGTGGAGGAGGGTGAAGACGTCTGTGAAGAAGAATATGAAGAAGATGGTGGAGAGGGTGGAGTTTTACCTCCATTCCATTACCTCCTCCTCCTGAAGAACCTTCTCCTTTGGGAGGTTTGGAGCTTTCACCCTACATTATAGTATTCCTCTCTTCATAGAGGACCTTCATCATCTCTATCATATCAAAGAAAGCCTTCCTGAATACCTTCTCATCCTCTGTCATTTTTGTAGGTTCTCCTTCATGAGACATGCTCACTGGAGTCTCAACTGCAAATTGAGGAAGAACTGGTGATGGATATTCTGGCAACCTTGCCCTCCTTCGCCTTGACCCAACTTTAGGACTTTCAACCAGCTTCCCTTCTCCTCTCTTGAGTTTCAACCTTGTAAACATGGCATTCTCTTGTAAACAGTTAAATCCTTCTTGCACAAATAAAACCAAGAGCTCTGATACCAAACTTAATCTGATTTGGAAAATTAGTTTTGTTGTGCTAAAATTCTTTTTCAGCATGTATTAAATGTTCTTGAGGATTTATGAAATTATTTGCAAGTTTAAACATGGGTTTTTGAGTGTTTTTACATAATTTTTATGTGCAAATTAAAATAAACAAATGATTGAACAACAACATATAACAAACATAAACATCACCATAAACAATATCATAGCAATACAAATGAAGGATTTCACCCCTCTTGGGCTATGTCTCCTTGGTCCAGCTTCCAATGGCTTGGCCCTATCTATTATGCTAAAAAATGTGAATACATTAGTTTACAATGCTCAGAAATCTTTGAAACATGTTCTAATGGCTCTAAAATGCCCTAAAATTCTTGTGTAGCCTCTTTCTGCTCCTGCTTCTGATAATCACACCCCAAATTCCCCAAAATCCGGCACCATCCTACAAATTTTCCCCAAACCGCACTAACGGAGCAACAATTTCACCGAAATTCGGGCAAAATTGTTGGACACTTTAAATGCCTTAAATTCGGAAATTTTGGGCACATGGGGGCTACATTTCTGGGGCTAAGGCCAACGGCCCACCCCCATCAGTCGAGCCCCCTCTCTGCTTGCTAGTGGTTATATGGGAGTGGTGCGACCAAGGGTTGTCCCCCCAAGACTAGCCTTCTCCTCGGATTGGCGCGCTCTTTGAATTTAAATATATGCAGTCGACTATAGTTATTAAGAACTATTGATATGGCTCATTGGTGGAAGGATTTTTTTTGTGCTATGTGGTCACGGGTTTGACCCCCGCTGCCTCTACCCGGAATTTACCCATAATTTTGGTGGCCCCCCTGTGGTTGGCCACCAATTCAACCAATCAAAAATCGTCAAAACCGAACAAATGAGAATGTGCCACTTGGCACAATACGATTCACTGAAGATGTTGACTATTCAAACTAGCACATACACCTGCCCAATCAGCACCACGTTAGAAGTACGGACTACTGACTAGGTTGTCAATGTTTTTCAAAAATTTGCATGTTTGGGAAAGTGAACAGAACATGATTCTGGGAGCATACGATGTATGTTTTGCATGAAACCAGTTGTGTCAGATTTAGCATGACGAGCACTATGTGGTCGTCCAAGTTCCACACCAATCTGAAAACTTTGAATTTTTAGCTATTTTTTTGAGCACTTGATCACTTGCCCTGAGAGACAAAAAGTTCCTCATCTCCTTGCCATGCTTCCATCCCCATAAAGTAGTGCATGAGCCCCAAGTCCTTCATTTAGAACTCTCTTACAAGATCCTCTTTGCAATATTTGATCAGCCTATCATCACCTGTCATAATCAAATCGTCGACATATAAAACAATAATCAACAATTTACCTTTAACCATAATATGGTAAAGGTTCACATGTCCTTCACTTTCAGTGAAGCCCAACCCGATGAAATAGCTATCGATCCTGTCGTACCAAGCACAGGGTGCTTGTTTTATTATATTCAGTGCTCCCTTGAATCTGCACACATGTGACTCTCTGTTGAAGGTCTCAAATCCTTCAAGCTACTCAATATACACCTCTTCCTCAATCATGTCATTGAGGAATGTTTTCATTAAATCCATCTTATGTATCTTCTATCCCATCTACACTAATAGTGCTAAAATGGTTATGATTGATGATTACCTTGGTACAGGAGCAAAAGTATCATCGTAATCAATCCCCTCCACTTGAGAAAACCCTCTGGCCACAAAACTGGCTTTGTGTTTCTCCACACTACCATCATATGCTTGCTTTACCTTGTAAAGCCATCTGGAACTCACCACTGACTTGTCTACTGGTCTTGGGACCACTTCCCAAATATTGTTCCTAATAATGGAGTCATACTCCTCAACCATGGCATCAACCCAAACTGGTTGTTGCACTGCTTCCTCAAAAGAGGATGGCTCAATCTCTACACTCCCACTCATTAGAGCCATGTAGATAATGTACCTCTCTGGTGACCTCCTCTATCTGCGCTGTGATGTGGGTGCTCCCACATTCTCCCTAGCGTCATGCAATAACTTTTCAGCCTCTCTCGTGCGGTTTCTCTCGTCTCTGGAAGACTCTATATGAGTGGGTGTTTCCACTCCCTGCTCCTCTGCATGTGGCTACTCCACATCATCCTATGGTTTCTCCTTTGGAGCTAAAAGATCCTCAATTGCATGTAGATGAAGCTCCATATCAAGGAACATTTCATGGCCGTCTATTCATCAAACTTCACATTTCTGCGAACCACTATCATCCTGTTGGTTAGCAGGTACACCTGATAGTTGCGAGGTGTATCAGTGTACCCCACAAATATGCCCAACTCAACTGTTGGCTCTAGCTTTTTTCGTGCATATTTGGTAACATGGAAGTAGACTGATGAACCAAAGATCCTGAAGTATGTCACATCTAGTATCTTCCCTGAAAAAGCTTCTTCTGGTGTACTCATCCTCAGAATTCAATGAGGTCTTATGTTCTACAAATAAAGATTTATGTTGCATGCTTCAACCCATAAGTGCAATGGTAGGCCCTGATCATGCAACATCGCCAGTGCTGCTCCCACAATACTTATGTTCTTTCTTTTTGCCACCCCATTATGATATGGGTTATGAGGTGTTATCGAAATGCGTCGAATTCCTTCTGATGCACAGAAGCTTTTGAACACATTCGACACATACTCTCCATTGTTATCGCTTCTGAGAGCTTTAACTTTCCTGCCATTATATTTCTCAACAAGTTCTTTAAATTCAAAAAACTTAGCAAACATCTGATCTTTCTTATGCATGAATAAAATCCAACAAGAAAAATCATCAACAAATATTACATAATACATGTGTTTGGTCGTGGATGTTGTCGAGAACGGTCCACACACATCTGAGTGAAATCGATCAAGGATCGTCTATGCTCGACTTTCTTTGTCATGAAAGGAAGATTTGGTGTACTTACCCAATGTACAACCTTTGCATGTGTCTCTTTGCTCTAGTGTACCTTTGGGAAGCCCTGTAGAAATTTGTAGCAAGATCTTCAAAGAGCCATGATGCAAGTGACCCAATCTCCTATGCCACAACTCACTGATGTCTTGGCTCTGCACCTTCTTTGCTTTAGTTCTCAAGGAAGCGCAGTCTTCTACCTCCAATTTATAGAGGTTCTTCACTCGAACCCCTATTCGCTTTACCTATCTTGTGGCTATGTGATGAAGGAACGCCTTTCCCTTACTAAATATCACATCATATCCTATATCCTCCAACATGGAAATAGAAACTAAGTTCTTCTTCAAACGCGAAACATACATAACATCTCTCAAAGTAAGGGGAGAACCAGACTCCCTTTGAAAGGTAGTTGTATCAATGTCGGTTGCGCTATACCTCGCATCATCACCCATATCGATATGCATCTGGAGATCCTTCTCCTCCAAGTTACTAAAGATCTTTTTGTTACCAATCATATGGAATGAAGCTCCACTATACAGGTACCACACACTACCCATCATCGATGAGGGTAAAATCTAGTTTGATCTATGAAGCAAGAGTTTCACCTACTGCTCCTCCCGAGGGCTTCTTACCGGCCTTCTTATGCAGACACTTTGTGGCAAAGTTTCCCAACTCGTGATAATGAAAGCACTTGATTTTTGACATGTCCTTCTTGCCACATTGACAAGACTTTGATTTGGAATGGGATTACTTCCCCTTCCCTTTCTTTTCCTTACTAGCTAAGGCATAATTCTCTTCATCATCATGCTTTGATGATGATTTGTCTCTGGTGTTCTATTGAATCTCTTCCTGTACCAAGTTGGACCACAATCGCTCCCACTTTGGTAAATTTTCTCTTCCATTAACTAATTCCTAGTAACCGTGTCAGCTCTTGGGAAGTCCTAGAAGTGCTAGGCTAACTAGATTGTATCCAACGAAAGTCATCCAGACACTTCCAAGCTCATCTTGACATTGGGTGAACTTGGTCAAGTACTTCGAAATTGAGTCGCCCTTCTCCATCTTGATCTTTCTCAGCTTGTCCTTCAGTGCCAGCTCCCTATGGTCACCGTTATTTTGAAACAAGTTTGTCAATGCCTTCCACATTGCAAATGGAGTTTCCTTGTCGTGGAGATTCGAGACAATATGATCTAAAACTCCTTCTAAGATAATCCTTCTCACCTTTGCCACATACTTTCTCCATTCAGCCAGATCTTTAGCATCAGATGTTGGAGGCTTCAGAATATCATGATATATGAACTCATTCAACCTGTTGTCATCCAACACTGCCTCCATCATGTCCTTCCAAACTATGTAATTAGATCTGCCCTCCAGGGCATACTCAAGTCTCAAACCGTAGAATGACATCTTGTTGACTCTAGCATATGAAACTGAAAATTCGATTTCACCTGCGCAACAAATTCGTATTCTTGTATTCTATAATCTCTTCAACTCCAATACCATGTAGATTTTTACTGTAGATTCAAACTTCTTATGTGATATTCTAAAACAAAAGACATGAATCTAATCTACTCATCAATGGAAACCAAAATTGATTGATGAAAACACTAAACAAAAAAGGAATACTTTCAATCGCACATAACACAATATTTTTCTGGTGAAAGAAACTGCTCAAAACCTCGACTATCTACATTACATTAACCAAAAGATATGAGAAGAAAATATAATGTTTGTTCAACCAAAACAATCATTGTACAAGCACAATCTGTCTCACTACTTCATAGACTATTTCAAGCCAACACTTATCCAATTTTTGTTCCTATCAAGCCCCTACTTTCTTGTGCAATTCCTGAGAGAAATAGCCCATATTTAATTGGGAAATTCGCCACTCATCACTGTGTAATCCATCCATAGGCATTCTACTAATTGCATGCACCATCTGTACAACTCGGAAAATTATACAACTGATAGTACATTGTCCCTGAACACTATTCTCAACTAGGTCTTCCTTTGAACTGACATGCATGAGTTATTTATGAGTGTCTTCAGTTAACTGGTCGAGTGGTGAAGTTTCACTAAAGTTGATCCCCACTGCGAAACCTCCTAATAGTTCCTCCAACTGTTTGAACTGGTTTAACTAACTATAACTCAATTAGCTTGAGTTAATTAATTACAACTCAAAAGAACTCAACCTGGACCCCAAAAATTTAGGAATCACTCTACATGACTCTAGATAGACTTCCAACTTGAATTACTAAGCCAAAAAAGTCAAGTTAGCTATTACAAGGTTGCTATGAGAATATAATTTTAAATTAATTCTAATTTAATTCAAGGACAAATTAAATTAGGATTGCTTATTTCCATTTTTAACATTCTTATCCAACTTCTTCCAATCTTCATCTGCCATCGTTGAGGGTTTCTTTGCTACTCCCTCATTTGGCAAGTTTGATCCTTCAAGGTCAATATATAATCCATCAACACATTGCAACAATAATCCATCAAAATATCTGTGAAACAAAAATTTGTTAAGAATTAAATATTTAGATGCTTCCAATTGCAATATTCTTCTTTCATATTTTTCAAGATTGTCATGGTAGTGTTCATTCTGAATATATTAAATAATATTCTTGTACCATGGATGGCTTGCAACCTCTACATGATCCCAATTAATCAAGAATAATGCAAATAATGTATCATTATTTTTAGAGCTTATACTTGGCTCAAGATGGTGTGCCAAATGTAAATCAAGTTCATGTCCCTTAATTTCCTTGGCCATCACTACAGTCAAGTCATGTGTAGATTTTCCTGTAGATTCACAGCTCATGTAATGTATTAAAACACAAGACAAGAATCTACTCTACCCTTTAAAAGTGGAAACCAATAGATCGATGAAAATAATAATCGGCAAGAGGAAGAAAATCAATGGCACATAACACAATAATTTCTCTGGGGAAAGCCACTGCTCAAAACCCCGACTATCTATTGCATTAATCAGAAATCTGAGTGAAAACACAAAGCTTGTTATCATTAGAACAATTCTTGCATAAGTATGATCAACTCTCTGCCTCACAAGCCTACTCTATCCAACACTTAGCCAATTATGCTGCATGTCAAGCCCCTATTTCCTTGCACAATTCCTATGAGGATCAGCCCATATTTAATTGGGAAATTCTCTTTTGATTTCATGCATGATGGCAGGCCAGGCAGTAACTGCATTAATCAAAAATTGATTCGTATGTTCTATTCCATCAGATAGGTTATTATATACATGAGGGAGAGATTGTTCAGTTCATCTCCCGATGACTGTTCATATTTCTCATTTATTTATTTACATATATCTACCCAATCACAAGGATTAGATGTCAACGTTCCCCCCCTTAATCTGAAGGGATGTTGGTGAGTCCAAGCATCATTCTGAATCGTTCAAGCTTTTCTCTTCCAAGTGCTTTGGTGAAGATGTCTGCAATTTGCTCATTTGTGGAACAATGACGGAGATGGATTGTTTTGGCCTCAACATGATGTCGAATCAGATGATATTTAGTATTGATGTGCTTCGTTCGATCATGAAACTTTGGGTTCTTGGCCAACTTTATTGCAAAGGTATTGTCAATCATGAGTGGATTTGATTGTACCTATTTTACCTACAAATCTTCAAGAATTTTCCTGAGCCACACAATCTCTTTTGTTGCTTCAGCTGCTGCCACGTATTCTGCTTCTGTTGTGGAATCTGCTGGAACTGATTGTTTGCGTGACCTCCAAGAGACAACTCCTGATCCAAGACTCATAGCATATCCTAAAGTTGATACTCCAGTTTCCTTGTCTCCATCGAAGTCTGAATCAGAGTATCCAATCAAGCTGAAGTCGTCTACCTGTGTATACTTGATTCCAAAGTCTTGAGTTCCCTTCAAGTAACTTAGAACGTTTTTTGCAGCAAACCAATGTCCCTCACAAGGCTTTTGCATAAACCTGGAGAGGACTCCAACATCAAATGAAATGTCTGGCCTGGTAGTAGTTAGGTATTTGAGACTTCCTACAAGCTGTCTATACTTTGTTGCATCCTCAAATTCTTTTCCTTCAATAGATGTGAACTTTAAGTTTTGTTCCATTAGAGTAGTAAGAGGGTTGCACTCTGTCATGCTAAACGTGTTCAACAAATCTCCAATGTATTTCTTTTGAGAAAGAAATATGGACTTTGGATGTTGGGTTACTTCAATGCCAAGATAGTAATGAACATAGCCCAAATCATTCATTTCAAAACTTTTCCCCAATTCCTTCTTTATGGATGCAATGTAGCTTTCATTGTTCCCTGTCATCAAAAGATCATCGACATATACCACAAGATATGCAATTGTTTTGCCAACTTTCTTGACAAATAAATCTGCATCATCAAGATCAAAATGTTTGAAATTGAGTTTCAGAAGATGCTCAGTTAGTTTTTCATACCAAGATCGTGGTGCTTGTTTGAGGCCATACAAGGACTTCACAAGTTTGCATACTTTATGTTCATGTCCTTTCACAGCAAATCCTTCAGGCTGGAACATAAAAACATTCTCTTTTAGATCTCCATTCAAGAAAGCAGTTTTTACATCCATTTGATGGACTTTCCAACCGTTCTGAGTTACTAGTGCAAAGAGTGTCCGGATGGTAGCCCATTTTGCTGTGGGGGCAAAAGTCTCCTCATAATCGACCCCTTCCTTCTGTGCAAAACCTTTTGCCACAAGCCTAGCTTTGTGCTTGTCAAGTGAGCCATCAGCTTTATACTTGTTCTTGTAGACCCACTTGTAGCCAATTGGTTTAGTTCCTAATGGAGGATCAACCAGCTTCCAAGTGTCGTTCTTTATGAGGGCATCATACTCCTTTTGCATTGCTTCTTTCGATTCATCATGAGAAGCAGCTTCTTTGAAGGAAGTTGGTTCAAAATCTGTAGAAAAGTTCAATTCACAATCATAAGAAACATCCATATCAACAGGTGAATTAGAGTCATCTACATCACCACCATTTTGTAGGTTTAAATTTTTGGTTCTTGTCTTTCCAACTTCATCAGGATGAACACTTTCAAGTGTCTTTGTCAGCCACTTTGGGGGACCTTTTTGAGATGGTCTAGGCTGCTTCATTGATTGAGTTGAGACTAAATCAAGATTGAGTCTCCCAATTCTATCAATTACATCACTTAAAGCATCATCCGTTGTTGGAGTTTCATGCGGGGGAGAGTGTTCTTCAGAAGAAGATTCCACATGTTGATCTAGTATAGGAATCCCCCCTTCAAGATGTGGAATCTGATTATCAAATTCTTGAAATGATTTTGCTTTTGCGAATCTATCCAAGCGATCAAGTTGCCGCTCAACAACATTGTCAGTTTTGGATGATTCAAGAAAAATTACATCTCTAGATACAACAAACTTTTTATTTACTTCATCATAGAGGCGGTATGATTTGGAGGTATTTGAGTACCCCAGGAAGATACACTTACGACTTCTAGCACCAAGTTTGTTTCTATGTACCTTTGGTATCAAGGCATAACAGGTGGAACCAAAGACCTTGAGATGCTTTACCAAAGGAACATGTCCATACCACATTTCATATGGAGTCTTGTTTCTTATAGCATTAGATGGACATCTATTCTTTATATATGCAGCACATAGAACAACATCAGCCCAAAACATTATCTTTACATTTTTGAAGAAGAGCATGGATCGTACCATATTTAAGATTGTCATATTCATTATTTCAGCTACACCATTTTATTGGGGATTGTAAGGCACATTTGTTTGATGTTTGATCCCATGTTGGCGAAGATAGTTTTCAAATTCATTTGATGTGTATTATTTTCCATTATCAGTGCGAATAGACCAAATATGAGATTGTGCATCATTTTCAATCCATTTATGAAAATTCTTGAATGTTTGAAAAGCATCAGATTTTTTCTTCAAAAAATAAACCCAACACATTCTGGTGTAGTCATCAATAAATGTCATGATATATTTATTTCCATTTGCAGAAGGAACAGGCATTGGACCACATAAATCTGAATGAATGAGTTCAATTTTCCTATGTGCTCTTGAATGTGAATCATGAAAAGACTGTTTGCTATGCTTTACTAGAATGCAAGCATCACATTGCTTAAGTTTCCTAGGTTGTAGGCAAACCAGCAACACCATTTTTCTTCAACAAGCGGAGACTATCATAATTCAAATGTCCAAATCTAGCATGCCATAATAAACTTGATGGAAGTATACCTTCTTCATGATGAGAATTGTATGAGAAATGTTGTGCATGAGCAGAGGTTCCTTGCAGTTTGAGAAGCCTTTATTCTTCTATTCCTCTCATGACAAGTGAGTGGTCAGATGCTTTTCTTACCTCAAGCTTTCCATCAAACATATGAATGGAGTGACCTTGCTAGAGGATGTGGACCAAGGACAGCAAGTTTCTCTTGAGCTGTGGGAGATATAGAACATGATCCAGAAGAAATTTTGGAAGACCAGGAAGTTTAAGCCTGATTGTGCCAAGCCCTGATGGCTTGATTTTTGATTGATCTGCAAAGTATACTGCTCCATCAACATTGTCAGTGAAATCTTCAAAAAAATCTTTTCAATGATTCATGTGGCAGGTTGCTCCTGAATCAAGCAACCAATCATTTTTCCATGAAGCAAGTGAAGCATTAAACAAATATTCATTTACTCCAATGTTACATTGTGCCTCAACATAGTGAGCGGATTCAGGTGCTTTACCTTTGTCTGTATCATCAGTTTTACCTTTCTGTTGGTTTCTTTTCTGCTCAATTTTGTCCCATGGTAGCTTGCATGTAGAGGCATCATGTGATCCATTTCTTTTGCAGCGAATGCAGTGAAAATTTTCCTTTTCTCCTTGAGAATGTCTGCCCCCCTTGCCTCTGAAATATCTTCCTCTTCCTCTTCCTCTTCGTCCACCTCTTCCTCTTGTAGAATCTTGAGCAGGATGCTTTTCTTTATGAGCAAGGCACATAGTCTCTTCAGAAGATTCAGGGGCTATCTTCTTTCCAAAAGCTTTCTCTCTTTCAAAAAACTTTTTCACAAGAGAGACAAAGGTTATATCTTTGAGATTTCCATTTGCTTGCAATGACTCAAGATAATTGGAGTAAGTAGGATAGAGTGCCTTGAGAAAAGCGATAAGAGGAATATCCAATTCAACCTTAGTAGATTTGATATCATGCATTATAGACTTTACTTCAGATGCAAGAGCAAGAGGATCATTATTTTGCAGTTCAAGAGTGAAGATTTTAATCATAAGTTGAACAACTTCAAGTGCAGAATGTGAGTCATAGAGTTCTTTCAGCTTTTGTAAGGCTTCAAAGGCAGTTGAATATGATGAAATATGGCGACTCACCTCTTCATTTACAGATGTTGCGACTAATGCATAAGCTTTGTTGTTCTTGTTTTCCCAAATGACGAGCTCTTTGTCTGAGGTAGGTTGTACTGGGTCATTGCCTCCGTCTCCGACACACACTCCTTTCCACAACTCATTGAAAATGAGGGTGTGTTTTATCATCCGGGACCATTCAAGATAGTTCTCCTTGCCTGTGAGAACTATTCCCACCATAGATATGATTGAATGCATACTGTAGCAAATAAAATTTCGGCTGCAAAACTTTTACTCTTAATGGAAAAAAAATATAGTTCTCATATAATGGGACAACAGATTCAAATATCAATTTGCATGCTTCTGCACAATGTTAAAGCACAAAATATGGTAGTATAAAATACCCTCAATAGCACTGCGTTCACCAAAGAAAAACTGAAGAATGTAGTCCAGATATTGTGTCATACAGAGAAGTATTTAGAATAATTTGAGATGGATGTATCTCTCATTTTAAGCCACATGAAATACACCACAAAACTGCAAAAAAGCTTAAGCGCTTGTCTAAATTTAATTTCCCGAAAACTAAGAGATCCTCCAGAATGGCATTCAGATGGATTGCAAACCAAGATACAAAGATCCTTTTTATGGCGCGCATGTAACATCACCCATGAGTCATTAATTATCCACCATTTTTAATGACTATATGTCCATTCAAATTCACCTGTACAACTCAGATCATTCTACAACTAAAAGTACATTGTCCCTGTACTCTAGTCTCAACTGGGTCTTTCTCTGAACCAACATGCATGAGTTTCTCATGAGGGAATATTTAGTTAGCTGGAGTGGCACCTAAGGATGCACCACTACACCAACTCACTACCAGGTTAACTGTCTATAACTCAATCAAATTGAGTTATGTAATTACAACTCAAATAAATCCTCCTGTACCCCTAAAATTTAGGGAGAAAATATACATGACTATAGAAAGAATTCAACTAGAAATTCCTAAGCTAATTAAGTTAATTAAACTTAATTAAATATTTACAAGTTTCTATGAGAATAGAATTCGGTTTTAATTCTCATTTTAATTCAAGGACAAATTAAACTGGAATTTCTTGTTGCCATTTCTCAACACTCCCTCTCAACAAGAAAGGGATTATCAACTACCTCGATCTTGTCTCTCTGAAACTAGAATTTACACCTTGACAATGTCTTTGTCAAAATGGCAGCATCTTGCTCCTTTGTGGGAATGTACTCTAACAACATAACTTGCCTCAATACACAATCTTGAATATGATGATATTGGATATCTATATCCTTACCCGATCATGAAAATTGGATTTTTAGAGATTTTGATACAACTCTGATTATCATAGTAAATCACAGTTGGATCCATCTGCTGACCAAACAAACCAACCATGATCTTCCTCATCCAGATGGCTTCACATGTTGCCTGACTTGTAGCCATGTACTTTGCCTCTGTCAAACTAAGTGAAACTGGTCTTTGTTTCCTACTGTACCAAGAGAAATGTTGCTGACCCAATAATGAAGATCCCTCCTGGTGTTCTCTTCCTATCGGATGGACTCCCTGCCCAATCTACATCAGTGAAGCCTTGAAGCTTCACTCCCTCTGTCCATGTGTACCACAATGCATACTGAGTAGTGCCTCTGAGGTATCTCAACACATGCTTTGTCGCCTCCCAATATAGCTTGGTAGGCCTAACCATCGCTTGACTAATATGGTTAATTGCATAGCACATATATGATCGTGCGTTCACTAAGTACATGAGTAAATCCACAAGATGCCTGTAAACAATAGCTTCCACTACTTCCCAGAAAGTACCATCCTCCTTCCTCTAGTTACCTGTTAGAGGAGTCTCCATGGGTTTGTTTCTCTCCATGCGGAACCTTCTGAGTATCTCGTTGGCATACTTGCCCTGAGACATAAACAATTCCCCTTCACCCTGCCATACTTCCATGCCCAGAAAGTAATGCCTGAGCCCCATTTCCTTCATCTTAAACTCTCTTACAAGATCCTCCTTGCAAGACTTAATCAGCTGGTCATCACCTACCAGAATCAAATCATCGACATATAACACAATGATCAACAATTTACCTTCCACCACTATGTGGTACAGGTTCACGTCTGCTTCACTCTTGGTGAAGCCCAACCTGGTGAAGTAGCTATTAATCCTGGTGTACTAAGCACAAGATGCTTGCTTCAGCCCATACAACGCTCTCTTGACCCGGCACACATGTGACTCACGGTCAAAGGTCTAAAAACCTTTAGGCTACTTTATGTACACCTCTTCCTCAATCATGCCATTAAGAAAGGTTGTCTTTACATCCATCTGATGTATCTTCCAACCCATCTGTGCTAATAGTGCCAATATAGATATGACTAATGAGTACCTTGCAACAGGAGCAAAGGTCTCGTTATAGTCAATCTCCTCTACCTGTGAAAACCCACGGGCCACAAAGCTAGCCTTATGCTTCTCCACACTACCATTTGCAATTTTATTTACCTTGTAAAGCCATCGGGATCTCACCACTGAATTTTCCTTCGGTCTTGGGACCACATCCCAAACATTCTTACGAACTATGGAGTTATACTCATCCACCATAGCATCAACCCAAACGGGTTGCTACATTGCTTCCTCAAAGGAAGATGGTTGTGGCTCAACACATCCGCCCATAAGAACCATGTATCTAGTGTACCTCTCAGGTGACCTCCTTACCTGCACTGAGACGTGGGTGCTCCCACATTCTCCCATGCATAATGCGATAATCTGTCAGCCTCTCTCATGTGCTTTCTCCCATATTTGGAAGACTCTGCCTGAGTGGATGTCTCCACTCCTAAATCCTCTGCATGTAGCTGCTCCACATCAATATGAGGCTCCTCAACCTTACGAGCCAAGAGCTCCTCACCACATGTATTTGCATCTCCCTCTCAAGTGAAGGTCGCATGGCCTTCTACTCATCAAACTTGACATCCCTATGAACCACTGCCATCCTGCTAGTCGGAAAGTACACCCGATAGTTGTGAGGTGTATCAGTGTACCCCATAAATATCCCCAACTCTATTGTCGTCTCAAGCTTCTTTTGTGCATCTTTAGTCACATGGAAATATACCGATGACCCAAAATTCCTGAAGTGACAACCATATAGCCTCTTACTGAAGAAAGCCTCCTCTCATGTTTTCATCCCAAGTATCTAATGCAAGCTCTTGTTGTGAAAATAAACATTTGTGTTGCATGCCTCAACCCACAAGTTTCGTGGTAGGCCCTGATCATGCAACATTGCCCATGTTTCCCCTACAATGCTTATGTTCTTCCTTTCATCCACCCCATTCTATTGTGGGTTATGGGGTGTCATCAACTCTAGTTTAATCTCTTCTGCCGCACATAAGTTCTTAAAATCATTTGATACATACTCACCATTGTTATCACTCCTTGGAGATTTAACCTTCTTTCCATACTCTTTCTTGACCAATGCTTTAAATTCACAAAACTTTGTGAAAGTTTGATCCTTCTTCTCCATGAAAAAGATCCAGCATTTACGAGAAAAATCATCAACAAATATAACATAATACCGTTGTTTGGTCATGGATGTTGTCGAGAATGGTCCACACACATCTGAGTGGAGTCACTCTAGAATCACCTCTAGTCGACTATCTATGTCGTGAAAGGAAGCCTTGGTGTATTTTCCCAAAGTACACCCCTTGCATGTATCAACTTGCTCTAGCGTAACTTTTGAAAAACCAGTAGAAATATTTTACATGATCTTCAAAGCCCCGTGATGCAAGTGACCCAGTCTCCTATGCCACAACTCACCAACATCTCATATATGTACCATCTCTGCTTTCGTGCTCAAAGAAGCACAATTCTCTACCTCCAACTTATAAATATTATTAACTCGAATCCCTATCTTCTTTCCCTAACTCATGGCTATGTGTCAAAGGAGCACCTTTCCTTTTCTAAAGGCTACATCATAGCCTCTATCCTCCAACATGGCGACCAATACTAAGTTCTTCTTCCACCCAGGCACATACATAACATCTCTCAAGGTGAGAGGAGCACCATGATCCCTCTGAAACGTAACAGTGCCCAATCCTATAGCACTATACGTCCTGTCGTCACCCATATCGATATGAATCTGGAGATCCTTCTCCTCCAGGTCACTGAACAGCTCCTTGTCACTAGTCATGTAGAATTAAGCTCCACTCTCAATGTACCATACACTACCCATCATTGATGACACCATGTATTCAATGAGATTAAATTCCAATTCGAATTAAGAGGCCAAAGCCTCACCCTCCACTCCTCTTGTGGACTTCTTCTTGGACTTCTTAAGAGAAAATTTGTATAAAATGTCCCAGCTCAAGACAATGAAAGGACTTAACTTTCGGCATGTATTTCTTCTTACCTCCATGGGAAGAATCCGATTCGGAATGGGATGCCTTCCCTTTCCCCTTCTTTGCCTTATCTGCTAAGGCATATTTTTCCTCATCATCGGTCTTTGATGAGGAACCATCTCTAGTATTCCTTATGATCTCCTCCTGCATCAAATCTGACCACAGTCGTTCCCAATATGGAAGCTTCTCCCTCCCATTAACAAAGTCCTGATAGCTATTCCAACTCTTTGGAAGGCCTAGGAGAGCTAGGCTCACCATATAATCATCGGCAATGGTAATTCCAACACTTCCAAGCTCATCATGATAGTGAGTGAAATTGGTCAAGTATTTTGGAATGGTCTCGCCTTTCACCATCTTGATTTTTCGAAGTTTATCTTTCAGTGCCAACTTCCTATGGTCACTGATGTTCTGGAATAGGTTCGTCTATGCTTTCCACATAGCATACGGAGTTTCCTTTCCATGGAGACTCGAGACAATGTTATCTCGAACTCCCTCAAGGATTATCTGCCTCTCTTTCACCACACACTTCTTCCATTAGGCCAGATCTTTAGCATCTGATGTTGGTGGCTTAGGAATGTCTTGATCAATGAATTCCTTGAGGAAATTATCCTCCAACACTGCCTCCATCCCGTCCTTCCAAGCTATATAATTCAAGTTTCCTTCCAAGGCATAATCGAGCCACGAACCGTAGAAATCCATTTGTCGATCCTAAAGTATGATTTGCAAATTCGAATTTCACCTGTAACCAAAAACTCAAAACTTTGAAATCTCCTGTATTATATTGTCTTCAGCTCCGATACCATGTAGATTCAAAGCTCATGTAATGTAATAAAACACAAGACAAGAATATACTCTACTCTTTAAACAACAGAAACCAGTAGATCGATGAAAACAATAATCAACAAGAGGAAGAAAATCAATGGCACATAACAAGTTAATTTCTCATGGGAAAGCCACTACTCAAAACCTCGACTATCTATTGCATTAATCATAAATTTGAGTGAAAATACAAAGCTTGTTCTCACCAGAACAATTCTTTCACGAGTATGATCAACTTTCTACCTCACAAGCCCACTCTAGCCAACACTTTTCCAATTATGTTACATGTTAAGACCATATTTCCTTGCGCAATTCCTTTGAGGATCAATGCATATTTAATTGGGAAATCCTTCCTCCATAACTACGGAATCCAAATCTAGGTCCTCTTCTAATTGAATGCATGACTTGTACAACTCGGATCATTCTACAACTGATAGTACATTGTCCTTGCACTCTAGTCTCAAATGGGTTTTTCTTTGAACTAGCATGCATGAGTTTCTCATGAGGGAATACTTAGTTAGTCGGAGTAGCACCTGAAGATGCCCCACTACACCAACTCACTAATAATCCTCTACTAGTTCCAAAAACAATTAGAACTAGGTTAATTGTCTATAACTCAATCAAACTGAGTTATCTAATTAAAACTCAAATAAACCCATCTTGTACCCCTAAAATTTAGGGATAAAATATACATAACTATAGAAGGACTTCCAACTAGAAATTCCTAATCTAATTAAGTTAATTGAACTTAATTAACTATTTACAAGTTGCTATGAGAATAGAATTTGATTTTAATACTCAATTTAATTCAAGGACAAATTAAACTGGAATTTCTTATTTCCATTTCTCAACACTCACTCTCAATAAGAAAGGGTTTATCAGATACCCCAATCCCGTCTCTGTAAAACTCGAATTTACATCTTGACAACACGTTTTTCAAAATGTCAACATATTTCTCCTTCGTGGGAATGTACTCTAACGACATAATTCACCTCAATGCACAATCTCGAAGATGATGCTATGCGATATCTATATGCTTGGACCGATCATGAAAAACTAGATTTTCAGATAGTTTGATATAACTCTGATTATCGTAGTAAATCACAGTTGGATCCATCTGCTGACCAAACAAAACAACCAGGATCTTCCTCATCGAGATGGCCTCACATGTTGCCTGACTTGCAGTTGTGTACTCTGCCTCTACCAAATTGATTCCAACCAATCTTTGTTTCTTGTTGTACCAAGAAATTGTTGTTGACCCAATACTGAAGATCCCTCCTAATGTGCTCTTCTTGTCAGATGGAATCCCTACCCAATCTACATCGATGAAGCCTTGAAGCTTCACTTCCTCTATCTATTTGTACCACAATACATACTAAGTAGTACATTTGAGGTATCTCAACGCATGCTTTGTTGCCTTCCAATACAGCTTGGTATGCCTAACCGTCGCTTGACTAAGATATTTAACTGCATAGAACATATCTGGTCATGTCTTCACTAAGTACATGAGTGAACCCACAAGCTGCATGTAAACAGTAGCTTCCACTACTTACCCTGAATTTGCATCCTCCTTCCTCCAGTTACTTGCTAGAGGAGTCTCCATGGGTTTGTTGCTCTCCACGCGGAACCTCCTAAGTATCTCATTGGCATACTTTCCCTGAGACACAAACAATTCCCCATCACCTTGCCATACTTCCATTCCTAGAGAGTAATGCATGGGCCCCATGTCCTTCATCTCAAACTCTCTTGCAAGATCCTCCTTGAAAGACTTGATCATCTGATCATCACCTGTCAGAATCAAATCGTCAACATATAACACAATGATCAACAATTTACCTTCCACCACTATGTGGTGCAGGTTTGTGTCTACTTCACTCTTGGAGAATCCCAACCCGTTGAAGTAGTTATTGATCCTGGTGTACTAAGCACAACGTGCTTGCTTCATCCCATACAACACTCTCTTGAGCCGACACACGTGCAACTCACGGTCGAAGGTCTCAAAACCTTTAGGCTGCTTTATGTACACCTCTTCCTCAATCATGCCATTAAGGAAGGTTGTATTTACATACATATGATGTATCTTTTAAACCATTTTCGTCGATAGTGCCAATATATATCTAATCGATGAGTACCTTGCAACAGGAGCAAAGGTCTCATCATATTCAATCCCCTATGTTAGCGCTTGAAATTTCACCTCAGGCTGAGAAAGGTAAACCTCAAGGCAACATCAAACCACTTAGCCTCGTAGCTAGCCCTACGGGGCGGGAGAGGGCTCTCTCCGGTCTATCTCGATAAATATCTTCAATGGGCGAGATAACCAATAGGGTAACACTGATTTTAGGCTAGTAAACTGATCAAAAGGGTTGATTTGGAATTTTTAGGGTTTTTTTGGTGGCAAATTGGGGAGATGGCAATTTTGGGTGTGGGGATTGGACACAGTTTCTGCAGGGGGTTCTTTGGGGCGAGGTAGGAGACAGTATTGATGCCTTTGATAGAGGTGGATGAATGAGAATGACAGGTGAGGATCTAAGGAGAGCAAGCAATAACCTTGAATTCCCCTTAAACAGTAGAAAACATTGATATTAAGCAAACTTAAAAGCAGAGCATGACAGTCATGAGTTCTACTTTAACACTTCATTTGCCTAATGTGCAGAAGGAAAAATAAGGAAATGATTCACATAACACACTTACAAGTACATAGAGAAACACACCATCAATACATGTAACCACAAGAATCCCAAAAAGGACTGCAAAACCCTGGTCTTCCTTAGCCAAAAATTGCAGAGATACAGTGAATAATACAATGATAGCTTCTCCCTCAAGAGTCCAACCTTCCAACCTCTGAAAATGATTGAGAAAATACATAATATAGGCAAGCCAACCTCTTCCCTTGCCTCTAGGGGTCGAGCTCATCCTTCTAGGAGCTGTTTCAACCAATTCTAAACTAAGCACTGAAAACTAGGCAGTCAAAACAACTTGCCTCTATAAACTAGGAAACCAATTCATTCATTTAATTTTCACCTATTTCATGAATGAATCTTCTAGAAGAGGTACATAAGTGTAAAAGTGTCATAAAAGTACATTAATTACATCAAAGAGGATAATAATCCACCCCAAAAATTCAAACAGGGTCAAACTGCGTTTTTCTGAGCTGTACACTGAAATTTGGAGAAATTTGCCTGACGAGTCACGCGCCTCTGCCTGACGGGTCGTGCGCCTTTGGGACCATTTTTGGGGAACTTCCAGGTGTCCCAATTGAGAAAGAGTAGGCTTGTTGGAAAGGTCTATGAGTCTACTTTCCAACCCAACTGGAATTTCTGAATTTGGTGGTCATTTGCCCCTCCAAAATTGCAATATCCCAAGACTGCTTTCTTTGTCTCAAAAATGTGGCAGAAAGTCATTTTTTGCTTGTTTTTTTACTTTCTGGAGGCCCAAAACTTCATAAAATCTCTTGTGCATGGATGAGCATATGTAACTTCTCATGAAAAATCTGGAAATGCTGAGTTTTTGCAAAATGGAGTTGCCAGGATGAAGGGTCGCGCGGGGGGTGAGACCCGTTAATGGAGAAAACCTATAAATTGCCTGAAAAACCAAAATTGACCCTTGGGATTTGTGCTGTGGCTAGGCTATTTAGTGCCTTGGTCCTTCAGTGAAGCCTCGGCCAAGATATGAAGGGGATCGGGCCTCTTTCTCCTTTTTTGTGCCTTGGCCAACCGCCTTTGGAACATCTTCATCTTTGCCTTGCACACGTGCATTCTTGCCCAATAATGGTTCTTCATGTTCCGGAGCAGGCTCAACTTCTGGTGTTAACTCACGGTCATCACTTTGCTCATAATCGATTTCGGTTTCTGACATGGTTTCAGGGGCAAAGCGGCTGAAATGTACTGCTGCTTCTGCTTTGAAATCTGTTGTTTTAACTGTTTTGAGATGTTGTTTCAAGGGGACAAGTAGCACGAGGGAAATGTTAGGGGAGGGATACTTTAAAGGGGAAACGAGAATAATAATAAAACAGGGAGTTTAGGGGAAGAATTATTGCATATACATCATTATACAATTTGATTTACAAGGATATTATGAGAGGTAGGGTTAGGGTGTAATTTTTTGATTTCTTGGGAAGAGGGGTAGGGTTTAGGGCTTTTCACATATTTGGAAGGGAAGTTTAAATAAAATGATAAGGAATATGTAATGGGAGGTGGACAATAGGAAAGAAAAGGGATACCTCAAAACAGCATAATACACCCTAGCAATTTTAACAACTTCAAGCCCAAAAGCACAATGGAGACTTTTACTTGCAAATGAAGGCTTTTACAAATACAATCATGACCTTCTTGAACTGTAGCAAGCAATAATTTTTTATGATTGAAGGCCTACCGGACAAGCTTGAACAATTTGTGGTCGCTTGGCAGCTTGCTGGTAATTTTCTGTGGAGAAAACCCTGATGGGTCGCACGCACTGCCCAACGGGTCGTGCGCCCTCAACGGGTCGCGCCTGTGTAATTTTTACACTGCTGGAGGTGCCCTGACGGGTCGCGCGCCTTCAACGGGTCGCGCACAAGTCTCGACGGGTCGCGCTTTTACAAGAGGCGTTTGGAGGCCTTCCCTGTGTCGGAATCAGATGCAGGATAGCTCGTTGGAAAGGTCTTTGAGTCTACTTTCCAACCCAACTATAATTTTTCAATTTGAAGTTCATTTTCCCTGTCAAAAATCAAATCTCCCAAGACTGGTCAAAAAGTGCCAAATGAGGCTGCCTCAAGGAAGAGTGCTATTGCAGTCAACTTTTGAATGTCTTCCTAAACCCCAAATTGAGCTCATGATAGCTCATTGGAAAGATCATTGTGTCTAGTTATCATTTTACCCATAAAGTAAATCATTTGGCCAACCAATCTGGGATAAAACTTGATTTTCCCAAGGTCACTTCAGAGGTGTCTTTGATTCTCCTGAGGCAACGGTATCCTTGACATTTCTCTCAAACCATGACACCTGTGCAAAAAGTGAAAGAGTTTTTTCTTCCTTGGCATGTTTTGGACAGAAACCTCTCTCAGTTTCACAAAATTCATCTTCTATTGCTCTGGAACATCATTTGAATGCGACTTTTCCCGATGTGTGAAACAAGGAATTTTGTCGAAATGGAGCGAAATGAAGGGGATAGGGGACTTCTAAATTCTTGGGGAAATTTTTGGGAGTGGGGAGGGATGTTAGGAATCAGGAGAAAGTGGAATCTCAGATATTGAGCGAGGGGAAGGGGTCCAAAAGGGAAAAACACAGGCCAAACCTAGAAAATTGCCAAGTTGTAGCTAGAAACTAGGGTTTGTGCAAAAATGAGGAATTTGGGGGATCTTAGTGATGGAAAGAATTTTATAAGGTACATGAAGGATAGGGGAAGGTGTATGAACATCTGGATACAATTTTTGCCAATGATTTGACCGTCCACGACAAATCGCCTTCAAAACCCTAGGAGAGGGAAATGACCCTGCCAAGGCACAACTGAAGCATGAACAAGATGTAAAATGACTCATTAGACACTGACATGATAATGAAAACCCTATGAATGATGATAGACTCAGCTGAATAATGACATGGACCGACATTTTGACAACTTTAGAAGGAGTTAAAGCATTCCCTAGACCTAATGCCTAGTGACCAAATTTTGCTTGAAAACCCTTTGAAATGACAAAATTTGACCATGACACTCTGAGATCACTTTGTAAGAGCATATTTGATCACTGGAGGAAGGCTGGAAAGACTAACACTAACACCCTCTACCTGTGAAAATCCACAGTCCATAAATATAGCCTTATGCTTCTCACACTACCATCTGCAACTTTTTTTACCTTGTAAAGCCATCGAGAACCCATCACTGACTAGTCCTCCGGTCTCAAGACCGCATCCCAAACATTGTTGCAAACTATGAGTCATACTCCTCCACCATGGTATCAACCCAAACTGGTTGTTTCACTACTTCCTCAAAGGAATATGGATCTATCTCAACACATCTACTCATAAGAGTCATGTATCCAGTGTATGTCTCAGGTGACCTCCTCTACCTACGCTGAGATGTGGGTGCTCCCACATCTCTCGTGCTTCTTGTAATAACCTGTCAGCCTCTCTAGTGCACTTTCTCCTATTTGTGGAAGACTCTGCCTGAGTGGATGTCTCCACTCCCATATCCTCTGCATGTGAATGCTCCACATCAATCTGAGGCCCCTCAACATTAGGATCTAAGAGCTCCTCAACCGCATGTACCTGAAGCTCCCTCTCAAGGGAAACTTGCATGGCCTTCTTCTCATTGAACCTGAAATCCCTACGAACCATTGTCATCCTCTTGGTCGGAAAGTACACCTGATAGTTGTGAGGTGTATCAGTGTACCCCACAAATATCCCCAACTCTATTTTTGGCTCAAGCTTCTTCTGTGCATCTTTGGTTACATGGAAATATACCGATGACCCAAAAATCCTGAAGTGACCAACATCTGGCCTCTTACTAGAGAAAGCCTCCTCTGGTGTTTTCATCCCAAGCATCCAATGTGGGCTTCTGTTATGAAAATAAACAGTTGTGTTGATGCCTCAGTCCACGAGTGTATTGGTAGGCCCTGATCATGTAACATCACATGTGCTATCCCTACAATGCTTATGTTCTTCCTTTCTGCCACTGCATTTTGTTGTGGGTTATGGGTTGTCGTCAATTCCCGTTTAATCCCTTCTTCCGTATAGAAGTTCTTAAACTCATTTGAGACATACTCACCATCGTTATCACTCCTCATAGCTTTAACCTTCTTTCCATACTCTTTCTCGACCAATGCTTTAAATTCACAAAACATTGTGAAAGTTTGATCCTTCTTCTACATGAAAAATATCCAACATTTACAAGAAAAATCGTCAACAAATATAACATAATACCTATGTTTAGTCATGGATGTTGTCGAGAATGGTCCACACACATCTGAATGGAACCACTCTAGAATCGCCTATGCTCGATTGTCTCTATCATGTAAGGAAGCCTTGATGTATTTCCCCAAAGTACACCCCTTTCATGTATCAACTTGCTCTATCGTACCTTTGGGAAGACTAGTAATAATCTTCTACATGATTCTCAAAACCCCATGATGCAAGTGACCCAATCGCCTATGCCACAACTCGCCAATGTGTCGGCTCTGCACCATATTTTCTTTCATGCTCAAAGCAGCACAATCCTCTACCTCCAACTTATAAGTATTCTTAACTCGAATCCCTATCTTCTTTACCTGACCTGTTTCTGTGTCAAAGGAACGCCTTTCCTTTTTTAAATGCCACATCATAGCCTCTATCCTCCAACATGGCGACCAATACTAAGTTATTCTTCAACCTAGGCACATACATAACATCTCTCAAGGTGAGAGGAGCACCATGCTTCCTCTGAAAAGTAATAGTGCCCTATCTTGTAGCATTATACCTCCCATCGTCACCCATCTCGATATGCATCTGGAGATCCTTCTCCTCCAGGTCACTGAACAACTCATTGTCACCAGTCATGTGGAATGAAGTTCCACTATCAAGGTACAACACACTACCCATCATTGATGACACATTGGATGTAATAAGAGTAAAGTGCAATTTGAATTGAGAGTCCAAAGCCTCACCTGTTGCTCCTCCTAAGGACTTCTTCTTGGACTTCTTGAGCATACAATTTGTAGCAAAATGCCCTAGCTCATGACAATGAAAGCACTTAACTTTAGACATGTCTTTATTATTACCTCCATGACAAGAATCCAATTTGGAATGGGATGTCTTCCCTTTCCCCTTATTTTCCTTACCTGCTAAGGCACAATTTTCCTCATCATCAGTCTTTGATGAGGAACCATCTTTGGTGTTCCTTATGATCTCCTCTTGCATCAAATCTGATGCCATTCGTTCCCAATCTGGAAGCTTCTCCCTCCCATTGACAGATTCCTGATAGCTATTCCAACTCTTGGGAAGGCATAGGAGAGCTAGACTCACCATATCATCATTGGCAATGGTTATTCAAACACTTCCAAGCTCATCGCAATAGTGAGTGAACTTGGTCAAGTATTTTGAAATGGTCTCGCCTTTCTCCATATTGATTTTTCAAATTTTATCTTTCAGTGCCAACTTCCTATGGTCATTGTTGTTCTGGAACTGATCCAGCAATGCTTTCCACATAGCATATGGGGTTTCCTTCCCATGGAGTCTCGAGACAATGTGGTCTCAAATTCCCTCAAGGATTATCTGCCTCACCTTCACCACATACTTCTTCCATTCAGCCATATATTTAGCATCCAATGTTGGTGGATTAGGAATTTCTTGATTAATGAATTCCTTGAGGTCATTATCCTCCAACATTTCCTCCATCCTGTCCTTCCAAACTATATAATTCGAGCTACCTTCCAAGATATACTTGAGCCTTAAACCATAGAAATTCATATGTCGATCCTAAAGTATGATTTGCAAATTCGAATTTCATCTATAACTGCAAACTCAAAACTTCAAAAATCTCCTCTATTATATTGTCTTCAGCTCCGATACCATGTATATTTTCCTATAGATTCATAGCTCATGTAATGTACTAAAACACAAGACAAGACTCTACTCTACTCTTTAAACAGTAGAAACCAATAGATCAATGAAAATAATAATCGACAAGAGGAAGAAATAAATGGCATATAACATAATAATTTATTTGGGGAAATCCATTGCTAAAAACCCCAGCTATCTATTACATTAATCAAAAATCTGAGTGAAAATACAAATCTTGTTCTCACTAGAACAATTCCTACACAAGTATGATCAACTCTTTGCCTCACATGCCCACTCTAGCCAACACTTAGCCAATTCTACTACCTACCAAGCCTCTATTTCCTTGCACAATTGTTGTGAGTATTAACCCATATTTAATTGAGAAATCCTTCCTCCATAACTGTGCAATCCAAATCTATGTCCTCTTCTGGTTGCATGCATGACCTGTACAACTCGGATCATTCTACAACTGATAGTACATTGTCTGTGCACTCTAGTCTCAACTAGGTCTTTCTCTAAACTGACATGCATGATTTCCTCATGAGAAAAACTTTAGTTGGCTCGAGTAGCACTTGAGGATGTACCAATGCACCAACTCCTTACTAATCCTATACTAGTTCCACAAACAATTATAACTAGTTTAATTGTCTATAACTCAGTCAAACTAAGTAATCTAATTACAACTGAAATAAACTCATCTTGGACACTTAAAATTTAGGGAGAACATATACATGAATACAAAAATACTTCCAACTTGAATTTTCTTAAGCTAATTAAGTTAATTAAACTTAATTAACTATTTACAAGTTGCTATGAGAATAGAATTCGATTTTAATTCTCAATTTAATTCAAGGACAAATTAAACTGTAATTTCTTGTTTCCATTTCTCAACATCATGTTCCTAGATTTAAGAAAGTCAATGAGCTAGTTTTCCCAATAGTAAAGTATAATATATAATAAAAAAAAAAATTACAATAGGTAAAGGGGCTCTTACCTCTGTATGCTTGCTTAAAATATAGCGTTGAGACTTTTCAAAAGTCTTAACGAGAGCATAAGTATGTTTCTTAATTAGTGAATATTTTAGTTCATCATCAAACAAACTTTGGTCATGAAAGCTATCAAATTCTCTATTTCATAATCATGTTTTTGATGAAGAATTCCATAAATGGATACCTTAGTGGCATGTGCATAGATGATAAAATCCTTGGTGAAGTTTGTTTTTTCCAAGACTAGGAAAAGCATATAGTGTTTTTAATGGCCAAAAAATATGTTTATGTAGTATCATTCCAGTGAAATGCTTGATCTTGTTTGAGGATATTATGGATAGGTTTAACAATTTTATCAAAATTACAAATGAATCTTTGGACAAAGTTAATCATACCCTTGAGGATTGGATTTCCTTTTTTGACTTGGGAATTGATAGATTTTTTATAGCTTTAATCAGGGTTGGAGAAATAATGATCCCAACCTCTGAAAACATATGACTAAGTAACTTTATTGTAGTAACACCAAAGATTGACTTTTTTACATTTAAAGACATACCAAATTTCCTACAATGTTGAAAAACTTGCCTTCGATCATCGAAATGATATTTTTTGGCATTTTGAACATACCACGAAATCATCAAGATAAATTTGGATAAGTTCCACAATAAGATCATTGGAAATTTCTTGGCTCTCTTAAAGTGTCACCCGCATTCATTAGCCCAAAATGCATGCATTCATAAGTGAAGGTGTCCTAGCGAGTAGTGAAGTTACTTTTGTATTTTTCAACTTTCTTAATATGTATTTGATTGTAGCATGAGAAGCCATTAAGAAGCAACATCATTTGAGATCCTACGACTTGTTGTAAGATTAGGTCCATATTAGGAAAAGGAAAATTATCTTTCACATGTGCTTTGTTTAATGCTCGGAAGTCAAGACACAAACGTATGTCACTATTCTTCTTCCTAACATGCACAAAATTTGTTACCAACTCAAAATATTTCACTGGAAAGATAATGTGAGAAACTAACAACTTCTCTAATTATTTCCTTATTGTTGCTTCAAGTGCAAGATTAACTGTTCTTTTCCTTTGTCGAACAAGATTAGCATTTTACTTAATAGGAAATGCATGTTGAATGATACTAGAATCAAAACCATGTAGATCCTTATAGGATCAAGAAAAGACGCCTTTGAATTCATGAAACAAATAAAGAAACATTTGTTTTTCATTTTCAAAACATTTGGACCTAATTTGTAAAATATTTGGGTCATCAAGAGCCCCAATATTCACAGGTATGGTTTCACCTATCTTTCTCTTTGAATCTTCCTTATTTTCTTCCTTCCTATTAGGAACATCACTAGAAGAAAATGAGTTCTCTAAATTGGAAATCCCTTTTAGATACCTATTGTCATTAAGAGATATAGTCTCCCTTTTATTCAAAGTTTCATTTTGCAAAAAACTGTGAATGCTTTCATGATCCGAGAAGACTTGCTAGTCTTATTCACTATTTGGAAAGTGAGGTTGATATGAAGATAAAATTAGGCCTTTCAAGAAGAATATGCCTTTATGGGTTTGTTGCAATCACAACTAGATGATTAGGTAAGGCATTTAATTCCCTATGTACATGTGTGATATTAAATGAAAGCAAGCTAGAAATCATTTTCCATGAAACTTGTGTATATATTTTAATGAGATTATTTGAAGGAGTAAACTATCTTGATTAAATTTATGACAAGCTCATAATTGTCAAATATTTTGAGATGACTATATTCTAAGCCTAAAACACATTTAATACCAAGCAATAAAGCCTTGAATTCAACTATATCATTCATACATCCAAACTCAAGTATGTAGGAGTACTCATACATCTTTCCAAGGGGTGAATATAGGACAATTCTTTCACCATTTCCCTTGCTTGAACATGCACCATCAAATTGCAAATTCCATACTTGGTCATCATGATCAATAGGAGAAGCAGGTGACTTCTCTTTATCCGTGAATAAATAATAAACCCCCAAATATTCTTTAACATATTTAACATGATGTTGAGGATTAGTTTTAATGCATAGTGAGATTCTTCTCTCTCTAAGGACAATGATTTTTTTGCTATCCTTAGGAAAAGACATATGTGTCCCATCCATTCACATGTAAGCACCAATCTTGACCTCTCAGTATCTTCTTAGAATAATTGATTGTTGGAAAATCAAAAAGGAAATAAATATTTTCTCGATATTGATAATTACTTCTGATATTTCTTCTTGTTATTATTCTTTATATCTTCATTATTTAGTTCATCAAACAATTACCAAAAGCAACAGAACATAAAACAATGGACACAAGATGTAGGCACGTGCCAGGGAAAAACCCCCCTCGAGGGGAAAAATCTTTATATATTCTTTATTTAGTTCATCAAGCAATTACCAAAAGTAGCAGCACATAAAACAATGGACACAAGATGTAGGCACATGCCAGGGAAAAACCGCCCTCGAGGGGAAAACCCAGTTAAAGTAATTCTTCCTTTCAATAGTATTATTTGAGACTCTTCACCCTAGACCAAGACCAGTGATCTGAAATTAAACAGGAGTGCAACAACTTACAGATATAATCATAAACGCGGAGATGTAGTAGAAAAACACTTCATTTCATTAATAGAAAATATTGAATTTGCTTACAAACAGAATGGAAATAAGATAGCTTGCGCGATGGTAGCTTATCTTTGAGAAGAGATGTGGCAGCTACATGCCTCTAAATTGTGTTACAATGAGGCTCAAGGGTCTATTTATTATTGGAAAACATTATAAAACCCTAAACAACCAAAACCCTAACCCCAGGAGATGTAACACCAAGAATTTTTTGGCCCCATTGGGGTTAGTTGGGCAGCCAACTTCCCAGGGTCGTAACTTGGTTATATTATCTTTGTTTAGCGCGTACGATACCTTGATGGAAAGTTATCTCCGAGTACTACATGTTTCACTACAAGCCCTAGCCTATGGCTATAGGTTTGTCGCGAACCCCAAAAAAAATGTCGTTTAGGGGGTCAAAACTACTCTGGAAGTTCACGACCCGAAAAAACTGCTAAAAATAGTAAATGTTGAAATAAACAAGGAAACAGATGAAACTAACTGGGGGGTTTAGGTGGAATAGGCAGGTGGCCACCAAATCCACCTAGATCATTCCTCCCCCCTTAGGAAAAAATGGTCCCCATTGCGTGCAAAACCTCCATGAGGTGAGGAAATTTCTGTTGAACCTAGTCCCTGGTGAACCACTTGCTCTGGTGAAGGAGTTGACCTGCTTTGACAACTCGATATAATTGTATCCTCTATTGGTGAGTGTTCTTGATCTACGTGTCCATGATCTAATCAGTTGTGGGCTATTCCATGCAATCTGGGTTGAGCTTTATTGGTGTGAGATGTTTTGCAATGTCATATGTGTCCAACAATGGTGGAAAGTATGGTTGCAGGCAATCTACATTGAACACTAGGTGCAGACCAAGGAAAGATGGGAGTGTGAGCTCAAAGGCATTGTCACCGATGGCCTTGGTGATGGTGTATGGCCCATATCGGAGTGGGAAAAGCTTGTGGTGGGGTCCAGCAAGGTGCTCCTTCTGCAAATGTAGCCAAACTTTGTCACCCACCTGGAACTTGTGCGGCACTCAATGTTGATCATGTCACTGCTTGTACTTAGCATTGGTTCTGTCCAATATATCATGGACTTGTTGGCAGATGTTTTGAATGCGCTCAATGAAGTTGTTAACCCTTTCAGCTTCAGACTGAACTTGAGTCGAATCTACTTGAGTGGTTGCCAATGGTATGGCCACATCAACGGGGCATAATGGTTGAAATCCCAGCCCTGCCTAAAAGGGGTTGTGGTCTCTTGAGTTGTGGAGAGATCTATTGTAGTTGTGTTGGACATATGAGAGACTTTCATCCCACGTGCGTGGATGATTTGAGTTGTACATACACAAAATGTGTACGATCATCCTTTTGACAGCCTCTCTTGGCCATCAATTTGGGGTTGGAAAGTCATGGACTTAGTAAGTTTTGTATCCAGCATCGACCAAAATGCACTTAGGAATTTGTTATCCCGATCTGAGACAATGGAATTTGGGATCTCAAAGTGTACCCACACTCGCTCAAAGAAGAGCTTAGCGGTGGCCTCTGTTGTGATACTCTTCTTGCAGGCCACCATGATGGCCATCTTAGAGAATTTGTCGATGACCACGAAAACGCAATCATTTTCATGCTTAGTAGAAGGAAGGCCCAATATGTAATCCATGGAGACAGGTTCCAAAGGCCGGCTAGGAATAGGTAGAGGAGTATATAGGCCTTGCTTCCTGATGGTCGGTTTGGAAATGGTGCAGGCGATGCAAGATCCAATGTACTTACCAGCATATTGACGAAGTTCGGCCAATAAAAATACTTTTGCAATACCGCCAATGTTTTCTCTAATACGAAATGTCCAGCGACCCGACTGTAGTACGCATCCCAAATCATCTTGGCATGCTCACTTGAAGGAACACAGATGTGTCCTAAGAGGTGAAAATAATAGTGCATCCATAAGGTGAAAATTTGGAACTTGCTTCCCTTCCAGGAGTGTCTGTATATGTTGTCGAATTCTAGATCACTCTTGTAAATATGTGGCCACCCTGATGTCTCGTGCCCACAGTCGAGCACAGTGATCAATGCCATGACCGGTAGTCGGTTGAGGCAATCAGCGACGTTATTGGTGCTGCCCTTCTTATAATTAATGTTCAAATGGAACTGTTGTAGATAGGTGGACCATTTCTGATGGCAATCATTCTACAACTTCCCTATATGAACTGTAGAGTTCGGTGGTCTGTGTGTATGATTGTTTCCTTCCCCAGAATGTAATGCTTCCATTGACAACAGGCCTACATAATGGAATACATTTCTTGGTCATAAGTGGGGTACCTTTGGACTGTGTCCGAAAGTGTCTCACTGTGGTAAGCCACTGGATTCCCATGCTAAGTAAGAACTACACCAATAACATAGGTGGAGGCATCTGTCTCAATCTCAAATGGTTTTTGCGTGTCTAGTAATGTGAGCACTGGTGCAGAACAGAGGCGATTCTTCAACTTGGAGAACGTTTTTTGTTGGCTTTTTGACCAAAAAAACTTTGCTTTCACTCTGCCCTTGGTGACTTGACTAAAGGCCAAGTGATATGAGAGAACCCCAACACAAACCTATGGTAGAAATTGGCAAGACGCAAAAAGCTACGGAGCTCTGTTAGAGTGGTTAGGGCTAGCCAATCCCGAATGACTTGTATTTTGGATGGGTCCACACGTACACCCTGCTCATCAATGATGTATCCCAGATATTGAACCTGGTTCAGATGAAAGGTGCATTTCTCCAAGTTAGCACATAGTTTGTGTTGTCATAGGGTTTGAAGGACCTGTCGAATATGGTGTAGGTGCTCTTCCCAGCCCTGGTTGAATATCAAGATGTCATCTAAATACACCACCACGAATGCATTGGTGAAGGGTCACAGGATGTCATCCATCAGTCTCATGAAGATTCAGGGGCATTCGTCAATCCAAGCAACATGACAAACCATTTGAAAAGGCCCTCCTTGGATTTGAAGATTGTCTTACACAAATTAGAGGGTTCGATAGGCACCTAGTGATAACTTGACTTCAAGTAAATCTTGCCGAAATATTTGGCCCCTTTGAGCTGGTCCAGAATTTCATCAATCCACGGGATTGGGTGACTATTCCGAACAGTGATATTATTCAACGCCCGATAGTCAATACAGAGCCTCCAGGTCCCATCCTTCTTCTGTACCAATACAATCGGAGTCCCACAAGGTGATGAGCTTGGCTTGATGTGCCCTTTCTGCAATAGTTCCTGAATCTACCTCTTGATCTCATCGTTCTCTAGAATAGAGTGTTGATAGATCGGTCCATTGGGCAAGGCACGCCCGAGGTCAAATCGATGAAGAGCTTGACCTCACAATACAGAGGTACCCCTGTGGGTGAGGCGAAAATATCCCTGTACTCCTCCATGACCTTGTCCATCTATTTTTGTTGTGTAGAGGAGCCCTGCCTGGAAGTCATGGCCACAACCTTCTTCTTGCCCTGGGGGCGAATCATAAGGAAAACAAATCTCATAGTCTAGGAAATGATCTTACTACATTGCTTTGCATTAATCAAAGAGATGGCAGTAGGCGGGGCTACCTCCGGTATCTTATACAACTTATTAGCCAAGTAATAATCACAAAGCGAGGTATAGACTCATATACAACATGTCGCTTCCACAAGTATGGTTTTCCTAACAATACATCACAAAATTTAAGAGGAGCAACGTCACAAAGTACCTCATATGTGAAGGGCTTGATGTTGTAGGGAAGGCGACATTGTTGGCTGACACGAAGATCTCATCCTTAGTGAAGCCACCTGATGGTGTATGGTTGTTGATGTGTTGTAGTCTTTAGGCATAGCCACTTCATGACCTCTATTGAAATGAGATTCTTTTTGCTCCTGCTATCGATAATGAACTGCAGCAGATAACCCTTCACCCACATCTGTGAGTGGAAGAGGTGTTCCTCCTCCTCTGGATCTTCAGGCTCAATCTTCTAGAGCTTGGTGGTGGCCACGGTGCACTGGGCTCTGCATCAATGATCTGCTTCCCTTTGTCAGTTCCCTTATCGGGTTCTGATTCAGATTCAGAACATGTGTCTAATTTGGAAACCTTCAGCTTGGCCACCAGTGACTACTTGGCCTGACACTTACTTGTTTTGTGAGTGGAGCTCCTATGGAACTCGCACCATTTTCCCGTGTCCGTCTTCATCTTCATGGTGTTGTTCTCTGCTTGTGGCTTCGGCAGGCTGTCCTAGGTAGCCCCGCCTTGGCTTGGTCCTTTGTTATGTGGTTTGGGGCGCCTTTTCCTTGCTTTTCATTTGCAGATCCAAATTCCCACTTCTTCTATTTAAACTTTTGCTCAATCTTGACAGCGTATCGATACGTCGTGTCAAGTGAGGAAATGTCCAGGAACTCCATCTCGTCCTAGATGTACTTGTGTAGACATTTGCGGTACTTGAGCACCAAATTCCGCTCAGTATCCTTGATACCCATCTTCGTGTGAAGGGTATGGAAAATATTTGTGAACTCTCGCACATCTTGGTCCCTTCCCTTCCATAGTGTGCTCCACTTTATGTATTTATCTTCATAGTTCCCGATAGGGTAATATTATTCATTGATGGTGTCTCAAAAAGAGGTCCAAGTGGGTGCGGCTAAAAATAGCGAGGGTTCACTCTCGTCCTTTTTTTCACAGTAGGTTTCCCACCAGTCCTGGACATGTGGGGCGGCTTTGAGAAGTGCAAAAGTAATCTTTTCCCAATTGGAAAAGTCATGAACTGAAAAATATCCTTCCAACAGATTTAACCATTTATCTACGGCGTTTGCATCTATCAGGCCTTCGAATATGGGAATATCGAAGTTAACTTGTACCTTAAAAGGAGTGGCACCTCCAGAGTGGTTGTTGGATGAAGATGCGGAGGATCTGGGAAAATTTATCCATCAGCACATCCCTCTGTCACTCAAGGGCTTCCTTGAGAAACATTTTGAAAGGATCTCCTACCCCCTCGTCTTTTTTTCTTCCACCATGGGAGGTTTTCAGGTTTTATGAGGCTGATCTTGCAATGGTTCAACCAAATCAAGCCCTAACTCCCTATACATTGACCTCGTTGGGGACATGCAAAGAAAAATAGAGAAAGAGAACACTGCTCTGATACCATTGGTCTGAACTAAACAGGAATGCAACAACTTACAGATATAACCATAAACACAAAGATGCAGCAAAAAAACAGTTCATTTCATTAATAGAAAAATATTGAACTATGCTTACAAACAGAATGGAAATACGATAGCTTGGGTGATGGTAGCTTATCTATGAAAAGAGATGTGGAGGCTACATGCCTCTGAACCATGTTACAATGAGGCTCAAGGGCCTATTTATTATTGGAAAACATGAAAAAACCCTAAACAACCAAAACCCTAAACCCAGGATATGTAACACCAAGAGTTTGTGGGCCTCGTTGGAGTTAGTTGGGCAGCCAACTTCCCAGGGTTGTAACTTGGTCATATTATTTCTATTTGGCACATATGATACCTTGTTGGAAAGGTCTCGCCGAGTACTACATTTTTTGCTATATGCCCTTGCTTATGGCCATGGGCCTACCATGGACCCCAAAAAAAAAATGTCGTTTAGGGGGTCAAAATTGCTCCAAAAGTTCAGGACCTGAAAAAATGCTAAAAATAGTAAATGCTAAAATGAACAAGGAAACAGATGAAACTGATTGGGAGGTCTAGGTGGAATAGGAGGGTGGCCACCAATATGCACCTTGATCAACCAAACCTTCCCCCCACATCAAGTCAGCCTCCAAAAGATTGACCTCTTTCCAGCAACTTCGACTATGCAGCAACATGCAACAGCTAACAACTTTCGATAGCAGTCCAACTTGGGAGACTTCGTTCTCCCAATCCAGAGCACGAAATAGAGAGAAAGCACCACCAAAACTTCGATTTTACTTGACTCCTTATACTCCTCCATGTAGGAATTTACAGGGTAAGTTCCTCAGAAAGAACACCAAAAGGACACCGCTCACAACCAGATCTCAAATCAATACACCAGTATTTTTGACGTGGTTAAAACCCTCAAAGTGCAAGTAGGGAAACAGTCCACGGCCTGTCCCAATGTGGGTACTACAGGCAATTTATTAATCAAAGAATGAAAATTTACATAAGCTTCTCTCATGCACGGATTACCCGAACAATGACCCTCCATGCGCTTTAAATAGAACTCATGGACCAATCGGGTGTCAAGCCACGGATCAAGTGTCGGTAATACCGAGGTGAGAGTGAACCGTCGGATCACTACATATCGTGACCGTCGGATTGTAAGTTACAAAATGTACAACGGTAAAGAAAGACACTTTACCTAACTCTATACTAGACCAAGTTGAACTTAACTATATCCTATGTGTCGGAATATCCTAACATCCCCCCTTAAGAACAACTTGGGATAGGATTGAAGGATTTACAAATATGACACAATAGGAGAAGGAAGGAGGCACTAGAGCCTATCCCCCCTTAGTGACAACTTCCTGAACTCCAAGCATATATCGAAGTTTAGTGAACTTTGCCTCTGTGAGAGCCTTTGTGAAGATGTCTGCAACCTGATCATCTGTTGGACAATATTGCACTTCAAGAACATGGTCATGAATGAGCTTTCTGATGAAGTGCATGTGTAGTTCAATGTGTTTGCTGCGCTGATGCTGGACTGGATATTTGCATAGCTGAATGGCACTTTGATTATCACACCAAAGTGTGGTTGGATGCTGCTGCTCAAAGCCAAACTCTGATAGGATCTGACGAAGCCACAAGGCTTCCTTACTAGCTTCCACGGCACCACGATACTCTGCTTCTGCTGACGAAAGAGAAATGGCAGCCTGTTTCTTACAAGCCCATGTAATAGGTCCTGAACCAAGAGTGAAGACATAACCGGCAGTAGACTTCCGATCATCAGGGTCACCAGCCCAATCAAAATCAGTGAAACCAACTAACAGAGGAGCTGCTTTGGCACTGTAATGAATCCCAAACTGTACTGTACCTCGAACATAACGAAGTATTCTTTTAGATGCTTTCCAATGACTTTCACGGGGGTTTTGCATAAAACGAGCAACAAGGCCAACAGCAAAGGAAAGATCAGGACGAGTATGGGTTAAATACAAGAGTTTTCCGACAAGTTGACGGTATAAGGTAGCATCAACTTCAGGAGAAGTACAAGAGACTGAAAGTTTGACTCCAGACTGAAAGGGAGAATGGGCTGGCTTACAGCCTTCCATGTGAAAATGACTGGGAAAGGAAAATACCCTCCTGGGATTGCAAGACTTGAAGACCGAGAAAATAGTGTAAGTGTCCTAAGTCTGTCATTTCAAATTTCTTTTTAAGGCTGGACTTCACATGGTTTATAAGGTTGGGATCACTACCAGTAAGAATAAGATCATCAACATAAAGAACAAGGATGATAAGAGAGTTGCCCACTTTCTTGGTGTAGACAGTATTGTCAGAATGACACCTAGAAAAGCCAGATTCTAAAAGAAAGCTATCCATTTTGGCATACCAAGCCCGAGGAGCTTGCTTGAGGCCATAAAGGGATTTCTTAAGTCGACAAACAAGGCTGGAGTCTGTTTGTATGAAGCCAATGGGTTGTTCCATATAGATTTCTTCCTGCAAGTCCCCATGCAAGAAGGCAGATTTAACATCCATCTGATGGACTTCCCATTTTAAAGAGGCAGCAAGGGAAAGAACAAGGCGGATAGAGTTCATTTTGGCAACAGGGGAGAAGGTTTCAGTGTAGTCAATGCCTTCAACCTGTGAAAAGCCCTTAGCAACGAGACGAGCTTTATGTTTATCAACTTTCCCATCTGGTCCATACTTGGTTCTGTAAACCCATTTACATCTAACAAGTTTGCGTCCCTTTGGTAGAGGAACAAGATCCCATGTATCATTTGTCATCAATGAATGATATTCTTCATTCATAGCTGCTTCCCAATGTGGATGGCCTGAAGCTTCTGCAAAAGTGTCAGGATCATGATTTACTGGAGCTTGAGCCAGTAAAGAAGAGGCTCTTTCAAACTGAGAACGTGTACGTCGCTGATCTGTAGGATCACCGGCAAGATCACCTGCTGCATCCCGAGTAGCACGGACCCATCTTGGAAGTTGAGGATCCTGAGAAGGTGGGGGAGGATTGTCATCCTCGCTTTCATCATCTGAAGAAGAAATGTTTTCAAAAATAGAAGAGATAGGAAGAGGTGGCACATCCGCCGGACTAGGCTCGCAGGCCGATTTATTTTCATCAAATTTTACATCTCTTCTAATGATAACATTTTTGGACTTAAATGGAATAAGTCTATAACCTTTTACATCTTCAGAATATCCAACAAAAGTACATTTCTCACTCTTAGGTTCTAAAGCTTTATGCTTTTCATCTGGAATATGGGCCCATGCTTCACTTCCAAACACACGAAAGTGACTTACATCTGGTTTAATGGAACTCCAAGCTTCTTCTGGAGTGATATTCTCTAGAACCTTAGTAGGAGTGCGATTGATTATATAATTTTCACAATTAATTGCTTCGGCCCAAAAACTAAGACTGAGTCCTTTAGATTGCAGCATACAATTAGCCATTTCCTTTAAGGTGCGATTTTTCCTTTCAGCTACACCATTTTGTTGTGGAGTGTATGGAACAGTATGTTGCATTTGAATTCCATTTTCGGTGCAAAAGTTGATGAATGTGTTTTTAACATATTCTCCACCATTATCAGTTCTTAGCTTAAGAATTTGATGTCCAGATTGTTTTTCAACAAAGGCTTTGAAGGCCAAAAAGGTGTTAAATACTTCGCTCTTGAGTTTTAAGAAGTATACCCAAGTGCGTCTGGAGAAATCATCAATGAAAGTTAAGAAGTACTTGCAGCCAGAGAATGAAGCAACAGGAAGAGGACCACATAAATCACTGTGCACAAGCTGTAAAGGGGCTGAGGCGTGCCAAGAGGCACGTTTGTCAAAACTGTCCCGATGATGTTTTCTGAGTACACATCCGGAACAAACACCATCTCTGCAAGATACCATAGGAAGACCTGTCACCATATTTTCTTTACATAGATGCTGAAGGGAGCGATAGTTTAAGTGACCAAATCGCTCATGCCAAAGTTTGCTCACTTCATCATTATGAGCAACAAATACTGAGGGAAGATTTGATGACCCAAATTTGTGAAACTTATACAACCTTTTGGAATCATCAGCAAGACCAGTAGCTAGAATCTGTTTAGGATCTTTTAGATCCTTGATTACAACATCATGAGGTGAAAATTCAACAATTTTACCTTCACCTGAATGAGTTATCTGATAGACAGATAGAAGGTTGCAGGATAAGGTTGGAACACATAATACATCATTAAACTGACCATTGTCTAGATGAACAGTTCCAGTCCCTACAACATTAAGAGATCTATCATCACCAACATATATATTTTTGGTGTTACAATCATTTAAAGAAGAAAACATGGCTTGGTTTTTGGCCATGTGACAAGAGGCTCCAGAATCAATGAGCCACTCATGAGAATGAGAAGAAGAAGAAGATACATTTAATGCATAACCAGACTGAGATGATTGACAATGACATGCAGAAAGCGCCATTCCGTAAGTTGAAGTTGAAGTAGGCTCCACATGGATGTTATGTTTCTTCATTGCGGCTTCCAAGGCTTCCATCTTCTTAAAGCATTTAGATTCTAAGTGGTCATCTCGATTACAAAAGTTACAATGTCTATTAGTCTTCTTCCATTTGTTTTTATTGGTCTTATCATTTTGCTGAAATGATCTTTCATTTTGAGGCTAAGATGGTTTAGGACCATTCTTTTGAGGATATGACTTCTTAGGATTCTTTGAATTTGGTTGCTGTTGGGCGGCTAACGCTTTCGTGGAAGAGTTTCCAAGATTAAGAAGACCAAGGTGTAAGAGTTTTTCTTGTTCTCTTATTAAGGAATCACAAAAGGAGTCAAAGGAAAGGGCCTTGTAGTCTTTTCCTTGACAAATGAAAGCTTCCCTTGTAGAATGGAAAGTGGAAACAAATACAGAGTAGGCTGGTCCCAACTTAGTAAGGATGGAATAAATAAGGTTACCATCTTCTTTCTTAACTTTAACACCTTCCAAGAGATATCTAAGAGTCTTGAATTTGGACAAGAAATCTTCAATGCAAGAAAAATTATTAGGATCCAAAGTAAGCAACTCATTTTCAAGTTGATGGGCTCTAATTTCATTTTTAATCCCAAAAACTTTAGCGAGTTTTTCTAATGCTTCATGAGGAGTCTCAAGGTCTGCAATGTGGAATCTAAGATCAGGAGAAATAGACATCCCTATCAAACCTCGTGCTTGATCTTGTCTATTTTCCCATTTTGCAACCTTGTCTTCATCTTTTGGTTTCTTCTCTTGGTCTGTGGCTATTCTGAAGAGACCTTTACTTCTAAGTAAATCGTCTATGTAGGCTACCCATTGGAAGTAGTTAGTGCTGTCAAGAATGACTTGGCATGGACTTTCCATTTTTAAAAAAAACTAAAGCTGAAGATGCTGAAAGTAAGTGTTCCAATGGATAGATCTCGAAAAAATAGGCGGTTTTAAAAAAAATGGCTCTGAAAAAGGCTTTCGGATGAAGAAGTTATGGCTTTTTGAAAAAAAAATGTTGAAGTCGCCGGCAAAGTGCGCGAATGTGCGGGAATGAAAAAATCCGCCCCCACAAAATGGAGACTTGAACCCAAGACCTCTACTCTCTTAAAATAGCTTTGAACCAATTGATCTATACAAAAAATTTGAGAGAGAGAGAGAGAGGGGGGGGGACCTTGGTTTGCGTGCTTGCCTTGAGAAAGCTCTTTTTCCCTACAAAACACAAAACCCAACACGAATATGCAAAGAAAAACGAACCTTGCGGCTCGAAGTTAGCTTTAGCCAAAAAACTAGAAATTTAAAAAAAAAATCTCAAAGTTAGCTTTAGCCGAAAAACTAAATATTTTTCTCAATGTTTCTGATTTTCCGAGATCACACTAAGGTGTAGGGAAAAGAGCATACGCATGAGAAAAATCCTTCCTTTCTGTTTCTGATTTGCCCAGATCGCACAGAGTCGCAGGGCAAAGAGCATACACAGAAATGAAAGGTATAGATCCGGTTAAAAAAAAAGGGCTAAATAAACCGAAACCGAAATAAGCAGAGAGAAAATAACAGTAAACTGCAAAAAAAAAACTGTATACCTCCCGATCTGAAAAATGACGCAGCTAGGGCTACCGGAAACCTTTTCGCGTGAAACGAAAGGGGTTCCTCACTGGAACAGATGCTCCGAATGCAACAGAGCAGTCCTCTCAGCCCGAAAGCAGTCAGAAACAGCAGATCTAGGAAACGACAGCCGCATGCAGTTCTACCGGCTTCAGATTTGGATCACCAATGGACGCGGCCCTCAACCTGGCTCTGATACCATGTAGGAATTTACAGGGTAAGTTCCTCAGAAAGAACACCAAAAGGACACCGCTCACAACCAGATCTCAAATCAATACACCAGTATTTTTGACGTGGTTAAAACCCTCAAAGTGCAAGGAGGGAAACAGTGCACGGCCTGTCCCAACGTGGGTACTACAGGCAATTTATTAATCAAAGAATGAAAATTTACATAAGCTTCTCTCATGCACGGATTACCCGAACAATGACCCTCCATGCGCTTTAAATAGAACTCATGGACCAATCGGGTGTCAAGCCACGGATCAAGTGTCGGTAATACCGAGGTGAGAGTGAACCGTCGGATCACTACATATCGTGACCGTCGGATTGTAAGTTACAAAATGTACAACGGTAAAGAAAGACACTTTACCTAACTCTATACTAGACCAAGTTGAACTTAACTATATCCTATGTGTCGGAATATCCTAACACCCCAAACTCACATTCACTTCGGCTTCCCAACAACAGACTTTCCTAGCTTCCTACTTCGCACTTCTGCCCAGCAAACATATTTTCACACTTCTGCCCAGTATAGAGAGAATGAGAACTGATCCACCAAATGAATTTGAAGTCCTTCCCTTTATAGGCTTCTTTTGGGGTCAAATGGGTCCTTAGGATGACTTGATCTTCTCTTAAGTTGACATGGTGTGGAGGCTACATAATTCATTTTTGACTCAATACTTAACCTTTTTACGTGATTCAAATGCCCAAGAAGGGTCTCTTTAAATGTACAATAATTCTATAGACCCGGAATAAATCCTAGAAGTCCTCAATGGGGACTTTGACCTAAAACATGGTGACCCAAGCATGAAACCCGTGCTTTAATAAGTCACAATAATAATAATAATAATTCATTTCTTTATTCTTTTGATAAGTACATTACATAATGACTCAAGTACATTATTGAAGACCGAACATAATTACTTTTTCCAACACTCCCTCGTAACTAGGGAGGTATTCATAATATACATATATAATGGAAGATCTCAAGTTATATGAACCATGAAGAACTCCAGGCACCGCAATTCCATGGACTAGATTCCTGACCAATGAAATCTATCCAACCAATCACTCAAGTTTAGGCACCGCAATTCCATGGACTAGATTCCTCACCAAGGCAATCTATCCAACCAGTCACTCAACAATTTAGGCATCGCAATGCCATGGACTAGATTCCTGACCATGGAAATCTATCCAAGTGGGACTAAAGTGGACTCAAGCTTTCATCCCCTCTAGGTACCATCAGGCTTACTTTCTAACCACCAACCCAAAAATCCAAGTGTGTAGCCAAAACAAAGCTCAATAATCAACACCACCTTTCCAACTCCATGGACACAAACATCAACACAAAGTGTCAGCCAGATGTATCCCCAGGAAATGCTTCACTCACAAAGCCTCAACACCCCTTGATCCAATAGATCAATAATGTCCAATCTCTACCAATCAAATTGATTGGTAACCAGCATGCTATCAAATCCTTCGAGAGATTCACATGTACAAACACAACCCCAATCTTTCACATGTACATAATCAAATACAAACTTTCAGGGTCTTATATACAACATATGTTGCTTCTCAACTTTCCATAGTAGGATTATCAACTGAATCTTTGACAGAATTTTCCTCAATCGTACATTTTCTTCCTACTTCATATGCAAGAACATATTCTTCAATCGAATCATGTTTTTCTTCTTTCAGCAACACTTTAAAATGCATTCTCCAATTTCCTTTTCCTGCTCATAGCCTTTACTCAAACTTACGGTTGTTAGTCATGGTCTAGTGCATGACACATCAAGTAGAGAACCATATCTGTCACTCCCTCTCAACCAGGAAGCACCTCTTTATTCGGACTCTTAATCTTAGGGAGGTCCCTTCTATTCATGCTTCCTCCAAAGATCAGCTTCTTCTTTTCGACATCGGAGAATATTCCATGGCTTCCAACCATTTCATCATAGTTATTATCATCCTCATCATGCTTGTCAAATCGAGCATCTTCACCAAGTTGAATATTGTGTACCATCACAGCTTGCTTGTCACATCGAGCATCTTCACCAAGTTGAAGATTATGTACATGCACATCTTGCTTGTTACATTGAGCATCTTCACAAAGTTGAATATTGTGTACCTGCACAGCTTAGATAGCGAGTACAACCAAATCTATAGAAGCATGATGTTATCCATATAAAAAAAACGGAAGCATTTAAACTTTATTCATATCAGATACCCAGATAGCTAGACTCATGGATGATCTCTTGGCCATTAATAAAATTGTTCCGGAAAAATATAAGTATCTCATGTCTTTTTAGTTTTGGGCTCATGGATTCATTTAGTTTTTATTATGTTAAATACTAAACACCATTCTCCCTCTATTATCTTGATTAGGGAAAACATGCGCAAGGAGGATCTCTCAAGACAAGGTTAGTCAAGAAACAAAGGTATGCTTGGAATTCATTGATTGAAAATATTATTCATTTGATGATCTAATCAAGAAGCCTAGTTTCATGTTCTTATGGTCATGCAAGACTACCTCAAAGGGCTTTCCTCTAGTGTCTTGGATCTTTATTGATAAACCTAAATATTTGGGAGGGTGAGGTCTCAAGAACATCCATATCTTCAGCAATTTTCTAGCTACTTGAAACCTTTGGAGATTCACTAACAATTCCTCCCTCTGAGGTTGATCATTGAAATCTAAATATCTCAAAAATAAATCCCTATTGGAATGGTATCAAGATCCAAATAAACAATGTAAAATGCCTTCATAATATGGAGAGCTATCACTAAGTCTTTTCCCTTTGTCGCTGATTTGGTATCTTTGCGAATTGGGAACAAACTCCTTATGCGCGTCGGAATTGACCCTTGGGCTAGGGTTGGTGAGAGTTTGACTTTCACCAAATTTCATTCATTTATTGCAACTGGCTGGGATAAATGTGCTAGTCGATGCAAAAGTCTCAGTCTATTATTCCTTTAGGAAGACAGGATTGGAAATTGTCGAGGAACTAGCACTCTCGGAGTTGGAAGCAACAAAATGGAATGGATACATAAGATTTATGGTATCCTCACTCATCATATTGGTTGAAGATGATCCAAATTGTCTAATTTGGTCCAAAAAACCCACCAATGGTGAATACATAGCAAATTTGGGCTATAAGGCACATATAGCTCATTTATCAACCCAACCACCTAGATGGTGGTGGCTGTGTTTATGGAAACACAGTGGTCCTCTAAAGAGTAAGCTATCTTTGCATTTGGACTTATCCAATAAATTAATGACATGGGACAACTTACTGAAAAAAGGATGGGCCTAACCATTGTGCACTTTGTCAATCTAAGGTAGAATCCATCTCTCACGCCTTTGTTACTTGTCCATATGCAAGTAAAATTTGGAGTATTTTATATAAGGTTCGTTCTCCTTTCTCGGCTCAATGGAACAAATCATCTCTTGAAGAGTGCACATAGCATTGGATATCATAGTGATCTCATTGAAAAACGGGTCAAGGAAGCTAAAACAGAGCATAAAAGGAGGAAAATTCAAGTTCTTGTAATGCCATATCTGAACAAAGATATTCTATTGGGTTTCATGAAAGGTGCCAAACCAAGGAGATCCCCCACAGGTTTATGGATCATATTATACACGGGTCGTCATCTTCGAGTAGAAAAGATACAAGTTCTAGGTGACTCTAAACTTGTGATTGATTGAGCTAACATCCATATCTACAAAGAAATGAATGAACAAGCTGACAAATTTTTCAAAGAAGCATTACCATTGCCAGCTGGATCTTTTAGACAATATGAGCTTTGGGATGACCAAGAGATGACTGGAATGGAATTCCATCGTTAGTTTCATGAAGAATTGTTTTTACATGTAGTTTGATTTATTCCTATAGTAGGATCTCTTGTTTTCTATTTTGTAAAGTCGTGGACAATAAATACCTCCCATGTATAAATATCAACATATCACTATCATATTTACATCAAATGCCAATTGAATAAGCTTTTTTCGTGAAAATATCAAACCATTGTATTGTGATATTCGATAACAAAGTACTCTTTGGTAGAATAAATACACCAAAATATAGTCGAAAAAGCTTGTTAGTAGATTACTAAGAAAATCATAGTGAACCTATGACGTGCAACTATCTGGGGAAGTTGAGTACAACAAGTGCATGTTCTCCAAATTCTATAGAGAAATTAGTTAATCAACAGTAAATTATTACTATCATGGCATTCATTCACATGGTCGTTGACGATTGTCCATTCTATCGGTTCATCCCATAGCTTAGTCTCATTAGAATTATTGTGGGTCGATATGCCACCATCATTGCTACCTATTGGTGTGACGCTTTAGAGAAATTATTCGCTACAGTCTTGTCGGTCTGCAAAGGGGTCAAGGGTATTTGTTAACCAAAAATATAAAACTTGTGGGTAAACATTAATCCCAAAGAACATTAACTCAAAGGTTGCACCGATGATTGCTTATCGCATTGGTTAATACGAATTAATTAGCTAGCATTATCTCTCATTGCCAATAAACACTTCACCATAATAAACCATGAATGATTTAAAAGGGAGACATAAATTAAAAGCATATTGAAGAAATGAGTCTTTCACACTTTGTACACCACTAATTACAAAAGAATATATAGGCTTCATAACCAGAAGATCGTTTAACATAAATTATTGACAAAAAACAAAATGGGGTCTAGAATTGAGAAGAAATGAATATTTTCAAAAACTTCATATAACTATGCTTCGATGCTCTTTAGAATTAAAGGGACCCTTGAAGTAAAAAATATTATTATATCTATTGCTCTCATCGAAAACAATATTTATATGTCTTAAATTTGCTCAACTGGTGATTCCTAAGTCAAATATAATTGAAAAATTAGACCACTAAGACACAAAACAATATGACATTATCGATCTACAATTAAACATTGGGGATTATACATTTATATCACAATTCTCTATTAGATCCCTATAGGATGATCAAAGGCGAAATTATCTTGGGTTCACCTCGATGGAATCACTAAGATCATTCATCTTAATTACAAATAAAATGTTTTTTACATTTTTCTACAATAAGAAAAAAATAATAATAGAAAATATTATATTGGAGTCAATTTTAGTCACACCAAAAGACAAAGATATCTCAAAAGTAATTCTTCAAGAAAATCAATAACCAATGCAAAATATGTGAAAGGAAGTTAACAAAATTATCAAAGACAAAAATAAAAATAAAATCTCACCTCAAGAACCATAGTGAAAAAATACTTATGCAAATTAAGAAGCTTAAGCACAAGAAGTCATTGGAAAACAAAGTACAACAATTTATCAAGTATCAAGATATTTAGATATTTAGATGTGGAAATTCAAGTTAAAGTAAAATAAACATATATAGATCTCGTTAACCTCACAGTTCAATTGAATCTGAATCCAATTGAAATAAAGATATACTTGCATGCTACAATTCAAACAGCGAAAATTCCAAGAGAATATTTGGTAATCAAATCGACGACATCAATAAACAATAAAGATCATATGCCAAAAATAAGTAAAGAAATTGCTACAAGTACATTAAAAGAAAATCAAGACACAAGAACTCTTTATCAACACCCAAATCATAAGAAAAGACATCCCATCTCAACCAATCGACAAATCCATATCCCTTAGGATAGAAACAACCATGACAACAAAATCCTGCAATCACATTACAAGCGAAAGTATAAATATAAAAGTATTTTCATCAATATGCTTTGAGGATAAATCATTTCTAAAAGATAAGACAATGTTATGATCACAAATATGTATAAAATAAATAATAATTATAATTATAATAAATACAATATAATTAAATAATTATGATAAACTCTCTTTACAAATGAGTACTTTCACTTATATATATGGTACCTCAATTATATTTTTATCATCATATTTTTCTACTATCAATTACATAAATATTATCCACGTGGATTTTTTTATATAACTTAAGTGGGCCTAATGGTTAACAACATATGTTTCCTCTTAAAGAAGTCTTGGGTTCAAAACCAAAAGGGGTAAAGTATGTATGCCTTTATAGACTTAGCAGTCAAATCACTGTGAAAATGAGTCCTTTGTTCCACAAACAAGAGACCCTGGTCTCATATACCAATATGGTATCTGGCTTGGCCGTAACCTTAAAATTAAATAATAATAATAATAATTTTAAATATTTCATATAATAACAAACTTTTTCTAAATATGACAAAAGCTTCATTCAACTAATTACCCAAAAAACTTCATTAACAACTCAAGACTTACTTATAGATTAACCAAAATGACCGAAAATTTTACTCAGAGAAAACAAAACATTAACTTTTGTCCTACCCATTGACTTTTGTCCCTTTAACTAAAATGTATTGTCCTTTTAACTAAGATTCCTATTCTCCCCATATTGTCCTTTTAACTAAGATTCCTATTCTACCCATAGGCTTTAAGATTGCCATTCTACCCCTAGGCTTTCTAAGTTGGACCAAAAAGACAAAGCCACCCTTTCGTCATGGTAAATAAACACAAAGAAACTTTTCATATATCGCATAACCCTTTTGTCTTGCAAAAGAAACTTTTTCATATATCGAATAATTTATGAATAAATTATGAAAATATGTACAACTACCTAACAAGCACTTAGCATGCTAAAATCAAGAACCAACTTTCATATATCGAATAATTTATGAATAAATTATCGAAATATAAAACCTAACCAGCAATTAGCATGCTAAAATAAAGAACCCCTCTTTCTCAACAATAATTTAAAGTCAAAAGCTAGAATGAAAAAACAATTCCTCAAGACAGTGACATAAACTGAGCCATAACACTTTCCGTGGACATTTAAAGCAAAGATTGTACAAAATAAAGTTTACCGCTTTAAGAAATGGGATTCTTCACATCAAAATATTTAATGCAAAGATGTCAGTGATTCTGTTATGAATGGTATTTTGAATATTATCACCATTTGTACTAAAGGATCCAAAAGTGCCTCTAATCAATGTAAATGTAACTGCTGCAAAATATATCTAGGTGATATTGATATAAAGACTATCAAACACTTGGTGATGAACCTAGATAGCCTTTAAGCTAAATTTTAAAAGGATTAAATTGAGGTGTATCATTTCCAAAATGATGAAGCTTTGTAACCGAATTAAATTGTTTTCTTGAACAGGGACAACATTGCAAAACTGATGGAGATCCTGAATCGATGCAAGACAACTTTGATGAGTGAAGGTGAAAAATGCTATAGATGCGTTATTGTTTTCTTTTCTTACGTCATTGCAGCTCATAGATATTATAATGAATTTTAGGAGGCCAAGCTGAACCAGATGCTAAAAGTGCAAATGAATATCAATTATCCATTATATGATGTCTGATGCCACGCTATTATATGATCTTAGAACAAAAACCAAAGCAAATATCCATGACACCAATGGGTTACTAGAAATTTGTACTCGTGCTCAAAATTTCAGCATGGCTACACTACTAGTCCAGGAATATTAGTCAGGGAATAAATCTAAACCCAAAGCAAATATCTATGACACTAATGGGTTACTAGAAATGTGTACTCTTATGCTCAAAATTTCCGCATCGCTACTAGTCCAGGAATATTATTCAGAGAATGATTATTGAATAGTTATGGGTATTTTCCAGTACAACTATTTATTATACGGCAATAAGATGCATCCATAGTAATTAAACTTTCTGCCTCCTTTCATGAGAATAACATTATCAACTCTAAACATTATCCTTGTCTTGACGATGGATGTAGCTGGTGATCCAAAACATTGACATAATTTTAATATGGCTACCATGGTTCTTCCGAATTATTCCAATTATACAGATATTTTAGATTTTGGTTCCCACAAAAACGTGCTTGAATTGACTGACAGTGAGTGTCATTCTGACTTTTGATTAACAAATAATTGCATCATAAAAAGAAACTTCCAGAATGACAGAGACAGCAGAAGTTTCTACCCTTGGCTATTATTCATCTGCTTTTAAAATCACGATCAACACCTCCTGAAAAAAATGTTATCTAGCCTTGACAGGTGTACAGAGTACACCGACAGTTTGATCAAGGGCTTCTATACTCCAGTGGAAGCCAGCAATATTACAAATTTACAATGAAATAATTGTAGCCCATCAGGTATACCTGGAGAATCTATGAGCTGTGCCAGTGATTTAAAACGCTGTATTTTTTTGACAGTCATGGGAGAAGGTTTCCATCCGAGACACCTTCCACTTCTATGTGCACACTTCCCAAATAATCAGAAATATTGAGTAATAACATACTGTAGCATGGTGAACATCTACATGAAGATACCTTTGATTTGTGAAACCAAAACACTACCAACCTGCCACATGGTCATAAATTCCGCTAACTATGACAAAAGGTGTTGGATCGGGTGATGGGTTTCCATAAATCAGCCTAATCCGTTAAATAGAGAAAATTAAGTGTAATTATGATTTGACGGTGTTAGTAATGATTGGCTGCATGCATGGAAGTTGCTGATCATTATGAGCATTTCCCGTTAGACATTTGCCAAGCCCTATTTAGTGGGACACTGGGAAAAGATAGAAGATGTCTCATTAGCATGATTTGTTCCCTGTACCCTTGCCAATGGCCATACTTAGAATACAAAATTGGAGGAAATTTTTCAGAAAACATTTTTGACCCCAGAACAGAGAGTAGAGTACATCCTGTGTTCCTAACGTGAATTGGATCAAGGATGAAGTGGGATATAAAAATGCACAAGCATAGGATGTTTTTCCTTGTACCATTGGGGCATTGCTTAGGAAAAGCATCCAACAATACTCTCCAGATTTACAAGTGACCGTCAATGAAAACATTCTGCCAGCCTGAAACTTGGCAGCTACATACCTTTCAAGTTTCAATGCTTTTCTTTGGAGGACACTGCAAAATGTTTAAAGATGTTAAGGATAATTTGGACACTGGGAAATGATAGAAGATGTCTGATTAGGATGATCTGTTCCCTGTACCCTTGCCAATGGCCATACATAGAATACAAAATTGGAAAATTTTCAGAAAACAATTTTGACCCGAGACCAGACAGTAGAGTACATCCTGTGTTCATAACGTGAATTGGATCAAGGATGAAGTGGCATATAAACAAGCACAAGCACAGGACGCTTTTCCTTGTACCACTGGGGCATTGCTTAGGAAAAACTTCCAACAAGACTCTCCAGATTTACAAGTGACCATCAATGAAAACATTCTGCCAGCCTGAAACTTGACAACTACATACCTTTCAAGTTTCAATGCTTTAATTTGGAGGACACTGCAAAAGTTTTAAAGATGTTAAGGATAATTTGGTATTTCTTATCATTGTAAATTCAAAATTATATATATATATATTTCCTCAACATATCTGACAACAAGCAATTACTTCAAAATTTTCATCCCAAACAAAATGCACATTGGTTTCAAATTGCTCAACCATGTTTCAAATTAATTTCCTATCATAAGATTGCCCACAAAGAGTTATCTTTCCGTTATCACATTTCTAGATAAGGAACAAACACATACTATCATCCAAACCTACTACATCAGAAAAATCCTTTCTTGTATCTCCAATTCAAGAATGATCGCATCAAAGTACCCATTATTTCATATAAACAGATAATAAGGATTCAAAGCAAAAACACAAAGCAGCTAGCAACATTAAATTTTTAGAATAGTTTAGGATGCATGGATTGGAAAAAGATGCCAACAAGAGAAAATTTTAAATTTTAAAGAGGTAACAATAATACGAGTAAAGCAAGAGGCTTTCAATTAAAAACTAATAATTGCACAAACTCAAAGCGTCAACAGTACTCCCTTAAAACTTCACTATTTCCAATGTACAAGCTATAGAGGTTAAAAATAATGATCATTGACCCAACTCTTTGATACATTTCTTTAGGTTTCAATGTCATTTCCTAAAGAGAAAGAGAAGTGTTCTCTTACAGGAGAAAACTCAACCAGACCAATATCTAAAATATATCCGCTTAGAGGCAGTTTGAAATCTCGCAGGATAGAGAAAGCTTCAGCCATTCGACTCCTCGGAACATCTTGGGCAACTGTACAGTGAGGAACCCAATTATCTGGCTGGTAAATATCACCTGCTTCAATGCCCTCCCTTTTCAACAGCTCATAGAGTTGGCCATGGAAAGTCAGGATAGAAAGTGATGGTGTGGGTGCCAAAAACAAGACATTCTCATCTGTCGAGAAACTTCCCACTGAAGAAAGAGTCAACGCTAGGGGTTCTTGTTTAGCTGAAAAATTCCTGACAATATTCTGTAGTTTTAAAGGGTCTAAAGTAGGGCTTGACAGAAGTGTTATGTGAGGGCGAGCCTCAATCTCGATTAATTGAGTGCTGATTTGTCTTCTAGCCAAAACATTCCAAGCCTTTAGCACCTGGTTCTCGAGTGCTGGATCAAAATAAAGCTCAATAGCATAGCCTTGGGACATTTTACTTGCCGGATTCAATTAAATAGTAAACTGCCGATCTTGACCAAATCTGCATTCAGATGTCAGCAGAAGACCACATTAATACACAAATCTAGAATAAATAACGCTCAGCAAATGGAATTATTTCCTTACCAATCATAGAATGGAAAACCTCCCTCCCTTCATTCAAGCTTTCCCTCTTCTCAACAACTAAGACACTGCAGTTTCCTCATTGCATTGGACAAACTACAGCACCCAAAACTGTCACACTAGATCATTTCAAAATGTAAATGCTAAACCGCTTCATGATAGACCACAATGCTGCTAACCCTTCAAACATTCAGCTTTAAAGAAGGAGATGAACATGCGAAATTAAATAAAAAGGGCACAAGGGACAATATTTGAACAAATAACTTAAAAATTGGAAAAGGGTCGAGAAACATGTTGGGCTTGGCATTTCATTAATATAAAGGGTAGACGAAGATTATTGTTGAAAATGAAAGCTGAAATCAACATATGGAAAAACACAACTAAAATATTCACGGATGGAGACGGTAAAACATTTCCTTGCTTCAAAAAAATGAAAGAAAAAGCAAAGTGTCCCCAATTGAAGACACCATCTCAGGGAAAAAAAAAAAAAGAATGAGTAGTGTCCCCATCTGAAGAATCTATTTCAGAAAATCATTGTGGCAGGAAAGGAAAGATTGCCAATATCAACAAAAAATAAATGCAGGGAAAAGACACTTCAAATCCCAGTTTCAATCGTGAAAAATATAAGGAACGGGAAATTCATTCATGGATACAAAACATGGTACATTCTTTGCACGGAAAGAAATTGTAAACTTTATGCAGAAAAACTTCCATTAAACTGAAGACAAGCGGGAAAAGAAGTCCTTATGCCAATTAAAAAAATTAATGAATATGCCACAGAGAATTGATTCACTGATACAGTAGTGAGGTCACAAGTTACAACAGCGTTAAGGTATACACCAGGGTTCCATTCACACTGGTCTGTTCCACCCGCATAGCATAATTTCAGAAAGATGAGGCCAGGAGCAACTCCCAGGCGATTTTAGCAGAATAGCTACATCTAAAACCTGGCACCTAAGCCGAAGGAAATCTATTCTTTACGATGCAGCAATTCGGAGCATGTTTCTTGAAGCATTTCAGAACATTAAACAAAATAAAAATAAAATAAATAAATAAACCCTGCGGATCGGAAAATGTTGAAAAAATGAAGTATGGACCAAATAAAAACAATAATTACTCTGATAAGTGCAGATCTAATTTAAATTTTTCACTACATATGTACGCACGTAAACCTCCTCAAAGACAGATAGACCCCGACAGAAAACTGAAATTTTAAAGGAACAAAATAGAGTTGATAAGAAACCCACTTACAGCACTCATTTCCCAAACTAGATCCATGGCGAAAATAAACACAGTTGCACTCTCCATTAAATTATGAAAAGAAAACAGTAAAATCCAAGTGGTATTAGAGCCCATTTAAAAAAACAAAAAAACTTCTGGCACATCTACTTTGAATTTCATTCAAAATCCGCTGCAAAGAAAAGATAAGAAGCTCGAAAATCAATAAAAATGAAGGGTTTGTAGACCATGCGCAGCGCAAACAATATAAATATAAATATATAGCGACCCATTTCACATCTGGAGTAAAAACAGGGCAAACCCGTATCGCCACTGCTATCTGATAAGGGTATTTACTCATTTTAATTTCTGAACAATTAAAAAAAATGGGTATTTAATTATTTATTTTATTTTTTCAATCATTTAAATCTCCTCTGAAAACCGAAAAGAGAAAACCAAGAAAACCTTTAAAGAAACAAAAACAGAAACCCCAAATGGGCATGGAATACAATTAATAGCTTCATAAATTTTCCCTGTCTCTCTTACCTCTCCAAAATGGGTTTCTGGTGTTCTTCCAGTCCACTTTCGAAAGTCGTTGCAAGTAAATCCTGCTTCTGTGAGAGCATATATATATATATTGTGTATATATCCTACTGTTGTATATAGATTCAACTGAGATTTAAGCTCTGCTTTGGCTCTGGCTTTGGCTTTCTTCTCTGCATTAAGATTGCTTATAAAAATTATTGAGATGAAACAGACAAAACTTCTCGCAAACGTTCTGCTGCCTTTTCAAAATCAAAGCTTATTTATATCCCCGATAATGTCATTAAATTTAGGTCTACGAAAGCATTCATTGGGCCCTCTTTGTTTCTTTGCCTTTTGATTCCCCTCAAATTTTTTTTTTTACACAATTAGTCAATAAATTCTGCTTCTTTTCCTGCGCATCACTCATTTTAATATTTTAATACTATTATAACTCACATTATTACTAATCGTAAATGTATTTTGACTATTACAATCCTCGTTCCATGTCCTCTTTAAGATTACGGCATACTTTTAAGATTAATATTTTTTTCCTATTTATGGTAAGAAGAAATGATATAACTATTTATGGTAATGATATAATACATATCTTTCATGCAAAAAAAATATAAATAATATATTTTGATCAATATATCCTAAATAATATATTTTGATTAATATATCCTTAGTTGGAGGCCCTCTTTAAAATTAGTCCATTTTTTAATTTAATATAGTTTTCCCCATTATGGTAAGGAAATTATTACTATCCATATAATATAAAAAATAATTAATAAGATAAAAAATTGGTTAAATAGTTATATATATATGAATTGAGAACAGTGATTATATTAAAAGATATTAAGTTTAAATTTATTTTAGATACATAATTTACATAAGTCAGCAAAAATTAATGGATATGGTCAAAAGAGAGTATGTATTAATGACTATCTATATAAAGCATTCATCTTTTTTTACGCCTGTTAAGGAAGGGAGACATACCTCTTTTGCCCCTAAGACCATTGTTCACCTTGATTTAGCCTTGACCCCGAATTAGCCATGCAATCAACTTTGGAGTTGTATGATCTGACAATAGGGAGACATTTCTTCTTAGGGATAATTGATACGAGTGATAAGTAAACTTGAAATTTTGAAATAACTTTGTATGTAAGGGGAGAGATCCTTAATATAAATGGTGAATTATATTCAAGGAATTACTAAAAACAATCACCTCCTTAATTCTTATATTCACAATTTGCCTTAAATCTTGAGATAAGGCATAGGCTTTAGCAAAGTTGTTGGAAGTGTGACCTAAAACCCAAACATACCTATGTTCTTCTTGATTCTCAAAGCAAAAAATTACCTTCACTCTTGTCACCCTTATAAATAAATATATATATATAGATATAGATATACTCTTGTCACCCTTATAAAATAAATATTCATAAGTAATATATATATATATATATATATAAATATTAAACACAAAAATTACAAACATTAAAATTATAAAATAATAATAAAAATATAAAAATTAATAATTATTGTTAATATGATTACATTTTATTTATATATATTCTAAATATGTAATATATTTATTATATCTCTATATATAATTATAATTATAATTTTTTTATTATCGATAAAGTAAAATAAATATTTAAAAAGTGATAAAAGTTAACCATTTTTCAATAAAATATAATAAAGTAGATGAGATATGAATTTAAATTAAATGATTTAAAAAATATAAGGTAAAGGACAAAATTCAAGTGGAAAGTTATGAACATCGTGAATTTTGAAATTTTGGATGGAGCAAGGATTTCAAATCAAAGGGCCAATGCCACTATGAATTTGTTCGCAAAATGACTTCTTTACATTGTTGACCTAGATCTGTATGCACTCCCTCACTCCTCGTCAACCTAATCTGCATCACTTTGATGGAGAAAGATATTGTTGATTAGTTTGTGGACCCATTGGAGGGGGCCAAAATCTAGACTTCCCCTCAACCCTCTCATCATTCATTGACACAACTGTAGAAATTTGAATAATATAACATTTATTCACAGAGATTGTCCTGATTATACACTATTTGCGGAATGCATGCATAATACATAACCTCCTCTACCATTGATCATCAATTTGCGGAATTAAAAAAACAATCGCATGTGCACATTGAAACATCAATCACACATATCAACACAGTATGTAATGGGAAAGCATATAGCTGAAAACCCCCAACTATCTGTATATTATAATGATAGAGAACATGTAACAATACATAGTACAATACTCCTCACAAGTACTCAGTACTATCTCCACATGCTACACACAAACTAGCTCAGATCTGAACAAGTCACGGGTTCAAATCTCCTCCACTGTTTGCCTGCCTCTACTACGCAATCCAAGTTGAGAATAGATAAGATCCAAGTTCGAATTCCTTTGGCTTGTACTACGCAATCCTCATTGGCAATCTCAATCAATGATTGTGCAAATCTCATGCACAGCTATAGTCACAACTGATAGTAGTCTCACCCTTTCACCCACCTCTAACACTTGTCTCCATTGAACTGTCCATGCATTGAGTTAATTGATGTATTCTTTAGTTGATTTATGAGTTAATAATTAGTGAATTAATTAATAATTAATTCACATCACTCATCACTAGTGTATTTGGCAGTTAGACTAAATACAACTAGTTCAACTAAGTCAAACTGAACACAACTCCATCAACTCCACCAAACTCAATCACTTGAGTTCTAACTGAAGTCCATCATGCAATAGCTCAACTAACCCATAGGAAAAGCGTATTTCCTTATGGCAGTTGCATGTGCCACATCCGTAGCTCGAACTGAAGTGCTACAAGAGGAAAGATAATGTTTATAGTCCAAATATTATTAAGAGCTAATAATATTCGACTGTTCTATTTTTGACTGGCAGTCTAAAAATAGACTCCGCCCATATGTCTAAAAATAGAGGTCCATATATTTTCACCAACATGACCAATCATCCATAAATATCATCCTGCAACTCATAGACCATGATCCATATGTCTAAAAATAGACTTTGCGCCAAAAATACCCTGCAGGCCCACTTAGTGAAGGCGACTTCTTTTCACTAAGCTCCATCATCTTGTTGCATTTTCAACAACAACACATCCCTCACACTAGTTGCACCCCTTGCCACATTAGGTATAGTTTGGCACACCAATGACAATTTCATCATCTCCTAAAGATGGTTTGTAGGGGTCGACAAACCTGTGTCCACTACAAGATGATGGGTGATCCTCCCTATATGAATCACCATTTTCTTACTAACTTGAAACCTCCAACTCCCCCCTGTCATTAGTTCTTTGCTTTGGAAGGTTTCCTTTTGCCCCAATCCCAATTAGATGCTTCCTCTCACACCCCCTCCATTGATCATGCAACCTTTCCCTCCCTAGTTTTCTACCCATGCCTTTCTCCTAACTATGAAAATTCTGGTTTCTGAGTGGTTTTATCACACTGGAAATGTTTAATGTTGGTAGCTACCCTATTCAGCATGTTGTCTCCTCGGCTCCACCAATTAGGGAGGTCCCAAAACAAAACCAAAAATGCATCAAAAGAAAAGTAGAGGAACTCACTTTGGTTTTGGAAAAGGACGTTCATATACATGATATCCACAAAATAGAGGTGTCAGTGATTGTAGGGAGGTTAACGAGTAAGATAATTTCAATGGTCGCTATCAAGAAATGGACAAAAGCAAATTTCTTGCAACTACTTAGATCTATCCGTGTTGCATGATTCTTATAAAAGGGTGGATGCGTTGGATCACAAAATCAGGAGAAGATGCTTAGAAGATCCTACAGGGACATTGGCTCTAGGGATCATTGTTGAAGATAATGGAGAATGTCCTAAAATAGGTAGAGTTGGTTCACATAACCTCAAGATAGGAATTAGTTTCTATTTCTTAGGATGTTGTTCTAACTTCCATAAAACCATGTTTTCTACTTAATGTGTAATGTGCATGTACAATGTAGAGTGTTCTGCAGAGCCGGACTCCCCTGGTTCAGACTCTCTTTCGTAGAGCTGACTAGTGGGTTTTATTTTTAATACAACATTGCCATTTTTATCATGGTATTAGAGCGTCAGGGTTGGGGAACCTGTACGCTGGCTGGTGGGTGTCACTGCACAGGAATCATCGCAGTTTGAGGAGTATAACTGCGAAGAAACCGAAATCGTCGTAGGTTAAGAGGAGTATCACTGCGACGAGTGCATTATACCTCCTTCGCGCATATTTTTTATTTTGGCCATTGCAAGTATTCCGTGTACAGCGGCGATGACATCGCGGATAAGTCATGTACATCTGCGACGATCATGTAAATCATAAAAGCTGGGTGGGGAAGCCAAGAACAAGGCTGTAGCTGACAAAAGAAGGTTGTCTGGAGGCTGTGAAGGAAGCCACGGTGATCAGTGGGTGTGCTACCAAATCAAACAACATTGAAGATCAGTGATCTGTCTCTGTCACAGATTTGGGGTAAATCTAACATCTTCTTTTACCTGTCGATTTTTTTTCTTATAAATCACCAAGATGAATAACAATATTTTTGAAGCATGCTTGAATGAGCATAACAAGCTCGATGGTTCCAATTATGCAAATTGGAAATTCAAGATGCAGACTTTGCTAGACATGCAGAGTGCTTGGATGATTGCGAAGGGGGATGAGCCGAAGCTCGCGGCTGGATCAGCATCGATCCCAAATTGAGAGAAGCGAGAAGGTAAAGCAAGGACGTTGTTGAAGATGTCAGTAAAAAGACTGCATTATACCACACATTAGAGATTGTAAGACATCTAATGAGATTTGGGGAATTATGAAGGATTTGTATGAGATCAGGAATTCAAATCGTCTTCTATTCCTCAAGAGTAAGATCCTATACCTAAAGATGGAGGAGAATGAAACAATTGCTTCATTCGTAGCAAGGATCAAGTCTTCGAATTGGCATACATTGGTCATACAGTTGATGATACAAATCTTGTAACCATTACAATGAATGGTGTCACTGATGATTACCAAATGTTCATCACTGGGATAAATGCTAGAGAGAAGATCCCGAAATTTGAAGAGCTGACAGGAATACTGATCCAGGAAGAAGAAAGAAGATTGACTCTGAAGCCCCAGAGTGCCAATCTTGCATTAATGGTGAAGAAAAACTTCTTCAAAGGGAAAGGAAGTCCACAATAGCGAAACGGAGCAAACTCACACAAAAAACCGAATCAGACCCAAGGTATGCATCCAAATAGAAACTACTCTGAAACTAAATGTTTTTATTGCAAAAAACTAGGTCATATTGCCAGGGAGTGCAGGAAGAAGAAATATCATGAAGAACAACAGAAGCAAAAAAGACATGCAGGTCATCTCGTGAATGACAATCATGTGCAGAATTTCAGATTGTTCATGGCAGATCATGATGAGAATGTTGATGCAGACATCTAGTATGTAGATTCAGGAGTGTCAACACACATGACAGGGAACAAGCATTGGTTTGAAGATTTTAAAGAAATCAACGAAGGAGCACAAATTTACCTAGGTGATGATAGAGGTCATCAAATCAAAGGGTGTGGGAAAGTTTCTGTCATTCTACATAGTGCTAATATCAAACAAATTCATAATGTTATGTATGTGTCTAGTGTAACAAAGAACTTGATTTTTGTATCCATGATTACATATCAAGATCTGAAAGTTGAATTCTTTAAATCTAACTGTTATATTAAAGATCTGCTAGATGCATGAAGACAATTGCTACAAGAATCCGAACAGGAGGACTATACAAGTTGGATGTAAAACCTACACCAGTTCGAACATTAACAGCAGCGAGCCTGACTACAGAAGAGCTATGGCATCAAAGATTTGGCCACATCAACTGCAATGATTTGTTGTTATTACAGAAGAAGGAAATGGTAAGAGATCTTCCTATGCTAAAGCAAGTACATAATGATTGTGATGCGTGTACATTAAGTAAAATGCATAGAGAATAATTCCCTATTTGAGTAGAAAAGAAACAGAGGGATATACTTGAATTAGTGCACACAGACCTTTGTGGACCCATGCAGACAAAATCATTAGGAGGTGCACTGTATTTTCTACTGTTTATTGATGACTGTACGAAGTTTTCTTGGGTGTATTTCTTAAGTAAGAAGAGCCATACATTCAAATACTTTAAGCAGTTTAAAAATATGATTGAAAGACAAACAGGGAAACAGATAAAAATTCTTCGTTTTGATCAAGGGGGAGAATACAGGAAGGATGAGCTTATCAGGTATTGTAAAGATCATGGAATTTTGCAGCAGTTCACAGTACCCCATACTCCATAGCAGAATGGAGTAACAGAAAGAAAGAATAGAACACTGTGTAGAAATTTTGAATAATAAACACTTATTCACAGAGATTATCCCGATTATACACTATTGCGGAATACATGCATAATACATAACCTCCTCTACGTTGATCATCAATTTAGCAGCATTAAAAACAATGAAACATCAATCGCATGCACACATTAACACAGTATGTAACCCGAGGAAAGCATACAGCTGAAAACCCCACACTATCTGTATATTATAATGATTGAGAACTGTAACAACACATAGTACAATACTCCTCACAAGTATTTAGTACTATCTCCACCTGTTACACACAAAACTAGCTCAAATCTGAACAAGTCATAGGTTCAAAGCTCCTCCGCTGCTTTGCCTGCCTCTACTACACAATGCCTAGTGAAAATCATCCACACTGAAAATCACGTGAGCACAGGCTATAATTCCTTGGTATTGGCCCACACTGCAAATCCTCATTGGCATAACTCAATCCCATTGATTGTGCAAGATCTCATGCACAACTATAGTCACAACTGATAGCAATCTCAACCTCTAACACCTGTCTCCACTAAACTGTACATGCATTGACATGAAACTGAGTTAACTGATGTATCCTTTAGTTGCTTTATGAGTTAATAATTAGTGAATTAATTCACACAACTCATCACTAGTCTATTTGCAGTTAGACTAATTACAACTAGTTCAACCAAGTCAAACTGAACACAACTCCATCAACTCCACATCCAACTCCACCAAACTCAACTGCTTGAGTTCTAACTGAAGTCCTGCATGCAATAACTCAACTGACCCACAAAGAAAGCGTATTTCCTTCTTATAGTTGCATGTGCCACATCTGTAGCTCAAACTAGAGTGCTCCAAGAGGATAAGATAATGTTTATAGTCTAAATATTATTATGAGACAATAATATTTGACTTTTCTATTTTTAGCCTAGCAGTCTAAAAATAGACTTTGATCACTCCACTGTGAACCAGAAATAGAAGTCCATCTATTTTTCCCAACATGACCAATCATCCATAAATAGCATCCTACAACTCATAGACCATGATCCATATGTCTAAAAATAGACTTTTTAGCTAAAAATAGCATGCGGGCCCACTTAGTGAAGGCGACTTATTTCCACTAAGCTCCATCATCTTGTTGCATTCTCAACACTCCCTCTCAACAAGATATGGATTATTAGCAACCCCTATCCTGCCTCAGTGGTATTCGAATTTGCTCTTGGTGAGCGCCTTCATCAAGCTATCAGCATCTTGATCCTCCGTTGGAATGTATGAAAGTAACATGATTCTCCGCTGCACACAATCTCTGATATGATGGTACCTGATGTCAATGTGCTTAGATCTATCATGAAATACAGGAATAGCCGAGAGTTTAATGCAACTCTGGTTATCATAGTAAATCACAGTAGGCTCCAAGTAAGAACCGAACAAACCGACCAAGATCTTCCTCATCCATATAGCCTCGCATGAAACCAAACTTGCTGCCATATACTCGGCCTCTGCTGAACTGAGTGACATGGATCTCTGCTTCATGTTGTACCAAGAAATTGTTGTCGACCCGATACTGAAGACCCTCCTGATGTGCTCTTTCTGTCAGTTGGGCTCCCTGCCCAATCTGCATCCGTGAAGCCACATAGCTTCACCTCATCCTCATGTCTGTACCACAAACCATATCCCGATGTGCCTCTCAAATAACACAATACATGCTTGACTGCCTTCCAGAAGAGCTTGGTTGACTTAACCATAGCTTATGAAAGTTGGTTAACAGCATAGCATATATCGGGTTGTGTATTGACCATATACATAAGCGACCCCACCAACTATCGATAAACAGTGGCATCCACTTCTTTTGCTGAAGTGGCATCCTCCTTCCTCCAACCTCGAGGAAGAGGAGTATCAACAGGCTTGCAGCCATGCATGTTGAACTTCTCCAGTATCTCCCGAGCATACTTACCCTGAGAAACAAATAGTCCATCACTGCGCTGCCAAATTTCCAATTCCAGGAAATAAGGAAGGAGGCCCAAGTCCTTCATCTCAAACTCCTTAGCAAGATCATCCTTGCATGAAAGTATCAACAGCTCATCACCCGTTAGAATCAAATCATCTACATAAAGTACAATGATAAGCAACTTACCCTCCACCACAATCTGGTATAGGTTTGGATCCGCCTCACTCTTGGAGACTCCAAGTCCAGTGAAATAACTGTCTATCCGTGTGTACCAAGCACGTGGTGCTTGTTTCAACCCATACAACGCTCTCTTGAGCCTGCACACATGCGACTCACTGCTAAAGATCTCGAAACCTTCGGGATGTTCTATGTACACCTCCTCCTCAATGATTTCGTTGAGGAATGCAGTCTTCACATCCATTTGATGATGTGCCATCCCATCTGCATTGAGAGAGCAAGAATTGTCTGTATGGAAGAATACCTTGTGACATGTGCAAAGGTCTCCTCATAATTGATCCCCTCTATCTGTGAAAAGCCTCGGGCAACAAATCTTGCCTTGTACTTCTCCACACTCCCGTCAGTTGCCTGCTTAACTTTGCAGATCCATCTCGAACCCACCACTGATTTCCCTTCCGGTCTTGGGACAATCTCCCATGCACTGTTTCTGACAATCAAATCATACTCTTCCACCATGGCGTCTACCCATGCGGGATCCTCCACAACTTCCTCGAAAGAGGATGGCTTAGTCACAACACATTTGCTCATAAGAGCCATGTATCCAGTGTACCGATCAGGTGACTGTCTCTCCCAACGTTGGGCTGTAGGTGGTCCTACAACTTTCTTTGCATCTTGAGCCAGTCGCTTAGCTTCTGTCAAGCGCTTTCGCACTCTGATGGTTGGCGCTGCATGAGTGGTCTCTTCCACTCCATGAACTTCGTCCTGTGGCTGATCCACGTCCTGAAGCTCATCTTTAGGAACCAATAGCTCCTCATCTGCATGCAAGTGTGGCTCCCTCTCAAGCGAACACTTCATGGATTTCTCCTCCTGAAATTTTATATCCCGTCGCACAACAGTCTTGCCACTGCCTGGCAAATACACACGATAGTTGTGGAGCGTATCAGTGTACCCCACAAATATCCCAACCTCTGTGGTCGGCTCCAACTTCTTCCTGGCATCCTTCATCACATGCATGTAAACGTTAGCACCAAAAATCCTCAAATGAGAAAGATCAGGCTTCTTACCAGAATAAGCCTTCTAGGGTGTACTCATGCCAAGTATCCTATGAGGACAACGGTTCTACACATATACTGCAGTATTGCATGCTTCTGCCCATAAGTGAAGGGGTACGCCCTGATCATGCAACATCGCCCATGCAACACCCACGATCGTTCTGTTATTCCGCTCAGCAACCCCATTCTGCTGTGGATTATGGGGAGCTATGAGCTCTCTTCGAATCCCTTCTGCACTACAAAAGTCCTTGAACTCGCCAGAGATGTATTCACCACCATTATCGCTCATGAGAGCCTTCACCTTCTTCCCTGACTCCTTCTCGACCAGTGCTTTGAACTCACAGAACTTTGAGTATGTCTCGCTCTTCTTCTGCATGAAGAAGATCCAACACTTACGAGAAAATCATCAACAAATATCACATAATACTTGTGTTTTTTTGTCGAAGCTACTGAGAAAGGTCGACACACGTCTGTGTGAATTCTCTCAAGGATCGTCGTGGTGCAACTATCCTTCTTGTGAAAGGTGGCTTTCACAAACTTTCCCAAAGTACACCCCTTGCACTGATCTCACTACGTAAGAGTGCTTTAGGAAGCCCTGTAGTGATCTGCTGCAATATCTTCAAGGCTCCATGGTGAAGGTGACCCAATCTCCTGTGCCACAGCTCGCCATCATCCCAGCTCACGAATCCTTCTACCTTGCATGCCATTGTTGCGCAGCCATCTACATGCAACTGATAAAGGTTCCTCACTCGAACCCCTATCTTCCGGGTTTCTCCATTTGTCTTACTACGCAGGAAAGCCTTTCCCTCACTGAAAACAACATCATATCCCTTGTCTTCTAACATCGCCAAAGAGATAAGATTCTTCTTCAATCCTGGAACATGCATCACTTCCTTCAATACGAAGGGTTTACCAGACTCCCTCTCAAAGGAAATGGTACTGATACTGGTCGCACTGTATCTACCATCATCGCCCATCTCGATGTGCACTCCAAGATCTTTGTCCTCCAGATCAGAAAACAAATCTCGATCTCTTGTCATGTGAAAAGACGCACCACTGTCCAAGAACCACACTGATCCCATCACACTTGAAACCAAGAATGCGATCAATGAAAAATCAAGCTCAAACTGCGAGTCTAGAGCCTCTCCTGCTGCAAATCCAGCAGCTTGCTTGTTCTTCTTCTTCTGCGGACAATTAGTGGCACAGTGTCCGTGTTGGTGACAGTGAAAACACTTCACCTTAGACATGTCCTACTTCTTGCCTTTCACACCAGACTGAGAAGCTTTCTTGCTCTTCCCCTTCTTTGCTTTGGCAGCCAAAGCGCAATTTTCTTCATCAAGTCCCTTTGATGAAGATTCGTCCCTGGTATTCCTCCTGATCTCCTCCTGCACAAGATCTGACCAAAGTCTCTCCCATCCTGGCAGTTTCTCTCGACCATTGACAGAGTCCTGATAGGAATGCCAACTCTTCGGAAGACCAAGTAGAGCCAAGCTCACCAAGTCCTCATCATCGACAGTCACCCCCACACTTCCCAGCTCATCCCAACACTGAGTGAACTTCGTGAGATACTTGGGCATACTATCTCCCTTCTCACATTTGATGTTTCTAAGTTTATCCTTAAGCGCCAGCTTCCTCTGATTGCTCTTGCTTTGGAATAGATATGTCAACGCTTTCCACATCAAGTATGGAGAAGCCTTTCCATGCAGGCTGGACACAATGTGATCCTTCACGCCCTCCAATAGAATCCTTCGATACTTTTCTGTCTTCTTTTGCCAAGCATCAACTTGCGCAGTATTAGTAGGCTTTGGGACCTCAGCCTCTATGAACTACTTCAGCCCATTATCATCTAACATTGCCTCCATCCTGTCCTTCCATGCAATATAGTTTGAGTTGCCCTCAAGAGCATACTCCAATCGCAATCCGTTGAAAGACATTGCCACGTTGATACCAAGAAAACACTGCTGCAAATTTGAATTCCACCAGCTCCAAACTCAACCGCCTCTGATCTAGAATTCGTGAGAACAAAGTATTTCTCGTACAGAGATTGACTGTATGGGCTTTTACCGGATATCTCACCTTCCAAAGGAAGGATGAATCCAGAGGCTACTTGGCCAAATTACAGACTCTGCCTGAAGAAATAAGATGTAAACACTTTCTGAAATAATAGATCTGATGATCAACAGCTCTGATACCATGTATAAATTTTGAATAATAAACACTTATTAACAGAGATTATCCCAATTATACACTATTTCGGAATGCATGCATAATACATAACCTCCTCTACATTGATCATCAATTTAGCAGCATTAAAAATAATGAAACATCAATCGCATGCACACATTAACACAATATGTAACCCGGGGAAAGCATACAGCTGAAAACCCCACACTATCTATATATTATAATGATTGAGAACATGTAACAATACATAGTACAATACTCCTCACAAGTACTCAGTACTATCTCCACCTGTTACACACAAAACTAGCTCAAATCCGAACAAGTCACAGGTTCAAATCTCCTCCGCTACTTTGCCTGCCTCTACTGCACAATGCCTAGTAAAAATCATCCACACTAAAAATCATGTGAGCACAGGCTATAATTCCTTGGTATTGGCCCACACTGCGCAGTCCTCATTGGCATAACTCAATCCCATTGATTGTGCAAGATCTCATGCACAACTATAGTCACAACTGATAGCAATCTCAACCTCTAACACCTGTCTCCACTAAACTGTACATGCACTGACATGCAACTGAGTTAACTGATGTATTATTTAGTTGCTTTGTGAGTTAATAATTAGTGAATTAATTCACACAACTCATCACTAGTCTATTTGCAGTTAGACTAATTACAACTAGTTCAACCAAGTCAAACTGAACACAACTCCATCAACTCCACATCCAACTCCACCAAACTCAACTGCTTGAGTTCTAACTGAAGTCTTGCATGCAATAGCTCAACTGACCCACAAAGAAAACGTATTTCCTTCTGACAGCTGCATGTGCCACATATGTAGCTCAAACTGAAGTGCTCCAAGAGGATAAGATAATGTTTATAGTCTAAATATTATTATGAGACAATAATATTTGACTTTTCTATTTTTAGCCTGGCAGTCTAAAAATAGACTCTGATCACTCCGCTGTGAACCAGAAATAGAAGTCCATCTATTTTTCCCAACATGACCAATCATCCATAAACAGCATCCTGCAACTCATATACCATGATCCATATGTCTAAAAATAGACTTTGCGCCAAAAATAGCCTACGGGCCCACTTAGTGAAGGTGACTTCTTTCCACTAAGCTCCATCATCTTGTTGCATTCTCAACACACTGGTGGAATGTGCTAGAAGTATGTTGAAAGGTAAGAATATTTCGAATGGTTTTTGGGCTGAAGCAGTGAATACTGCAGTTTATTTGAAAAATAGGAGTCCTACAAAGAGTCTTGAGTCTAAAACTCCTTATGAAACATTATATGGATTTAAGCCTGTAGTAAAACACTTAAGAATATTTGGATCTAAAGCATTTTCCCACATTCCAAAGGAAGATAGAAGAAAATTAGATTCAAAATCCATCAAATGTACCTTTATAGGGTATTGTTCACAGTATAAAGCTTACAAATTATTTAATCCCTCTACTCACAAGATTTTTGTTAGTAGAGATGTCAAATTCCATGAGCAGGATCATGAAGAATCTGATGAGCACAATGAGGAATGGGACATTCCGTACTTGGTGGAAGAAGAAGCAAAGAACAATCAGGGTCAGCAGCAGACAAAGGCAGAGGATGAACATCGACAACAATAGCAACATCAACAGCAACAGTAGCAACAACAGCAGGAAGAAAAATAAAATGATGATCAAATAAGGTTTGAAGCCACCCCACCACTTAGGAGATCAGGTAGGAAAGCTCAATTGCCTGCAAGATATAGGGAAAATGCTTTTATAACTAGTATGATGAATGTGGTTGAACCTTCTAGTTATAAAGAAGCAAATGAATGTAGTGAATGGAAAACAGCCATGGAACAGGAATATGATTCAATAATCAGAAATCACACTTGGGAATTGGTTGAACTTCCTAGACGAAAACAAACCATAGGTTGTAAATGGTTATATAAACTGAAGATTAATGCAGATGGAACCATAGAAAAACTAAAAGCTAGGTTGTTAGCAAAGGGGTACTCATAAAAAGAAGGGATAGACTATGAAGAAACCTTCGGCCCTGTAGCTAAATTGAATACTATCATAATGTTAATCGCTTTAGCTACTAACAAACATTGGATGATGCACCAACTAGATGTAAAGTCTGCATTTTTGAATGGAGAACTAAAAGAAGAGGTTTATCTAGAGCAACCAGAAGGGTTTGTCTAGAAAGGAAAAGAACATTTAGTCTGTAGATTGAAGAAAGCACTTTATGGACTAAAACAAGCTCCCAGGTCTTGGTATGAAAAGATTGATAAATTTTTTCTGCGAGCTAGCTATAATAGAAGTAAAAATGACCCTAATCTTTACACTATGAAAGATGAACAAGGGCGCGTAGTGTTGATTTCATTGTATGTAGATGATTTGATCATTACAGGTGATGCTACATATCTAATCGATGAAATCAAGCAATAGATGTCATAGGTGTTTGAAATGAAACACCTCGGTGAACTCAGATACTGTTTAGGTCTTGAGATCTGGAGAGATTCAGGTCAAACATTTTTGTCCCAAGCAAAGTATGTCAAAGGCCTGTTAGAAAAGTTTAGGATGGATCAGTGTAAGCCTGCAGCGGTACCATTGCAGCAGAACATCAAATTGCAGTGTGAGGATGGCTCAAAAGTGACAGATGCAACACTTTACAGACAATTGGTTGGGAGTCTAATCTACCTAACCACTACCAGACCTGATTTGGCTTATGTAGTCAGTGTGCTAAGTCAATTTATGTCTAAGCCACTTGAAAGCCATTGGAATGCAGCGAAAAGTGTTTTGAGGTATCTACAAGGTACTGTAGATTACGGTATTATTTACACTGACTCCTCTGATGTTAGATTGGCAGGATTTGCAGATTCAAATTGGGCTAGAAATGTAGATGATCGCAGATCTATAATAGGTTATGCATTCAGCATTAGATCCGGGGTGATCACATGGAGCAGCAAGAAGCAGACACAGTCTCCTTGTCCTCAACGGAAGCAGAGTATCAAGCCATGTGTGCAGCATCATGTGAGGCAATCTGATTGCAGAGACTTCTCCAGGATGTTGGGGAAGAACAGATAGACGCAATAACAATCAGATGTGACAATCAAAGTTCAATCAAACTTGCCAATAATCCGGTGTTTCCAAAAAACACTAAACATATTGATATACAATTCCACTTTGTCAGGGAGAAAGTGCAATCCAAAGAAATCCATTTGGAATATTATAATACATGTGATAATGTTGTAGACATTTTCACTAAGCCTCTTGAAAAAGTTAAGTTTCAAATGTTTAGGGAGATGTTAGGCATATTTGTGAACCCATTCTCCATTAAGGGGGAGCATTGAAGATAATGGAGAATATCCTAGAATAGGTAGAGTTGGTTCACATAACCTCAGGATAGGAATTAGTTTCTATTTCTTAGGATGTTGTTCTAACTTCCCTAAAACCATGTTTTCTATTTAATGTGTAATGTGCATGAACAATGTAGAGCATTCTGTAGAGCCAGACTCTCCTGGTTCAGACTCTCTTTCGTAGAGCTGACCAGTGGGTTTTATTTTTAATACAGCATTGCCATTTTTATCAATCACAAGCACTCTTCATCAAAAAATGGTCCATAGATTTTGAAGCTCACTGCAAAAAATTAGTAGTAATTCCTAGCTAGGTGTGGCTACCTGGTCTTCCTTTAATTTTTTGGTCAAATAATGTTTTTAGGAAAATTGGGAACACTCTTGGGTTTTTATACGAGGATAACCACTCTTTCCATCAAATTGGGGTGCATGGACATGGCATGTATTCTAGTGAGTTTAAACCTCACCTATAGACCATGTAATACAATCTTGATCAACTCTAGGCCCCTTGTTCACCACCAAAGATTGGACTACAAAGGCATCCCATACAAATTTGGATGTTACCATGCTTATGACCGCTTGGGAAAAGGTTGTCTAATGTTGAAATTGGGTAGCATCGAGAGGTACTCTCACATGTCCTTGGTGCAAGGCTTGTGAGAGAAAATTGTCCATAATGTATGGGTGTGTGGACTTTGCACCCATGATGTGGGCTTTGTAAAGTGATGGGGTTATTTTCTCAAGGAAAACTTTTAATATTCCAATTTACTGTTCAATTTGATTTTCGATGATCCAAATTTAAGAAGGGAACAAAATGAAATACAGATATAAAATCAAAACATAGAGATACAATGAAATTGACCTTCAAATAATAAATAGAAATGTTGAAACTGTTTACATGCATAATGGAAGCAAACTAGCTCGAACGGTGGCAGCTATCTCAGAGAAGATATGTGACAACTACATGTCTTTTTAAACTGTGTTACAATAAGGCTCAAATTCCTTTTTATCATGAAGAAATAATGAGAAACCCTAAACATCCAAAACCATAACCCTGGGAGATAAAGCATCAATGGCTCAAGGTAAGTTGGAACATCAACTTCCTGGGATCATAACTTTGGCATATGATATTTTTTTAGAGTGCTCGATAGCTCATTATAAAGGTATATCCGAGGAGAACAACTTTCGATGTTTGACTGTCAACATTATTCTATGATTTTCATTGGCCTGTTTCCCTAAATATTGTCATTTAAGACCTCAAAACGACTCTAAAAGTTTAGACCCTAGAAACTACCAAAAATAGAAAATTGCCAAAATAGGAAAATTGTGTTATGAACAAGTGGAATAGGTGGGTGCCTGTTATCACCCCAAGAAACTCTCCTAGGTTGTATCTCAAATATGATCAGGAACATTACAAACTCAACAAAATGTTGGAAAAATTGGTGGATGAATGAAAGAAATGTTGCATATTCAAGCCAGATAACCACTTCTCTATGCTTAACCCCAGACATGGGTGAACACCCCCAGACTACAAGGCTTTAGACCACCAATTACTCACAATTTAAGGAAAATGTGATGATGGAGAAGACTGACCACACCAGCAGATGCACAGGACCCTGTGATGGCCAGCTGCAACCAGTTAAAAGGTCTGTAAATCTATTTCTTAATGCACAGACAGGATGACAACTCTCTGGCATTAAAATAATAGAAACCTGCATACAAATTCAATGAAACTAACTAGATTCTAACACAGAGGTGGGATGACAGCCCCTCTAATGCTAAACATCAACAACACATGAATAAATGTATAGCAGGCACAACCTGGAACAAAGAAGAAGAAGTGGAAAGTGAGCAATTAACAGCAAAAGAAGCTTGCATTAGCTGAAAATGCAGACTAGACGCTGCAGGTATCATAGTAGTTACAGTCTCCAAAAGTTGAACCTTACAACAGAATAACATTCATCAACCTATTACATTCTATCTTCTGGATATATATAGAGGTTATTTACAAAATTGCTCTGCTAGGCAATGCGTGGAGGTGTCTTAATGGACCACCAACCACATTAATTATTTGAAATGGGCCTTTGCTGCAGTTTGACTGCTTTAATGGATGAATTTGATCTTTCTGGTGCTTTGCAGTCCTTCTCTGATCAGGTGGAGTACTAACTGATACAAACCCATAACTATTAAATGTTGTTATCTACCCGAGGTCGTCCATTTTCCTCTCGGCCATGCTCTTCTTTAAATGCAGTTGGTTGTAGATTGAATGTGTCGGGTACAACTAATTGATCGTTGATGTCCATCGAGAGCTCCAGACAGTCAAAGGAGTTAAAAAACATGGTGGAAGCATGAGCAAAAGGCGAATAAACATTAGCCGTTAGATTAAACAATCGAACAATGGAGATCGTTGGCGGGAGGAATCGGGAGGCGGACAGGTGAAGACAATCGTCAGCTGTCGGATCGTGGGCGGGCAGATTCGACGGCGATCGAGAGCGGAAGGTGTGCGAGGTTTAAACGGCGAGGAAAGGCGGTTTCAGGCGACAAGCGATTTCCCCGCACCGCCTATCGAGGGAAGGCGGTATCTGTAAATCACCGCATGATCCAATCAAAACACGATGCGTGGTAGCCAAAACCACTGCCCCCGTGGGTTAACGGGTGCGCAAGTCGCACGATTGGGGGATGCGTCAGCCGTTAGATCTGGCGATGGACGCGATCGACGGTAGGGAAGAGATCGATGTTTAACACGCGGGAAAAGGCCAAAAAGGGTTATGGAGGGGTGGGTCACGTGGGCGCGGGCTGATAAGTTTAGCGCCCGGGGCTTAAATAAAAGGGGCTATGCAGAATTTATACAGAAAAAACAAAGGCAGCGGGGTAAAGGAATTAAGCGGGAAATAGGTAAAGGCGAGGGATTGAAGGGGTTTATGAAAGAAATAGAGACAGTGGAGTGTGAGGAAACTTGAAGGAGCAGAAAGGGAAACGACTGCTGCGAGGCCCTTTCGGCAAAAACCCACCATCAAACCTGAAAACTACCTTCAATCACTGAAAATTGTAGCAAAGCTAACACAGGCTCCTTCTGGGGATGAGATCCTCCCTATGAGGTCTCAAGAACCTGCAGACCAATGCCTTCATGCAAAATCAGCTTCCAAAACATTTCCTAGTATCCTTTGGGCATGGAGTCAAACCAAATCTACTCTAAAACCTGAAAAAGGAAATGCTTACAATCATTAAGGCCAGAGGACCTTAACAGCATAAATATTCAAAATTTGGCCAACTGATGGGCTATCAAAATTGTCTCTCCTGCTCTTGGCCCCTTCATCATAGAGCCGCAAAACATGATTTATTTGATCCTTTACCTCAAAAAGTTTAGGACATTTAATCTTAATAGGTAAATATGGATCAAATTTCATCTCCCTTCTATGTGTTTTCCTCCTTGGATGTTCTTCATGGGAGCCTTTGTACACCTGCTAAATAACAATGGCTGTTGTGTACTTGTCTTTGTCATCTATGGCCTACACAATAAATATGAATGGTGTACCAATATGTTCATGTGTAGGGGACATAGAAACATTATTTGCTCCTGAATCTTGCTTTGAACAATCCTCATCCAAGGAGGAATCCCACAACTGTACACCCTCTTCCTCTGTTATTTGATAAGCTACCCTTTTAATCTGTGTGGAGGCCACCTTAGCAGATTTCGGAATATCAAGACTGAGCTGATCAATTTCAGCCTTGAGAATTGAACTATTTCCTGCATTAGTGTTCAAGGGGCAACTTTGAGGGATTGTTATTTGAGCATACAGAGAAACAAGAGATGATGGGGAGCTTTGCTCTCCCTTTTTAATCACTGGACTGGGGACAAAAGCAGGCTAGAAAATTGGCAGATCTGCATAGCCATGTGAAGATAAGCTAGCTTCGGGCACAAATTCTTGGAGGCTGGTAAGACCAGCTACTGACTGCTGATGCTGATCAGCTTGTTGTTCTATAGCTACAACAAGCTCACGAGCAGTGCTTTTGGATAATGCTTCTTCATAGGCAGCCCTTGTTAGGAAAGGAGCACCTTCCAAAACATGGACCTCCTCCTCTTCTTCAAATAGCTCTTCTTCCATGACTATATTTTGACAAAGGGTCTTCACCCTTTGATCTTCGTTTGTAATCTTATTTCTTTGCAAAATCTGCATATGCTCATGTGCTCATCTGCATGGATATGGAGTTGGAAAAGAAAAGGAACAACAAGCTCCTGCTTCTTCAAAATGTTGCTCAGCTTTTAACTTGGAAACTTCAGAGGCCAAAAACTCAATCATCCTAGCTAATTCATCTATCTCAGGCTCTGAGGATGATGAGGATTCACCTCCCCATCTTCTCCTATCGGCATCACCTTCAAGTCTCTCTGCAACAATAATGTTTGTTTCTACTTCAAAGGTTGCAGTTTGCATATCAGCCAAAGAAGCAAATCTTCTTTCTCTTAACAACAGGCAGAATTGAGAATCGAAAGCATTAGCATAAGTGAGCATGGCAGAAGCAAGTGTGGGCCTTAATTCAGCTGGCATTCTGCTGTACATTTGATTGAATCTGATGTTGAAATCAGACAGCAGCTCACCATCTTTTCTCTGCAATTTCCCAAATTCATCATGATAAAAGAGCAGATCTTTATTATTTCCTAGTGCTTTAAGAACACATCATCTAGGGCCTCAATATTTCCTATAGACCTAGGGGATAATTCTCTAAACCATTTTCTAGCTTCCCCATCTAGGCTTTGGACAAAAACCCTCATCCAGGCATCCTCTTCATTGATATCCAAGTTATCAACATAGCTGTAAAAGGACTCTAAATGCTCTTCAGTTGTTACTCCTTCTGTACCAATAAACTTTGGCATAAATTCTTGATAATCTCCTGCAGGCATGGCATTCAAAGGGGTAGGCAAGACTAAGGGCCCATACCTAGCAGCAACTATTATTTCTATCTTTGTAAGAGCTTGCTGGCCTGCCATGACTGAGGTAGGGTAAAAGGATATTGGTGAACTGAGTGGAATGAATCAATGAATGGAATGATAGAAACATAGGAATATGATGGATAACGTGGATTCTTCTTTCAACTGAGGTCCGAAAGGGAAATGAATCACTGAGGAACTTAATGAATCTCTAAAGGTGACATTCACTAACAGAGATACATGGAACTTTTTAGGCTTACCTGATCCTAGTGCTCCTTACGATACTTTCTTCTGCTGAACGATCTTCTCAGGATCAGGCGCTTGTCAGCTGCTGATTTCTAAAGATATCTCCGAGCATACCTCACCAGCTGCACCAGAACTTCAATGTGGAGTCGCCAAATAGATGATTACAACCAAAATCTGTGTTCAAACCTTGTCTATCATCAAAGCTTGAAACTGTGTCGTTTTCCCAGGGAAGCTGAGCTTCAATCTCCTCTCCCCGGCAACGACGCCAATTAATGTTATCACCCCAAGAAACTCTCCTAGGTTGTATCTCAGAGATGCTCGGGAACATTACAAACTCAACAAAATGTTGGAAAAATTGGTGGATGAATGAAAGAAATGTTGCATATTCACGCCAGATAACCACTTCTATTATGCTTAACCCTAGACATGGGTGAAAACCCCCAGACTACGAGGCTTTAGACCACCAACTACTCACAGTTTAAGGAAAATGTGATGATGGAGAAGACTGACCACACCAGCAGATGCACAGGACCCTGTGATGGCCAGTTGCAACCAGTTAAAAGGTCTGTAAATCTATTTCTTAATGCACAGACAGGATGACAGCTCTCTGGCATTAAAATAACAGAAACCTGCATACAAATTCAATGAAACTAACTAGATTCTAACACAGAGGTGGGATGACAGCCCCTCTAATGCTAAACATCAACAACACATGAACAAATGCATAGCAGGCACAACCTGGAACAAAGAAGAAGAAGTGGAAAGTGAGAAATTAACAGCAAAAGAAGCTTGCATTAGCTGAAAGTGCAGACGAGACGTTGCAAGTATCACAGTAGTTACAGTCTCCAAAAGTTGAACCGTACAACAGAATAATATTCACCAACCTATTACATTCTGTCTTCTGGATATATAGAGAGGTTATTTACAAAATTGCTCTGCTAGGCAATGCATGGAGGTGTCTTAATGGACCACCAACCACATTAATTCTTTGAAATGGGCCTCTGCTACAGTTTGACTGCTTTAATGGATGAATTTGATCTCTTTGGTGCTCTGCAGTCCTTCTCTGATCAGGTGGAGTATTGACTGATACAAACCCATAATAGATAAATGTTGTTATCTACCCGAGGTCGTCCATTTTCCTCTCGGCCATGCTCTTCTTTAAATGCAGTTGGTTGCAGATTGAATGTGTCGGGTACAACTAATTGATCGTTTCTTTCCATCTGGAGCTCTAGACAGCCAAAGGAGTTAAAAATCATGGCAGAAGCATGAGCAGAAGGCGAATAAACATTAGCCCTTAGATTAAACAATCAGATGGCGGAGATGGTTAGCAGGAGGAATCGGGAGGGGGGACAGACGAAGACAATCGTCATTCGTCGGATCTCGGGCGGGCAGATCCGATGGTGATCGGGAGCAAAAGGTGCGCGAGCTTTAAACGGCGGGAAAGGCGGTTTCCCCACACCACCTATCGGGGGAAGGCGGTATCCGTAAATCACCGCGTGATCCAATCAAAACACGATGCATGGCAACCAAAATCACCGACCCCGCGGGTTAACTGGTGCACAAGTCGCACGATCGGGGGATGCGTCATCCATTAGATCTGGGGATGGACACGATCGACGACAGGGAAGAGATCGATGTTTAACACGCGGGAAAAGGCCGAAAAGGGTTATGGAGGGGTGGGTCACGTGGGCGCGAGATGATAAGTTTAGTGCTTGGGGCTTAAATAAAAGGGGATATGCAGAATTTATACAGAGAAAACAAAGGCCGCAGGGTAAAGGAATTAAGCGGGAAATAGGTAAAGGTGAGGGATTGAAGGGGTTTATGAAAGAAACAGAGACAGCGGAGTGTGAGGAAACTTGAAGGAGCAGAAAGGGAAACGACTGCTGCGAGGCCCTTTTGGCACAAGCCCACCATCAAACGCAAAAATGACCTTCAATCGCTGAAAATTGTAGCAGAGCTAACAATGCCCACTAATATCCACCTAGATTAGTCTCCCCCACCCCCCCATTAGGAAGAAATGGTCTCCATTGCATTGAGTGCCTCTATGAGATGAGGAAACTTTGTTGAACTTGGTCCCTTGTGAGCCACTTGCCTTGGTGTAGGAGTTGGCCTACTTTAACAAACTGATACAGCTTGATCCTCTATTGCTGAGCATTCTTAATTCCTGTGTCCATGATCTAATTAGTTGTGGCTTGTTCAATGCAATATGGGTTAAGCTTTGTCAGTGTCATTTGTTATTCAATTTCTTATGTGTCCAAAAATCGTGGAAAGTATGGTCAAAGGTGGTCCACATTGAACACTAAGTGCAAGCTGTTAGCACTTGAAATTTCACCTCAGGCTGAGAAAGGCAAACCTCAAAGCTACATCAAACCATTCAGCCTCGTAGCTAGCCCTACAGGGCAGGAGAAGGCTCTCTCCGGTCAATCTCGGCAAATCTTCAATGGGATGAGATGACCAACATGGTAACACTGATATTAGGCTAGTAAACTGATTAAAAATATTGATTTTGGGGTTTTTGGTGGCAAATTGAGGAGAGGGCAATTTTGGGTGCGGGGATTGGACACAGTTTCTGCAGGGGGTTCCTTGGGGCGAGGTAGGAGACAATGCTGATGTCTTTGACTGAGGTGGATGGTTAGGAATGAAAGATAAGAAGGCTAAAGAGAGCAAACAATGAATTTGAATTCTCTTTAGACAGTGGAAAACATCGAAATTAAACAAACTTAAAAGCAGAGCATGGCAAACATGAATTCTTACTTTAACACTTCATTTGTTTAATATGCAGAAGTATAGAAAGGAAATGAATCACATAACAAAGCTTACAAGAACATGGAGAAACACACCATCAACACATGAGTCCACAAGAATCCCAAAGATGACTGCAAAACCCTGGTCTTCCTTAGCCAAAAATTGCAGAGATACAGTGAAAATATACAATGATAGCTGCTCCCTCAAGAGTCCAACCTTCCAACCTCTGAAAATGATTAAGAAAATACATAATATAGGCAAGCCAACCTCTTCCCTTGCCTCTAGGGGTCGAGCTCATCCTTCTAGGAGCTGTTTCAACTAATTCTAAACTGAGCACTAAAATCTAGGCAGTCAAAACAACTTGCCTCTATAAGCTAGGAAACCAATCCATTCATTAAATATTTACCCTTGTCATGAATGAATCTTCTAGAAGTGTTAAACAAGAGTAAAAGTGTCTTAGAGTTACAATAATTACATCAAAGGTAATCATCTTCAACCCCAAAAAGTCAAACCAAGTCAAACTGTGCTTTTTCGAGCTGTACAGTGAAATCTGGCAAAGTCTGCTCAACGGGTCGCGCACATTGGGAGCTCTTTTTGAGGAACTTGCAGGTGTCAGAATTGGGTGCAGGATAGCTCGTTGGAAAGGTCTGCGAGTCTACTTTCCAACCCAACTAGAATTTTTGAATTTGGAGGTCATTTGCCCAGTCAAAAATCAATTCTCCCAAGACTGCTTTCTGCAACTCAAAAAAGGGGCAGAAAGTCAAATTTTGCATGTATTTTGACCTTTTGGAGGCCCAAAACTCCATAAAAACTCAAGTCCATCCACAGGCATATGCAACTTTGCATGACAAATCCAAAAATGCTGAGTTTTTGCAAAATGAAGTTGCCCTGATGAAGGGTCGCGCGCGGGGTGAGACCCGTTAAGGAGGCAAAACCTGTAAATTTCCAAAAATCATCAAAATTACCCAAAATTTTCAGAATTTTTTGGGATTTGAGCTGTGGCTAGGCTAGTGGGTGCCATGATCCTTGAGTGAAGCCTCAGCCAAGATACGGAGGGGATTTGGCCTTCTTCTCCGTTTTAGTGCCTCGGTCAACCTCCTTTGAAAAACTTTCATTTTAGCCTTGCAGACATGCATCCTTGCCCAATAGTGATTTTTCATGTTTCTCAACAGCTTCTTCTCTTGGTTGGCCTTAGACAACAACCTCTCTAAATGTGCATTGACCTGGATAAGCATAGACTCACGGTCAACAGGCAAAGGATCACCGGGCCTCCTTCGGTTTAGGACTCGGTCACTACGAATCCTCCATAGCTCATCAAGAACTTTCTCCTCCTCTAGCTGTTTGTTCCGCTGCTCCAGGTAGGTGATGGTCCATTGGGCACCCTCAAGTCTCCTCTGCAAAACATCATTCTCGGCCCTGAGATGCTGAATGATCTCCTTTGCCTCTCGGCTAGGAGAACTGGCCTCAAGATCAATCACCTCGGTGTCCGGAACTCCTGATGGACCCTCATGAATCATGGGCTGCTTGCCCCTCTCTGGTACCTGTGCTGGTGAAGAAAGCGAGGCCCCTTCCACCTGATGTGGAGATAACACTCGCTGTGCTGACGATGAAGGCGAGACCCCTTCCACCTGCTGTGGAGATAGTACTCGCCTGGCTGCTGCAAATAAGGCCCTCGGGCCTTTCTGATAGGTAAGCTGAGGTGAAGAACTTACATGTCGAGTGACCGGAATATCGAGCTGCTGAGATGGTCCTCCCTCCTCCCGAATGACCTCAGGATGTGGCTGGGATGATGCTGTGAAAATCTCACGGGAAATGAACTCCTCCCATGAGATGCCCTGCTGAGTCAACTGATGCAAAACTATGAGCTGAATCAAACCATAATGACATAAGCTCCTGTACTGCTGGGCCGGGGTCTTCTTCTGCAACATGGGCAGCATCCTCTGAATGTTATGAAAGAAGAAGATCGGGATGTTCATCATCCTCACTCGGGTGAAATGCATCAAAAGGCGGATGTGATAAGAGTACACCTGTGAAAATCTGCCCTCACAGGTAAAATAGTGCATAATAAGCCTCATGATGGGAGCATACTCGCTCCGGAGAAACCTGAATGGAAAAACACCCGACACATGTCTCATGAATGATGGCCGGACATAGGGCTCAAAGTGAACAAAATCTAGCAATCTGCGCTTAGGCCACACCTCACCCACATTCGGTATCCCTGTAGCCTGTGAGATCACCTCGGGAGTCAATGTAAAATCTACCCCTGCCAGGTTGACATGTCCATCATGCAAATGTAAAACAAAGAGGCGGGCCAACTCTCTATGGTGCTGAATCCGAGAGATCCTCTCACAAAACTGATAGCAAGACATGTACTGAAAGCAAGTCACTGCCATAGGACAGGCCTGTAATTCTGCCAAAGAAGTAGGCTCCTCCCGCTTATGATGTCCTCCCTTACCCCCTCTACGAGGCCTCCTCTGTACCTCAGCCTCTGTAGATGATGAATGGTCATCACTTTGCTCATAAGTTTCGGTTTCTGACATGGTTTTGGAGCAAAGTGGACAAACTGAACTGCCGTCTCTGCCTGCAAAAAGTGTTGAACTCTATGCTGTTTCAAGGGGAAAAAGACATGAGGGGAATGTTAGGGGAGGGAACTTTTTAACCAGGAATGGGAATATATAAAAATAACAGGGAATTTCAAGGGAAAGTTTGCAAATCATTATGCATTTTGGAAGAGATATTTGTATTAGGGAAATCATTTACAAAGATTATTGTATATGGGAAAAACATGCATAAAAGTGAACATGGGAATATATGTATACATGTTTAATAGGGGAAAAAAAGGAAAACCATGCACAAAATATGCTAACATATTTACCAACAATTTCTGTTATTTTTCACATGCATATGGTAGAAGGGAATTAGGGTTTTGGAATTTTTGTTTTTTGATTCTTTGGGAGAGGGGTAGGATTTTTATTTTTATTTTTAGTGATTAGGGATGGGGAAAGATTTTCATTTCATTTATAAAATGACATGGGGGAAAATGAGATGTACATATGAATGTGAGCAAGAGGGAAGGGAGGGAAACAAACCAAAGGAAAAATAGCTTGAAACACCATAAACCCTAGCACAGTTTGCACATGAATATTGCAGCCATATAAGTCTTTTCATTTGCATGATTTAAGATTAAAATCATAGCATAAAGCCTTATATTCATCACCATCCTCAAAAACCATGTGTAAAGAGCCTACCTCGACCAATTTAGATGATTTGAAGGGAGATTGAGGAATTTTGTTGAAGTTTGCAGGCAAGCGGTTCAACGTGTCGCACAGGCCTCCCAACGGGTCGCGCACCTCCCAACGGGTCGCGCCCGTAGTAATTCTGAACTGTGGAGGAGTTCTAGACGGGTCGCGCACCGCCCAACAGGTCGCGCACCTCCTTTGACGGGTCGCGCACCACTCTGCTGCCCGAAATCACTGTAATTTTGCTCCTTTCTCCAATCACTCTCTCAAACCTCTCTTTCAAGCGTTGGGATGCACAATGAGAGTAAAAGGAGGGAAGTTGAACCTTTATAAACCCCATTTGAAAAAAAATTCATCCATAAACCCACTTTATAAAGTTTATCTTTGACACTTTTTAAAACACTAATTCTTTGGTTTCCTTTATCCTGAATTTAACTCATTGAGTGCTTTGACTTGATTCTTTTTGCAGGTAGATCATCTGAGGGACCTTGACAAGGGGACCAGGGTTGCATTTTTTCCACTGAAGATTTTTGAAATTTCATCACTTATTTACAAAATCCGAAAAAATGACCTTGGCTTTAAAAACAGAGTTTTTAAATCCAAGGTGAAAATTCACTGTACAAGATAAAAATATCAAAGAAACATGTTTACAATCCTCCCTCTGGCTTGCTGAGCACTCATGGATTTTCAGAGACATGACCTTGCAGAGACAAATGACCAAAACCCTAGACCTAGGATTTTGACATTAAGACACATCAAGACAAGCTTGAAAAAACTTAACAATTGATATGACCTGATCCAGCAAAGCCAAGAGGGGTGTAATGGACCAACTCCTCCATCAGGTTTATGGCATGCCTAACGGAATGCAAGATTTGACACTGATGAGACACCTACTAATGCAAATGCAAAGAGCTTTTTGATCACTGATGGAGGGCTTTCAAGACCGACACTAACATTGGTTCCAATGGGGATGGTAGCTCCTTGGAGCTACCAAGAACCTTAGACATCTGGGAGAGCAGACCAGTGCTTGCAACCATTGGGCGATGGAGTCATTATTTACACCTTTGACACAAAACTTTGACACATTTATTGAATGAAAACTTGACTGAAAACTGACTGAAACTTGACTCAAACCAACTCAATGACAAATTGAAATGATGGAAAAACTTGACTCTAACAAACTAACTCAATACCTGAACTTAAAACTTAAAACTTGATGGCAGTACATAATCGCCAATGTTTCTTACAAGACAACCTACCATCAAACTATATCATAATGCCAATGTAACCAATCAAGCAGATGCCTTCTTGACTGGTTCTCCCAATCAGATCTCATGATCAACAATAGATACTGGTAACTAGGCATCCAAAAACATAGCTGACCATGATCTCCTTCATCACTGAACACTGCAATAAACACTATCACTGCTGACTGTAACAAATCTGCCATTGGATCCTGGAAAACATGAAGACTTGACATTACCACCTCCTGCTGAAAGAACAAGGTTTCATTTGTTTCAAATTCTGATCTGCCTTCATCATGTGCTTCAGAAAGAGTATGTTCCTGGTCCTCAAAAAATTCTGAACAAGTAGATGAGCAGATCTCCTCTTGAAATAACATTTCAAAACATGAGACATATGAGGAAGAATCTGAAATGGAATCCTGAATGCTATGATCTTCGGTAGTCTGAAAATATGGTAGGTCATCTTCAAATGATATGACAGCCGGATTATCATCTTTGTGAAGGAAAACATTATCTATTTGCTGATCTACAAGACAATCATCTTCTTCAACAGAGGAAGAAGTTTCCCCAACACTTTCCTGACTATGTATGCATTGCAAATCTGCTGTAGCTTGGGATGTAACAAGACCTTTCAAAAGCTGATCTATCTCCTCTTCAGACAAAGGAGACAATGCCCTTTGGTTTCTTTTGCTTAAACAATAATTATCTTCATATGACAAGGCATTCAAACTATCATTTATTACTGAGTTATTAAAAGGAGATTCATCACTTACTTGCACAAAGATCTCACCCTGCTGTTCATGAGCTGGCTGAATTACCTCCTCATGCAGGCTCTGTTCTGATGGCATAAGGACATTTGGATCAAGAACTTTGTCTATGATCTCAACAACAAAACTCTCCTTTTCAGGATTCGGCACAAGGTATGCTTGGTCATCATGATCTGAATGTTGATCTGAAATAGTTGACTTGACTGCATCACATGAATCTTGGCTACCCTGCACGATGTCTTCTTCTGTGGGCAGATCTGAAATAGAACCCTCTCTTTCATCATTTTCAGCCATATGGCCATCTTCAACCTGCTGATCTTGACAAGTATCCTCTAAGATTTCTATGTGCTGCTGAAACGGCTTTTCATATAGGGCTTCCATGATCTCTTCATCCATGAAATTATCATCTTCATAAAACTTCTCAAGGCTTTCAATAAAACTATAGGCATGCTTGCAACAGTCTTGAACTAAATTCAATGATGGATAAGAGTCCTTATATCTTTCAATAAACAAGGCATGAAAATCTTTTAAACAGTAAATACAAGCAGGTGGCAAATTTTCATACCATAATTGAGCTGCACCTTCCAGAGTGGCGAAGAATATCTTCATCAAGCAATCTTCAGGAAAATCCACCTTCAACTTGCGAATATGCATATGAAATCTAACCAGATGTAAAGCAGCATCCTTCTTACCATCATCATTAAATATAGGCAGATTCCTTGACCAATCTACCTTTCGAATTTTATTTGGAAAACCGGGGATGTGATCTCGACTCAAGGGAACATATCTTCTTGCAATCCGATCCATCTTGAAAATCTCAAAGCTACTGATCTCTCTGCAGTGAAGTTACCATGAAGCATTAATCTCTGGATTTTTCAGTGAAGGAGTCGCCAGTGAATGATTTCAGCCTTTCAAGCGTCTGATCGTTGTCCACCATCAACAATCAGATCTGAACTTGATACATGTACTGGGGTGAAATGCAAATGAAGTGTTGTATTCACAAGCTCACGGAGATTGACTGAAGCAACGTTTATCTACTTCCACTTATGCAAAGCAAAAGCGTTTCGAAGGCTACCTGGCGTAACTTCAGGCTCCGTCTAAGACTTATGAAACAAACACATCAATCCACAGACAAGTTGTTCTCCCCATTATGGTCGCCAGTATGTTAGCACTTGAAATTTCACCTCAGGCTGAGAAAGGCAAACCTCAAAGCTACATCAAACCATTCAGCCTCGTAGCTAGCCCTACGGGGCAGGAGAAGGCTCTCTCCGGTCAATCTCGGCAAATCTTCAATGGGATGAGATGACCAACACGGTAACACTGATATTAGGCTAGTAAACTGATTAAAAAGATTGATTTTGGGGTTTTTGGTGGCAAATTGAGGAGAGGGCAATTTTGGGTGCGGGGATTGGACACAGTTTCTGCAAGGGGTTCCTTGGGGCGAGGTAGGAGACAGTGCTGATGTCTTTGACTGAGGTGGATGGTTAGGAATGAAATATAAGAAGGCTAAAGAGAGCAAACAATGAATTTGAATTCTCTTTAGACAGTGGAAAACATCGAAATTAAACAAACTTAAAAGCAGAGCATGGCAAGCATGAATTCTTACTTTAACACTTCATTTGTTTAATATGCAGAAGTATAGAAATGAAATGAATCACATAACAAAGCTTACAAGAACATGGAGAAACACACCATCAACACATGAGTCCACAAGAATCCCAAAGATGACTGCAAAATCCTGGTCTTCCTTAGCCAAAAATTGCAGAGATACAGTGAAAATATACAATGATAGCTGCTCCCTCAAGAGTCCAACCTTCCAACCTCTGAAAATGATTAAGAAAATACATAATATAGGCAATCCAACCTCTTCCCTTGCCTCTAGGGGTCGAGCTCATCCTTCTAGGAGCTGTTTCAACTAATTCTAAACTGAGCACTAAAATCTAGGCAGTCAAAACAACTTGCCTCTATAAGCTAGGAAACCAATCCATTCATTAAATATTTACCCTTGTCATGAATGAATATTCTAGAAGTGTTAAACAAGAGTAAAAGTGTCTTAGAGTTACAATAATTACATCAAAGGTAATCATCTTCAACCCCAAAAAGTCAAACCAAGTCAAACTGTGCTTTTTCGAGCTGTACAGTGAAATCTGGCAAAGTCTGCTCAACGGGTCGCGCACATCTTCTCAACGGGTCGCGCACATTGGGAGCTCTGTTTGAGGCACTTGTAGGTGTCAGCATTGGGTGCAGGATAGCTCGTTGGAAAGGTCTATGAGTCTACTTTCCAACCCAACTGGAATTTTTGAATTTGGAAGTCATTTGCCCAGTCAAAACTCAATTCTCCCAAGACTGCTTTCTGCAACTCAAAAAAGGGGCAGAAAGTCAAATTTTGCATGTATCTTGACCTTTTGGAGGCCAAAAACTCCATTAAAACTCAAGTCCATCCACAGGCATATGTAACTTTGCATGAAAAATCCAAAAATGCTGAGTTTTTGCAAAATGAAGTTGCCCTGATGAAGGGTCGCGCGCGGGGTGAGACCCGTTGAGGAGGCAAAACCTGTAAATTTCCAAAAATCATCAAAATTACCCAAAATTTTCAGAATTTTTTGGGATTTGAGCTGTGGCTAGGCTAGTGGGTGCCATGATCCTTGAGTGAAGCCTCAGCCAAGATACGGAGGGGATTTGGCCTTCTTCTCCGTTTTAGTGCCTCGGTCAACCTCCTTTGAAAAACTTTCATTTTAGCCTTGCAGACATGCATCCTTGCCCAATAGTGATTTTTCATGTTTCTCAGCAGCTTCTTCTCTTGGTTGGACTTAGACAACAGCCTCTCTAAATGTGCATTGACCTGGATAAGCATAGACTCACGGTCAGCAGGCAAAGGATCACCGGGCCTCCTTCGGTTTAGGACTCGGTCACTACGAATCCTCCATAGCTCATCAAGAACTTTCTCCTCCTCTAGCTGTTTGTTCCGCTACTCCAGGCAGGTGATGGTCCATTGGGCACCCTCAAGTCTCCTCTGCAAAACATCATTCTCGGCCCTGAGATGCTGAATGATCTCCTTTGCCTCTCGGCTAGGAGAACTGGCCTCAAGATCAATCACCTCGGTGTCCGGAACTCCTGATGGACCCTCATGAATCATGGGCTGCTTGCCCCTCTCTGGTACCTGTGCTGGTGAAGAAAGCGAGGCCCCTTCCACCTGATGTGGAGATAACACTCGTTGTGCTGACAATGAAGGCGAGACCCCTTCCGCCTGCTGTGGAGATAGTACTCGCCTGGCTACTGCAAATAAGGCCCTCGGGCCTTTCTGATAGGTAAGCTGAGGTGAAGAACTGACATGTCGAGTGACCGGAATATCGGGCTGCTGAGATGGTCCTCCCTCCTCCCGAATGACCTCAGGATGTGGCTGGGATGATGCTGTGAAAATCTCACGGGAAATGAACTCCTCCCATGAGATGCCCTGCTGAGTCAACTGATGCAAAACTATGAGCTGAATCAAACCATAATGACATAAGCTCCTGTACTGCTGGGCCGGGGTCTTCTTCTGCAACATGGGCAGCATCCTCTGAATGTTATGAAAGAAGAAGACCGGGATGTTCATCATCCTCACTCGGGTGAAATGCATCAAAAGGCGGATGTGATAAGAGTACACCTGTGAAAATCTGCCCTCACAGGTAAAATAGTGCATAATAAGCCTCATGATGGGAGCATACTCGCTCCGGAGAAACCTAAATGGAAAAACACCCGACACATGTCTCATGAATGATGGCCGGACATAGGGCTCAAAGTGAACAAAATCTAGCAATCTGCGCTTAGGCCACACCTCACCCACATTCGGTATCCCTGTAGCCTGTGAGATCACCTCGGGAGTCAATGTAAAATCTACCCCTGCCAGGTTGACATGTCCATCATGCAAATGTAAAACAAAGAGGCGGGCCAACTCTCTATGGTGCTGAATCCGGGAGATCCTCTCACAAAACTGATAGCAAGACATGTACTGAAAGCAAGTCACTGCCATAGGACAGGCCTGTAATTCTGCCAAAGAAGTAGGCTCCTCCCGCTTATGATGTCCTCCCTTACCCCCTCTACGAGGCCTCCTCTGTACCTCAGCCTCTGTAGATGATGAATGGTCATCACTTTGCTCATAAGTTTCGGTTTCTGACATGGTTTTGGAGCAAAGTGGACAAACTGAACTGCTGTCTCTGCCTGCAAAAAGTGCTGAACTCTATGTTGTTTCAAGGGGAAAAAGACATGAGGGGAATGTTAGGGGAGGGAACTTTTTAACCAGGAATGGGAATATATAAAAATAACAGGGAATTTCAAGGGAAAGTTTTCAAATCATTATGCATTTTGGAAGACATATTTGTAATAGGGAAATCATTTACAAAGATTATTGTATATGGGAAAAACATGCATAAAAGTGAACATGGGAATATATGTATACATGTTTAATAGGGGAAAAAAAGGAAAACCATGCACAAAATATGCTGACATATTTACCAACAGTTTCTGTTATTTTGCACATGCATATGGTAGAAGGGAATTAGCGTTTTGGAATTTTTGTTTTTTGATTCTCTGGGAGAGGGGTACGATTTTTATTTTTATTTTTAGTGATTAGGGATGGGGAAAGATTTTCATTTCATTTATAAAATGACATGGGGGAAAATGAGATGTACATATGAATGTGAGCAAGAGGGAAGGGAGGGAAACAAACCAAAGGAAAAACAACTTGAAACACCATAAACCCTAGCACAGTTTGCACATGAATATTGCAGCCATATAAGTCTTTTCATTTGCATGATTTAAGATTAAAATCATAGCATAAAGCCTTATATTCATCACCATCCTCAAAAACCATGTGTAAAGAGCCTACCTCGACCAATTTAGATGATTTGAAGGGAGATTGAGGAATTTTGTTGAAGTTTGCAGGCAAGCGGTTCAACGGGTCGCGCAGGCCTCCCAACGGGTCGCGCACCTCCCAACGAGTCGCGCCCGTAGTAATTCTGAACTGCGGAGGAGTTCTGGACGGGTCGCGCACCGCCCAACAGGTCGCGCACCTCCTTTGACGGGTCGCGCATCACTCTGCTGCTCGAAATCACTGTAATTTTGCTCCTTTCTCCAATCACTCTCTCAAACCTCTCTTTCAAGCGTTGGGATGCACAATGAGAGTAAAAGGAGAGAATTTGAACCTTTATAAACCCCATTTGAAAAAAATTTCATCCATAAACCCACTTTATAAAGTTTATTTTTGACACTTTTTAAAACACTAATTCTTTGGTTTCCTTTATCCTGAATTTAACTCATTAAGTGCTTTGACTTGATTCTTTTTGCAGGTAGATCATCTGAGGGACCTTGACAAGGGGACCAGGGTTTCATTTTTTCCACTGAAGATTTTTGAAATTTCATCACTTATTTACAAAAACCGAAAAAATGACCTTGGCTTTAAAAACAGAGTTTTTAAATCCAAGGTGAAAATTCACTGTACAAGATAAAAATATCAAAGAAACATGTTTACAATCCTCCCTCTGGCTTGCTGAGCACTCATGGATTTTCAGAGACATGACCTTGCAGAGACAAATGACCAAAACCCTAGACCTAGGATTTTGACATTAAGACACATCAAGACAAGCTTGAAAAAACTTAACAATTGATATGACCTGATCCAGCAAAGCCAAGAGGGGTATAATGGACCAACTCCTCCATCAGGTTTATGGCATGCCTAACGGAATGCAAGATTTGACACTGATGAGACACCTACTAATGCAAATGCAAAGAGCTTTTTGATCACTGATGGAGGGCTTTCAAGACCGACACTAACACAAGCCAAGGAATGGGGGGGTACTTAGATCAAAATAAATGTCACCCGCCGCCTTGGTTATGGTGTAAGTTCCATAATGGAGTGGCCAAAGCTTCCTATGGGCCCTTGCAAGGTGTTCCTTCTACAAATGTGACCAAACTTTATCTCCCACTTGAAACTAACATGGCACCTAGTGTTAATCATGGCATTGTTATACTTAGTATTAGCTTTGTGCAATATATCATGGACCTACTGGAAAATGTGTTGAATTCATTCAATAAACTTGGTAGCTTTATTGACTTCAGATTGAACATGTGCATATTCTACTTGTGTAGTTGCAAGGGGGTAGTGTGACGTCAATGGGACATAATGGTTGGAATTCCAAGACCACTTGAAAGGGGTTGTGGCTAGTCGAGTTATGGATAGCTCTACTGTAGTGTGTTGAACATAGGGTAGATTCTCATCCCATGTTCAGGGATTTTAGGAATTGTACATGTTGGATAAAGTTGTCAATGATGTCAATAAGATGGCAACTTGGGTGCATTGTTGAAGAATGGAAACCTAAGTGGCATTGTTGAAGATGATAAAATCCTAATCTCATTAACAAACCTTAAAAGGTTGGTTTTCTTGGTTGGAAAATGAACCCCTAAGTAAAACCCTAAGATGATAGAAACCTTAGTCCTTGTCACTACATGATGCCCTAATCTTTGTTATATGACCATGCAACTCTAGTTCTTGTCCTAATGAAACCCTACCTATATCTCTACCACATATACACAATACCCTAAAGATATCCTAAGAATCATTAGATATGTCCTTGCTCATTATAAAGAAGTCCTAACCTTAATTCATGATAATGATACTGTTGAAGCCTGAAATTATTCTCTTTTTCACTACCCTTTTTCCCTCTCCTTTACCTTTTTGTGACCATCTTGTTGTAGTTTCAGCTAACCAAGGTCATCACAGACTTACTCAAGCATATAAAAGGTATTGATCATCCATGTTTTAGAATCTATTATTTCTTTGTGAATTATAATTAAAACATCTCTAAAACTACATAATCTTTCTCATTTCGCAAAGAATATCGAATTCTACAGCCATCCCTAAGGTTAGACAGGTTTCAATGCACCATGAAGAAATTTAAGGTACCTATAGATGCCAAATGTTCCCCACATAGATGTCCACCTATTGTAATGATTTGGCAGGATACGAAGATCAAAAGATCTAGAAGTCAAATCAAAAGTCAAACTTTAGATACAATGTTTCAGTAGTCAAGCGAAGTTTGGCAGGAGATTAAGCAAGATCAAGCAAGCATGGAGAAGACTTGTTTGATTCTGAAGACATGCTCAAGAAGAATCCCCCGTGATTTGCTCTTCTAGTAGAAAATCATGAGAAGATAGACTCTTAATTTAAGTTTACTTCTTAGATGCCAGATTAGTTTAATTGCTTATCGACATAAGAATCTTAGATCAGTTCGATGAAGAGTTGTATTAAATTCATGAGGCAAGACCAAAAACACAATAAGTCATTATTTATTTCAATATTTGCAAGCTCTGTTTTAAAAAACTTCTGCATATTAATATAATACTATGTTCCTCTTTTCCAATGCGTGGTTGAGTAATCGTTTGATCAGTGAATAACTTACACTCATGGGAAGGCCCCCTCGAGAGTTGTAAGGGAAGTTAGTTTTTTGTTTACATTGCAATTTCTTATAGGTAGCTTGCATTCAGATCGCAATTTCATGTAGTTTTCTCTTTGAATAGTCACATTTCATATTTTTTTCTAATTACCTATTGTTTCATTTCCATAACGCTCATAAAAAAGAAAATACAAAAAAAAATCAATATATTTCGTTCAAGCAATTTAGTTTGATGACTCAGTTAAATTTCATGGTTGATGAGTAGAGGTTTTTCACAGCTATTAGCGCACATTAGTAATCACTTGAAGTTACAATTTCTCATTTGATTGACTTTCCTTCTGCAAGTAATTAGCATTAGTATTTCTTTCTGTAATTTAGAGTTGGAATTTTCTTTCTGCAATTTAGAGTTAAGTTTCCTTTTCTGCAAATAGTGTTATGATTTCCTTTTGCAAAGTAGTGTTAAACTTTCGATTCTACAATTAGTATTAACATTTCCTTTCTACAATTTAGCATTAATATTTCCTTTGTGTAATTAGAGATAGACTTTCAATTCTGAAATTAGAATAAATTGAGATTTCAAGTTTTAGGTTAATTTTCAATATAGTTTGGCATTTGGTTTTGATGTAGCTTTAATGGAAAGAACATGTGTGTGACAACTCTTTAATCTCATTTAAAATTTATCCATACTTAGATCAATTTCATCCAAAGATAGAATTCCTAGCATATATGGTGCACATACACTTCATAAGTACACAAACCTTGGTTGACAATTAATGAAGTAATTTAAGGTCAATTAAATTACCCAACATTTTGGCATCATTTTCAAAGAGTGTATATAGGATTCCATTCTTGGTTTGCATATCATTTTAGGTGCATTCAACTTTGTAGATGCATAATTAAAGCATGGTAAAAATCATTTATGCATAGAGAAAGGGATTCTAGGGTAGATTTGTAAGTAGAGGAAGAAGTTTGATTTCAACATCAGCACTCACTCCCGCTAGACCTCGTAGTGCCACACCATCCACTGTTACTCACATCCCATAATTTGCAGGTATACATAGACTCCTTAAGGTGCATAGGTCTGAAATTCAACCGAGAGATTCACCAACTTCTTCTACTGAATTCGTAGGTGAAGAACCTACATCACCAACAGAAGGAGTAACCTTTCTCTCTTCGACACTAGAACAACTTTTAAGACAAGAATTATAGGTTCCTAGCGAAGAAGAAGAGGAAAATTATTTTAATATACCATTAGTAGATAAACCAAAAGGAGAGCTAGATAATCCTATTATAGAACCTTATATTAGCTCTTAAGAATCTACAATGGCAAGGGAAGGAGAAGGAGAAGTACATAATGTAAATGGTGAACTTAGGATTGGAGGTGGAAGAGGTGGAGGAGGAAATAGAGGACGAGTTGGAGGACGAGGTGGTAGAGGTGGTATAGGAGAACTAGATCCTTATGGATTTCCTATTTTTGATGAAGATACCATAGCCACAATGAAAAACATTTCACCCTCTATCCTCCCTAATTTCCATGGTTTAAGAAATGAGGATCCCGAAGCATTTCTTTTTGAGTTTGAAGTTTTCTATAGATCTTGTGATTACTTGATCCTCGGAAATTGAAATTATTTCCAGCTACTCTTAAATATGAGGTAATTAAATGTTTCATGGGACTAGGAACACATACTATTAGAACACGGGGAGAAATGAAGAATGTTTCTTAGAAAAATATAAGGATTATTGCATGCCCCATAACCTTAAGGATGAAGTTTTTAAGATGATGCAAAAAGAGGATGAAAGCCTTGAATACCTAGTTGACGACTTATATGATGAAACATTAAAATATCTTTTGTTAAAATTCATCAGAAATGAATGGATTGATCTTTTCAATTTAACGGGCAAAGGAGATGTTTCTCAACTTTCATTTGGTGAAAATGTTATTTACGTAAACATATTTCAAGGGGCAAGGCTAGAATTGGTAAAAATCCAAGAGACCCTGTTATGGCCAAAATTAGTAAATCTACAACTGGAAGAGTAAATAGAGCTTAAATAGGAAATTTGCTTAATAATTTCAAAACATATATCCTTGGGAGACTTATTGAGCAACTAGATATTCTTAAGATACAAAACAAGAAAAAAACTGAGAATGTTGCATTATCTATTTTTTGTCACGAATGTAGGAAAAAGCATGCCTTGAGAGAATGCCCCCTTGATAGTATAGAAATTTGTGTCATATGTGCCGAAAATCGTAATACAAAGGAATGCCCCTTAATACCTGGTCTTAAAGTTGTTTTTCAATATGAGGTTGGAACAAGCCACGCTGAATCACTTTGTTTTATTGCTAAAGGGCATGGAAAAACCAACAATCAAATATAACTTAAGGTTTCAATAACCAATCATATACACAACCATAGAATAACTGGTCTACACCCATGCCTTGGAAACCTTGGCCCCCACAACCTCAAAATCCATCTTGGGTACAAGGTTGGCAAAATCCTTATGGAAAAAATCTTCAATATCCCCAATATCCTCAATTCCAACAACCTTATTCTTCTTTTATACCATAGTATTATTCTCCTCAACCAAACCAAGCCCCTCAATTTCAAAACCCAAATCAAAAACTTTCATTACCATTTCCTGAAAAATCCAATCAATTACCTGCTCAACGCTCCCAAATCCAAATAATAAAAATCAACAAGTTGTTTATAATGTTGAAGGTCAAAATTTTCATGCTTGTATTATAACCCCATTAGGTCTAAATGATGTTCAACTTAGCTCTGGTAGAGTTTTGTGAAAGAAGTCACCAACAATTCCCATCCAAAAATCTAAAGAGGATGAAGTTCATGAAAGAGATGCAAATATTGATCAAGAAAATTCTCCTATAAAGGAAGATGTTCTTGTATCATCAAAGGATGAGAAAATAAAACAATATCCTACAGTTCCTCTAGTAGAACAACCTTCTATTTCCTTACAGGATCCACCTTTTCCTTAAAGGCTCAAAATTGATAAAGGAATAGAAAGACAATTTATTTTACCAAATTACGATATGTAGATGAACTTAAGAATATTTGCATCAAACTTCCTTTAGTTCAAGCTATAAAGGAAATACAAATATTTTCAAAAACTATTAAGGAGATATGCATTAGAAAACCAGGAAGAAAAAGAAAATATGTTTAAAAGATCCAATTGGCAGGGAAAATTGTTGATATTTGTTGTGCAGGAAATCCTTTCTGCGGATAGAAACGATCCCTCTAGTCCTATGGGAGGATCTAGAAACAAACAAAGACAAATACGTGCAAACTTTCCTAGTTTATACCAGAAAAAACAAAGGAAGATAGATGGCCTACCTCACTCTGATGCTAAAATATATTGGTGTCATCCTTGAGTCTTTCGCTTCCAAGATCAATCTCCTATTCATCGATGGGAATGAATACCTGCAAGGAAAATCATGTGTAGAAAACAAACACATACATAAAAAAAACCATTCCAATATAAACCATATAACAGATCAAGGAGTATTATACTAAATGAGCAATAATTGACACATTTATGGAAAGCAAACACATAATGTATTATTCATAGATGGTAAAGGGAAGCATTACAACCACTTAACCCGTGATGTTGGAAGCCTCCTTTAGGTGAGTTTCCAAGTCCTAGCCTCAACCTTCAAGCACTCCTTTCTCATTAGAAAAATGTTCAACATTTGGGCATAGTTCAGCACTAGGAAGGCAACCAAGCAATAGCCAACCAATTGTGGATAGTGGGGATCTCATTTATAGGGAAGGAGAGGGAGTTAAGGATCCATAAAAGGAGGGATAGGTTCCACATCTTAAGGGAAATATCCATAAAAGTAGGATCAAGGACCAAGAATGGGAGGTTTCGCTCTAATCCTTATTCCCCTGTAACCAACTCGTCGTTCTCAAGACTTCTAGTAAGAGATGCTTCTCCTCCACTTTAGGAAAAATTGCCTGAATAGGTTCAGTGCAGATTTTCCTTATAAAACTCACGCTGGCAGTGCTAGGTCAATATAGTGCAACAAGTCACTAGCACAAGTCACCAATGATGCAAAATGTGTTGTTCCTGAAAACAAGGTTTTTGACAAGTTTCTTCAGAACTCTTTTAAGGCAAGTTTTTCTTATTTTATTCAAGGATGGTATCGAATACGTTTTATGGTGAACACACTGACAACTTTCATCATTTTGACACTTCATGATATGAGACGGGGAGTGCAAGAAAATATTGTGTAACAGATGCCCCCTAAAGCATGAAGGCAGAATAGGAAGTGATGGGTGAAATGATTTACAAGTCAAGCCAAGGACCCGAAGAAACACTGTCAGGAGACATCTAAAAATACATGAATCCATGACATGGATGCAGCCATCTGAATAGAAGGAATCATGTGTAAAACCATGAATATCTAATAACTCCACGTAGCTTGGATTTATTAGACGAAACCCACTATCTTCATCTTTATCTCGATCCAACCAAAGTATGAATCCCACCATGTGAATAGATGTGTCAGAGTCGAACATGGTAGAAACCACTTGATTACTAGTCAATTATGTGAACCGTTAACAAGCACGAGAGAAACCACCAATAATGATGATGGCTCTCAAGGCATGACAACACAATCCACGAGTGTGAACAATGAAGTTGAAGTCAAGCACTCGCAAATTCATTCAATCGAAGGCCAATGATGTGAACCTATCATCGAATGTGAAGAACCTACCATTGAAGCATATAAGCTATAAGGTATTGAAAGGGAGTTTCTAGATCATTTTCCTGGATAATGAGTTGGATTCGACAGGAAGTGATCCGTCGAAGGAGGGCCATAATGTTTCCCACATCATTGACACAAAACATAGGATTTTGTAGAGTTGGCAAGAGTGATTCAGGATTGTTGCAGAAAATTCAAATAGGGTATAAGTAGTTTTAATTGCATATGGGACTTCTCTTGAACATATCGGCGACATGACTCCAAACTTTGGCAGCATTTGACTCAACATAGGATCAGAGGTCATGGTGACAATATGATATAATCAGATGAGAGGCAAATGGATTCCCAAAAGCCAGTAAGGCAAGTGACAAAGTGAGGATAAACCAAACCCGACACGAGATACAGACAAGTGTCATGTTCAAGAGCGACATGCTACCTTTATACAAAATACAAGACATGTTTACTTCCATTTTTCCCCACTATTTCTAGTGAGTACCTCATTATTTTTAATCTCAAGCTTGAAGAGGATACCGTATTCTTATCGTATAAGTTCATCCTTTAGATGAATCCATCCTAGTATTGTTAGTGATCCATAGGAAGGAGTAGCTTGGTCTCGTTATGGTGACAAGTCCTTCGTCGTTTTAGTTTTACCAGTCAGATGGAGGGGTAAATTGACATCTTTTTCATGTTTAGAGAGTTTGAAAAAGAGGCAAAAAAGAAACTCTAGAGGTCCCTTTTTGTAGATAGTCTCTCAAATCCGAGAAGGTAGAAAACAATATTCAAGAGAACCTCTTAGCCATGTTTGACTAAGGTATTCCATTTTTGTAGCTAGTCTATCTCAGTCCGAAAAAGGGTTAAACTTATATTGAGTATACATCTTTTCATTTACTTTAACGAGTTTGAAAATACAAGTGCTCAATAATCTTTTCATATTTTTGGAGTCTGAAAAGAGCTGAAAGAGGAATCCACCCAGAGGAACGAGTGGCATAAAAGGATAGCAATTGGTTCCAGTCATGATGGAACTACTCAAAACATGCAAAGGTCAACAGGTTGGCTAATAAGACCACTCATCGTAGATGTTCCTCAAGCAAGTGTAAAACAACCAAGTGAAAGCGTATGATCGGCCAAAGAGATGACGATGATGGAATGAAAAAACCAAGGTTCATCTAGCAAAAATAGGCTGATAAAAATGGAAATCACGAGAGGTAAAGTGGGAATGGTTTCATTTTTACACAAGCTTGATACATTGGAAACTATGCTTAAGGATACTTGAAGATGGTTTCATTTTTTCACAAGCTTGAAACATGAAAGAACTATGCTTGGATTTGGTTTCTTTTTTACATAAGCTTAAAACAGAGACAAATTATGCTTGAGATTAGTTTCATTTTTATACAAGCTTGAAATAAAGAAAAACTATGCTTGAGATCAGTCTGCATTCCTCGAGCATAATGAATTAATTCGAGGTACATGCCCCCCAAGCTTCATTTCATTCACCTAAGTAGACTACTAGTTACTAACAAGTGGGTGGAATGAAGGTTCATTTACGAGATCAAGTGAAAGACTCGACTGGGAATTTACGAGATCTAATCAAAGACTCGAATTGGAAGGGGATTTGTTTCATTTTTTAACAAGCTTGACATAGGAAAAGAACCATGCTCATGACACCTTGCTTCATTTTTTAATGAGCTAGACACAAGTAAAGGAACCCTTCTCCAACACCTTGTTTCATTTTTTAAGGAGCTTTACACAAGACAAGGAACTCTACTTCAGGAACCTTGATTAATTTTGAAGGAGCTTGACACAAGAAAAGGAATTGTGCTCCAGGAACCTTGATTCATTTTTTAAGGAGCTTGACACAAGAAAAGGAATTGTGCTCCAAGAACCTTGATTCATTTTTTAAGGAGCTTGACATAAGAAAAGGAACACTCCTCCAACACTTTGTTTCATTTATTAAGGACCTTGACACAAGAAAAGGAACTGTGCTCCAAAAACCTTGATTCATGGTTCATAAGAGGCCATGGATTCCAATAGGTTCTCATCAGATGGGAGAACAACACTCTAGAAGGGATAAATGTCGGAATCGGATGATCTTTAGATCAATCCTACACCTCTCGATGAGAGGAATCCAAGAAAAATATCAGTTGCCATAAATAAGATGACCCACATGGAGTTTATCCTTAGTTGCCAATTTTAACACTCCCTCTCAACTAGGGAGGTCTCCATCTGCTAATCCATCTTCCAATCTGTACTATCTCTACCATCAATGGAGTGCCTTGCACTTCTCTGCTTTGCTAAACCATGAAGAAGAAGAAGTGATTGAGAATGTATCATACCATTCTCTACTGACCCGAAGTCAATCCCATATAAAGAGAGTGTCTCATACCACTCTTACTCATCCAAAATCAGTTCCAAATAAAGAGAGTGTCTCATACCACTCTTACTGATCTGAAATCAATTCCAAATAAAGAGAGTGTCTCATACCACTGTTACTGATCTGAAATCAATTCCAAATAAAGAGAGTGTCTCATACCACTCTTACTGATTTGAAATCAGTTCCAAATAAAGATAGTGTCTCATACCACTCTTACTGATCCGAAATCAGTTCCAAATAAAGAGAGTGTCTCATACCACTCTCACTGATATGAAATTAGTTCCAAATAAAGAGAGTGTCTCATACCACTCTTACTGACTTGAAGTCAATTCCAATTGATCCCAAATCAATATCATCCTAGCATAGGGAGTGCAGTAGTACACGATGCGTCCATGGTTTTTCATATCTATTACTGCACATTAGTAATCACTTGAAGTTACAATTTCTCGTTTGATTTACTTTCCTTTTGAAAGTAATTAGCATTAGTATTTCTTTCTGCAATTTAGAGTTAAGTTTCATGTTATGATTTCCTTTTGCAAGTAGTGTTGAACTTTCAGTTCTGAAATTAGTATTAAGATCTATTTTTTGCAATTTAGCATTAATATTTCCTTTGTGCAATTAGAGATAGACTTTCAATTCTATAATTAGAATAAATTGAAATTTCAAGTTTTAGGTTAATTTTCAATATAGTTTGGCATTTGGTTTTGATGTAGCTTTAATAGAAAGAACATGTGCATGGAAACTCTTTAATCTCATTTAACATTTATCCATAATTAGATCAATTTCATCCAAAGATAGAATTCCTAGCATATATGGTGCACATACACTTCATAAGTACACAAACCTTGGTTGACAATTAATGAAGTAATTTAAGGTCAATTAAATTACCCAACAGATTCCTTGACCTAACTCTAATATCCTAGTCCTAATGCCTTAATGCATGAAAAATCCTTATAAACTCTTATTTAGAAAAATATTCCAAAATCCTAAGGTTTGTCCTATATTCTAGGTCAGTCATAAAGAAAAAAATATTTCAAAAAATTTGAGACATCATCTTAAAATGATTCTTCCACCAGCTTATAGAGGACATTTTCACCTTTCCAATGAGAATAAATTTGTCTCCTAACTCCCTGTCATTTTAGAGATATTAAGTTTTGAATGAAATATATGTGACATTAACCATGGCTGCCATCCAACTCATGTAGCCTCACTAAGTCATAGACATGTCCCTTGACCATTAATTAAAAAACATTATTTAAATCAAAGGGCAGTTCAATGGGTGTCCAATCATTTTAGGAGCTCAACTCAGTTTTGCAAGATGAGGTACAGAAAGAAAACCTTGGTTTTACCTGTAGCTTGCAAAAGTTTCATGTTTCAGACCTTATTTTCATATCTGTGGACTAAGACTTTATTGTAGACAGTGGATGTGTGATTGGTATAAAATCCAATACAGGAACAAACCTTGGCTTATTGCAAAAGTCTAGAAACACCATATCTCGGCTTTATTGCAGAAAAATACACCTCGTCTTCTACAAAGTTGAAACTTCCGACCTGTATCATTATCATTGCAAACATATAGGTGATTGTATTTTGCAAACTTGTGAAGGCTACTAATTGTGGTCCTGTTAAGGCTAATATAATTCTAGAAGTAGTTATACTCTATGAATTTGTAAGAGAGACTGTAAGAATCATTTTTGAAGGATTGTGTGACAATTATAAAGTGCACGCGGTCTTGTGGAGAGATATAGTAAAAGACTTGAAGAACACCTATAGTGACAGGCTTTTAACGTCATCAATTTCCAAACATCTCCTTATAGATTTATTGGCCTCTTGTACCATCCTTACAGACATGTTGCTTTTTAAGGCACAATGTTGAATTTCTTGGATCATAGTTGGAGTCACAATATTTGATCTAGGTGGATATTGGTGGCCACCCACCTATGCCACCTAAACCTCAAGTCGGTTTCATTGTTTCCTTGTTTTTTTTAGCATTTACTATTTTTAGCAGTTTTTCAGGTCGTGAACTTCCGGAGTAGTTTTGAGCCCCTGAACGCCATTTTTTTTGAGGTCTATTGCAGGCCCATGGCCATAAGTGGGGGCTTGCCGCAAATCCTGTAGTACTCATAGAGACCTTTCCAACAAAGTATCATACATGCCAAATGAAGATAATATGACCAAGTTACGACCCCGGGAAGTTGGTTGCACAACTAACCCCAACGGGGCCCACAAACTCTTGGTGTTACATCTCCTGGGGTTAGGGTTTTCTATTGTGGTTTAATAATAAATAGGCCCTTGAGCCTCATTATAACATAGTTCAAAGGCATGTAGTTGCCACATTTCTTCTCAGAGATAAGCTACCATCACTCGAGCTAGTTTATTTCCATTATGGTTGTAACCATATTTTAGTATTTTGGTATTAATAAAATGAAGTGTTATTTTTGTTGCATTTCTGTATTTATGGTTATATTTGTAATTTGTTGTGTTCCTATTTAAGTTCATATCAGTGGTATTAGATCAGTCTTCTCTTTCTCTATTTTTCTTTGCATGTCCCCAACGAGGTCAGGGTATAAGGAGTTAGGGCTCGAACTGGTTGAACCTTTGCAAGACCAACCTTGCAATACCTGACAACCTCCCATGGCGGAAGAAAATAAAGACGAGGGGCAGGAGATCCTTTCAAAATATTGCTCGAGGAAGCTCTCGAGCGATAGAGGAACGCGATGATGGATAACTTTGCCCCAATGCTCCGACGACTACCCACACATGATGCATCTTCATCCGACAACCACTTTGGAGGCACCACTCCTTTTAAGGTACAAGTTAACTTTGATATTCCCATATTTGAGGGCCAGATAGATGCAAATGTCATAGATAAATGGTTGAATCTGTTGGAAGCATATTTTTCAGTTCATGACTTTTCCAATTGGGAAAATATTACTTTTGGACTTCTCAAACTGCCCCACATGTCAAGGACTGGTGGGAAATATACTGTGAACAAAAGGATGAGAGGGAATCCTGACTGTTTTCAGCCACACCCACTTGGGATTCTTTCCAAGATGTTATCAAGGAACAATATTACCCTTCTGGGAGCTATGAAGATAAATACATAGAGTGGACCACGCTACGGCAGGGGAGGGACCAAGATGTGTCAGAGTTCACAAATGTTTTCCATACCCTATGCATAAATTTGGGTATCAAGGATTATGAGCAGTCGTTGGTACTCAAGTACTGTGACTATCTACACAAGTACATCCATGACAAGATGGAGTTCCTGGACATGTCCTCGCTCAACACAACATATTGATATGTTGTCAAGATTGAAAAAAAGTTTAAACATAAGAAGCGAGACTTTGGATTTGATGCAGGAGCATCCAACTCAACAATTTCATTATATTCTAGTTAACTTAGGGGGTATTGTGTTTTCAAGGAAGTTGGATTCCTATGTATCAAATTAATGTAATTATTAATGTTTTGAGTGATTGGAATAGGAATTAATTAGATATTGTGAGGATATTTGTAAATTCTCTCAAATGTAGGAGAACATGAGTGATGATGAGTGATTAGTGAGGACTGAGATATTTGGAAATGAATTGTAAATCTTAGATTAGAAATTGGTTTCATGATTTGTGGAACTAGAGAGGATTCCTAGGGATTAATGGAGTCAAAAGTGGACTTAGAGGATATTCAGGATTTAGTTCAACAGATTAAGGATCTGAACCAGAATTGGTTAACAGAACCTTTTGTATAAATGTGCCTAAAAGGTATAGAGAGGGTCAATTAGTTAGAGTGAGAATTAGAGTTCATAGATTAGATAGGGTTTGACTATAAGCCTACGGGCAGGAAAGGAAAGGCCACTGATATAGAAGCTCAGGCCTAGCAGGAATTCATTGTGTAAATATTTGTTTATTAATACATAAGTGCAATTTCTAAGTTTGTTTGGTGTGTATTGAGTAATTGAATTATAAACTGTGTGTGGATTAGAGTAATTCTTCATAACATAAGTGTGCAGGGAATTCAAAAAGAATCTGAGAGAGAGGACAGTGATAAGAGGAGTATTATGATGATCAGACAGTGTTGGAATCTGATTGAATAACCAAATAAAATCTCATGAGTGGTAGCATTTAAATAATAAGCAGAACAAAGTTTAGGAAGGAGTCAAGTGGAAGAGCAATCGAAGATCGAAATCAGTGAAATGAAGAAGTAATGAAGCAACAATGCATAGGAACCGTTGGATTAGTCGGATCAATGAACATGATTAATGGAAGATGAGCGATGAAGATCTTATCGTAGGAGATTAAGTTAATAGATGGATGGATCACATCAAGGCACGTGTCGACAGAAGGGTGGAAAACGTGCAGAATGATGGAGTAGTCTTCGTAGGTGGTAAGCAGTATCTTGCGCGCCCTAAAAGCTGTAAGTGGTATTCTAAAATTTCACGTGATTACCCTTAGTGGCCAACACATAGCACGTGAAAACTACTTTTCTCGCGCACTCTCGATCTGATATCAGTCGTGCATGATTTCACGCAAGATTGTGCGATAGCCGTTGGATTGAGTGGGATTGATCAACAGTGGAGATCAGCCAAGCTAATTGGCGAGCAGGTGACGCGATAGTCATTGGATCAAGCGAGACAGATCGATGTTGGAGATTTGGAGTGCATAAAGTCAAACGTTGAAATGAATACATCAGCTATGCGACACGCAGTTGACGGTGATTGGTCAGGTTTGTTGTGGATCGGACAATAAGGAAATCCACGGGTGTAATCTGATTAATATATGATTAAATAGTTTCCGCTTAAGCATTTTATTAAAGAGAGTTAAACCTTGGGTTATGGAAGGTTTCCCTAAGTATGAAATTTTGGAATTCCTGGGACATAAGGTGACATGCAATGTTATTTACATTCTATGGGTAAGTGCGGCTTAGGCTGCATCAGGATTTGTAAATCCGAAGCAAGGAAAAGGCGCCCCCAAACCACAAAGAAAAGGCCAAAGCCAAGGCGAGGCGACCTAGGACAACCCGCCTAAGCCACAAGCACAGAACAACACCATGAAGACAAAGAAGGACATAGGAAAATGGTGTGAGTTCAATAAGAGCTCCACTCACAACACAAGTGAGTGTTGGGCGAAGCAGTCACTAGTTGTCAAGCTGAAGGCTTCCGATTGAGACGCATGTTCCAACTCTGAGTCAGAACTCGAAAAGGGGAATGACAAAGGGAAGGAGATCATTGACACAAAGCCTAGTGCCACCGTGGCCACCACCAAGATCCAAAAGAATGAGCCTGAAGATCCAAAGGAGGGGGAACGCTTCTTCCAGTCACAAATGTGGTTAAAGGTTCTCCGCTGTAGTTCATTATTGATAGCATGAGCCAAAAGAACCTCATTTCATCAGAGGTTGTGAACCGACTGGGCCTACCGACGATAACACATTTGCAGCTGTACACCATTAGGTGGCTTCACAAAGGACGAGATCTCTACATCAGCCAACAGTGTCGCCTTCCCTACAGCATCAAGCCCTTCATGGATGAGGTACTGTGTGATGTTTCTCCTCTTGTATTACTAGGACAACCATACTTGTGGAAGCAACATATTATATATGAGTCTAGACCTCGCTATGTGATTATTACTTTGGGCAATAAGTTGTACATGATACCAGAGGTAGCCCTGCTTATCGCCATCTCTTTGATCACTGCAAAACAATGTAGTAAGATCATTTCCCAGACTAGGAAATTTGTTTTCCTTATGATTTGCCCTCAGGGCAAGAAGAAGGTTGTGGCCACAGCTTCTAGACAGGGCTCCTCCGCACAACAACAACAAATGGACAAGGTCATGGAGGATTATAGGGACATTTTCGCCACACCTTCAGGGGTACCTCTGCACTTTCAGGTCAAGCACCTCATTGAACTAACCCTGGGTGTGCCACTACCCAATGGACCGATCTATTGACGCTCTATTCTTGAGAGTGATGAGATCAAGAGGCAAATTCATGAGTTGTTATAGAAAGGGAACATCAGGCCAATCTCATCACCCTATGGGAGCCCGATTGTATTGGTACATAAGAAGGACGGGACCCGGAGACTCTGTATTGACTATCAAGCACTGAACAAGAACATTTTCCGGAATAGGTACTCAATTCCACAAATTGGTGACCTTTTGGAGCAACTCAAGGGGGGCAAATATTTCATCAAGATTAACTTGGAGTCTAGTTATCACTAGATGCCTATCGAACCCTTTGATGTGTGGAAGAATTCCTTCAAATATAAGGAGGGCCTTTTCGAATGGTTGGTCATGCCTTTCAGGTTGATGAATTCCCCTGCAACCTTCATGATATTGATGGACGAAATCTTGTGACCCTTCACTAATGCATTCATGGTGGTGTATTTAGATGACATCTTGATCTTCAACCATAGTTGGAAGAGCACGTCCACCATATTCGACAGGTCCTTCAAACCCTGCGACAACACAATTTATGTGCGAATTTGGAGAAATGAACTATTGGCATGACGCAAGTTCAATATCTGGGGTACATCATGATGAGTAGGGTGTGCATGTGGACCCAGACAAGATACAATTCATTTGAGATTGGTTAGCCCCAACCACTCTAACAGAGCTCTGCATCTTTCTGGGTCTTTCCAATTTCTACTGTAGGTTCATGTTGGGGTTTTGTCATGTCACTTAGCCTTTAAGTCAAGTCACCAAGGGTGGATAGAAAGCAAAGTTTTTAGTTTGAAACCCAACAGAAGGAGTTTGTCGAGTTGAAGAATCACCTCTGCTTTGCACCAGTGCTCACATAACAGACTTGTAGTAACCATTTGAGAATGCGACAAACACCTCTGACTATGCTTTTGGTGCAATTTTTACTCAACAGGGGCATCCAATGGCTTACCATAGTGAGACACTTTCAGACAGAGTCTGAAAGTAACCCACATATGACAAAGAAATTTATTCCATTGTGTTGGTCTACCATCAATGGAAGCATTAGATTATGGGGAAGGAAATGGTCATCCACACAGACCATCGACCCCTGTAGTTCATACAAACACAAGGGAAGTTACAAAATGATAGCTATCAGAAATGGTCTACCTACCTGCAACAATTCCATTTGAACATTAAGTACAAGAAAGGAAGCACCAATAATGTTGCAAACTACCTCAACCAACCACTAGTCATGGTGATGATCATTGTGCTCGACTCTTGTGGGAACGAGACTTCGGGGTGGCCGCATCTTTACCATAGTGATCCAGAATTTGACAGCACATACCGGACACTTCTGGAAGGGAAGCAAGTGTCTAGTCAATTTAGTGTCCTAAATTGCTATACATAAATTGTCAATCCGGGTATCGTAAACTGATGAAGTGCGATGCACTATATGTGCTTAGTTAACATTTTTCTTACTTCATTGTTTTATAGTTTATGTTGTTTTTGGGGTTTTGTTTCTTATGCTTAAGAAAATTAATCTAAGAAAGAAAAGTTATGCTTCTAGACGAAATATCTAAATGTTAATGGACACTAAATCTAATGACTTTTAATGTTAAAATCTAATTTCTAAAGAAGGGAGAAAAGGAAATGAGCATTAGATAAAAACAAATCAAAAATTTGAATAGTTAGATTAATCTAAGCCAACAAAATGTCTATGAAATGAAAGCAAAAAATGATAACAACTAAATGAAGTGTTCTATCACTTTGCTATACAATTGGGAGAACTACCTCATTGTGATAGCATTTGGAGGGATTCAATACCTCATTCTTCTAAAACTAACCATGAAATTGCAACAAAATAAAATACAAAACATGTAAAGGAAAACTAATCTACTATGTGCTCTAATGCTCCAAGCACCAATTGGAAAATACTTTCTTGGACTATTTTGCTAAGCATAGATTACACAGTTAGATAAATCTACAATCAACCAGTTGAACACACTTGCATGAATTAAACTTGCATGAATGGAAAATCTAAACTATTAAACTTGAAAACAATCATAAACATAAAATGACATACTTGAATGAAATCAAAGAAAAACTACAAAAATAAAATCTAATCTACCTTACATTCTAATATGCTCCATGACATCTACTTCACATCTCCTTCCATGTTGGGAACATCAAAGCTTTATTCAAATTCTTCAAAATTACAAAGTACAACAAGTTGAGCTAACAAAGTTTACAAAGCTCTCCAAAGCTATCAAAAAATCTACCAAATGAAGGAGAGAGATCTCCTATTTATACAAAAAGGTGAGAAGTCATCTCATTAATGAGAGTCTATGAATTTCTCCCTATACCTCTAGAGTTCTAATCAAAATAGGAAATGATAAGACACATCTTCTTATAGTTTCAATACAAATAGGAAACGTGACACATATCCTCATGATCCCATGATCCTCTCCACTCAAATTCGAATTTGGCCTTAGGATGCCACATAAAGGTCTTCTAGAGGCTTCCTTTTGCCCTACACATGTCAACAATCTCATCCCACTTGTTAGGTATAAGCATATGCACATTATTTTTTAATTTTTAACCACAAATTCACTTAAAAATGGTAAGAATAAATAAAGTTTGGAAAAACATAAATGTTACCCAATGATAATGAAAATGAGATGAATGTAGTGACATGGTAGTGAAATGAAGGTGAAATGGAGGTGATATAATGGACATAATAGTGAAAATGAATGGAAATGAATGACAATTTCAAGACCCAATATACCCCCCAACTGAAGCTATTGCATGTCCTCATGCAATATATATTACATTAATTCTTTTGATCCTTGAGCTTTGGCTTAACTGTGCATGATATCATTTGATAACTTCATACTCCTGCAAAGTGTTTTACTTGAATTGCAACATGGTTATTTCTTGTGTTACAACCATATTTTGTTGTTGCATTCTATTTTGATATTTGAACTTTGATAATTTGATTATTGTTGCAAAGTATATCTTTATTGGATTGCATGATGGTTGGTTCTTGTGTGACAACCATGATTGTGTTTGTATCCAATTATCCTTTAAGCACTTTTGAAAAGCCATTGTATGCTCATAATAATAATGTAATAGTTAATATATTTTGGAAGTATGTGGGCTTCTGAATATGATATGAACATGGAAAGATATGAATATGAATGTATTCCCCCCCCCCCACTGATGGTATTGGAAATTTTATGAAATGAGGAAGAGAAATGTTTTTCCAACAATTATCATTCTAGCTTTTTATGGAATTCTATGGTAAAAAGTTAGAAAATGACGTACCTTAACTTACCTTTTGGAAATGGATGAGTTGTATGTGTGGTGGCTACAAAATTCTGATCATAATCTTCTTCAAGTGGCTGGACAAAAAGAGTCATGGATAAAAGAGTCAAGATGACTTTTTATTGCTTCTACTAAAACTTGCTGAATCTGCTCCAAAATGTTGAAAATAATAGTCTTCATGTCTTCAAAACTCATTGGCACAATTCCTACTATGTGAAGAGATGTTCTCATGTCGAAGATAGCAGGAAATTGTTGAATTAGTGGCCATTAATGGATGCCACTAGTCAGCACGAGAACTCTTGCCATTGATGACAATGAGAGTCAAGATGCCCAAACACATCTTGCTAGGTACGAGTAAGTTTGCCGATGTCGAGTCACCTAGAAGATCCGATGAACAAGGGACATTAATGTATTCTCATTGTTTATCGACATGAGGACTTTCCATTAAGGCATGCAAGCCTCAAGGTGTTTTTGCAAGGAATTTAGACTCAAAGCATTATGGACTCAATAATTTGCATTGAGGCAGGGTTTATTTGCGAAATGAAAATGATAGGAAAGGGAAAATGAGAATGGAAAATGGCAATGGGAAGTAGTAATGGAAATGGGCAATAAGCATGTGACTGAGCCTCTTACTTTTATTTGTGGGTTAGGAGTGGACAAAATGTAATGGAAAGTGTATGCGAATGTAAATGGAAAATATGAAGGGAAATGAGGTGAATGGTTTATTATGAAGTATGGATGTAATGGAGACAATAGTATCTGAAAGTTTTGCAAGTATTTGGATCTGATTTTGCATTAGCATGTTTCTTCTTTGTTGCTGATCATCTTCTTATGAAACAAATTGGTCTCTTAAGAGAGACACTATTCACTTATAGTCATTTGTCCTTCCTCCTGGAACCTGCAAGAAAAATAATACTTCCTCTACAATGGAATGTAAGATTATCAAAGGAGAGAGGTGATCAATCTCTTTAGTTATGATATTTACACACAAAACTAAGAATTTGTATTAATAAAACAAGTTCACAAAGGAAAACCAAAAGAAGTTATACATGCTTCAGAATTAGTGCCTCAAGTTGAATGTTGTTTCTTTTTAGCAATTTATTTCATTATTTACTATTTCAAACTCTGATGATGGATTTCTCATTGTGTAGATCTCGTCGATATCTTTCCAACGATACTTGAATCATCGAAATCTGATTTCGTATGAGAAAGTTAGGCTGATTTGAACAATGAGGCTTTTCAGCTGTGGAATGGCTTTAGCCATGGAACGACTTTAGCTGCGGAACGTGCACAGTTTCTGTAGCTAAAAATCTTGAACAGAAAGTTAGCCATTCATTTTTCATCATCAGTCCAAAATTTAATCAATACCTTTCAGAAAAGTGAGCAAATAATCTACTTATTTCATTGATTCAATTTTATTATTATTATTATTATTATTTTCGTAAGAAAATTTGAGATTATCCTAAATGATACTCCAAATACAATGTAGGAATTGTACATGTACCTACAAAAATGTGAGACCTTAACCCTTCGGAAGTTCAGATACATGTTGAGAAAAAGTCAGAGACTTCACAACTACGTTACAAGGGAAAATCTCATGGCTTGGAGACGTGTTATTAAGAAATTATAAGAATATGGAGTTGTAAAAGAAAACCACTGTCCATGAGTCTCTCTGATGCCCTTGACCCTTCATAAAGATGTAGCTGAAGTAATTTATTTTCCATCTCATCTGACGCAATGGCTTGAAGCTGTTTTACAAGTTTAAATATCGATTTGCCCAATGTGAACAACACATAGCACTGTGTACCAATAATTGCTCGGAAATCATCCTCAAACCTAGCATTATCTGCTGATCCATCAAGTAAAAATATGCTCATAAATTTTCCATACAAATCTGGAGGATTTGTATCTTTTACACTTTTCCATTTACGTTCAACACATAATGAATTTTTCTTTGCTGAAAAGCACATAAAAGGAGTCATTGCCATAGAAAACTTTTGAATCTTTTTGTGCTCCATTGTTTAAAGTAGAAGGAACATGTATTGCAAGAGGCTTGGCTGTAAGTAGAGAACAATTTGAAAGTGCCATGGATGTCCCTTCTCCATCAACATCCTACGCATCAGCTGTTACCTCAGCCTCACCTTCACTTTCAGCCTTCCCATCATTTTCTTCATGCTCGTCATCATCTCCAGATTCGCTACCTGAAACATCTTCACCAGCTTCAGAAGCATTCTCACTATCCTCAGTCGATCTTTGAGGACTCTCTTCCCCCTCATCATCTACATCAACATCGTGTTCTCCTCGTGCCTCAACACCACACTCAACCTCTTCATCTTCGCCACGTTTATCAATTAGGGTGTGAAGAGCCATATCCAATTGGGATAAGTCATGTAATCAACCATTAAACAGGTGTAACAGTGAAGTACGAGTTAGAAATGAACATTAGCATTAAAGGCGGGAGACGTGGTGTAATCAGGATTGAATGCCACCACACAATTAGTTCCCAAATCAGATTTCCCCTCCTCAAGCACGCCGTGTTAAAACAACACTCTGTTCATTAATAAAAATTCGTTTTTCTTTACGTGGCATGCAAAAAGGGGCTTCAGAGAACCGATAAATTGTCCCAAACTGCTGCAAATTTCTTAAAACCGTTTCTGGGTTATCTAATTGACCCCATCCTCGAAAAAACCCATGTTATTTTCCTAATTCGTCTTCATTTGGCCGGAATGTGCAGTTAAAGTTTGACGTTTTTTTACAGTGTTGTGTTTTTCTGGCAAATGCTGTGGTTGAATTTTTTTTATTTGCAGGTCTGTTGGTTATGCCTATTGGTTCCTGATTGCCTTGGGAAATTATTGTAGGGATCTTATGAGCAACCACAGTTTCGATAACTCTCGCGAAAGCCTTAAGGAGTCCTCTGGATGGCCGTTTGAAGCCCAATTGAACGCATATTTTGAAGTTTGGTTTTGATATCAGACGTGGTCACCAATAAGAAATCAGAGGCAACAAACAAATCAAACATGGCACTTGATGTAAATTCTTTGCCGGTAAATGATACTTTGGAATTTCTTAAAATGCCACCGCACCTTTTATGTCAAATGAAACTCGCCTTGCTTGCACACAAAAAAATGGACTTTTCTTTCACCATTCTAATATACAAATCAATGCTTTCTTATTGAACTAAAGGTTAGATGATTTGCACAATTAGATTTTTCATTGAAAAGTTTTGATGAAGTCCTAATCACAACAACGGATTTGAATCTAATGGCTCCCAATTTCAAGCAGCAAAGGCTTCAAGGTAAATGTGCTAAAAAAAGGTCTTTCACTGAGGTCTTAAGCTGGTTTTTTATCGATCTGGGTTGGGTGACTAAGATAAAATCCATGTTGGGACGATTCTGAAGATGCGCATGTGGTTGGTTTCTTCATTTGATGCCTATAACCTGCTAAACCTTGGAAATAGTTGCGGAACACACAATTAGTTGTGGAACAAGGTTGCATTCCACAACTAATTTGCAAAATCTTATTAAACAAGACACAATGTTTTGAGGGTCACTTCAAACCATAACCAGTCAATCTTGGACAACTGAACCTATCAAAGCAGTTGGATTTTTATTGTTTTTTTTCATTGAATCAAATGATTTTATTTTTTTTAACATAACAATTCTTTTTTTGATCCTCCAGATCACACAAAGTGTAGGGGGAGAGCATACTCGAGAAATTATTAATTTTTTTTTAGATGTAAGAAATAAGGTCTTCTAATTACACTTCCCCAAGAACAGTGCCAAAATGTCTAGTCAATTTAGTGTCCTAAATTGCTCTACATAAATTATCAATCGGGTATCATAAACTGATGAAGTGTGGTTCACTATATGTGCCTAGTTAAGTTTTTTCTTACATCGTTGTTTTATAGTTTATGTTTTTTTTGGGGTTTTGTTTCTTATGCTTAAGGAAATTAATCTAAGAAATAAAAATTATGCTTCTAGATGAAATCTCTAAATGTTAATGGACAACTAAATCTAATGACTTTTAATGTTAAAATCTAATTTCTAAAGAAGGGAGAAAAGGAAATGAACATTAGATAAAAAAAATCAAAACTTTGAATAGTTAGATTAATCTAAACCGGCAAAATGTTTATGAAATGAAAGCAAAAAATGATATCAGCTAAATAAAGTGTTTTATCACTTTGCCATACAATTTTGGGAGAACCACCTCCTTGTGATAGTATTTTGAGGGACTTCATACTTCATTGTTCTAAAACTGAAAATGAAATTTAAATGAAAGACTAAGACTATGAGTGAATTTGTAACTAATCTACTATAATAGTTAAATGAAGTGTTTTATCACTCCGCTATACAATTTTGGGAGAACTACCTCCTTGTGGAGAACTACCTCCTTGTGATAGCATTTGGAGGGATTCAATACTTCATTGTTCTAAAACTGAAAATGAAATTCCAACAAAATTAAATACAAAACATGTAAAGGAAAAATAATCCACTGTGTGCTTTAATGCTCCAAGCACCAATTGGAAAATACTTTCTTGGACTATTTTGCTAAGCATAGATTACACAGTTAGATAAATCTACAATCAACTAGTTGAACACACTTATATGAATTAAACTTGCATGAATGGAAAATCTAAACTATTAAACTTGAAAACAATCATAAACATAAAATGACATACTTGAATGAAATCAAAGCAAAACTACAAAAATAAAATCTAATCTGCCTTACATTCTAATATGCTCCATGGAATCTACTTCACATCTCCTTCCATGTTGGGAACATCAAAGCTTTATTCAAATTCTTCAAAATTACAAAGTACAACAAATTGAGTTAACAAAGTTACAAAGCTCTCCAAAGCTACCAAAAAAACTACCAAATGAAGGAGAGGAATCCCATATTTATACAAAAAGGTGAGAAGTCATCTCATTAATGAGAGTCCATGAATCTCTACCTATACCTCTAGAGTTCTAATCAAAATAGGAAATGATAAGACACGTCTTCTTAGAGTTTCAATACAAATAGGAAATGTGACACATATCCTCATGATCCCATGATCCTCACCACTCAAATTCGAATTTGGCCTTAGGATGCCACATAAAGGTCTTCTAGAGGCTTCCTTTTAACCTACATATGTCAACAATCTCATCCCACTTGTTAGGTATAAGCATATGCACACTATTTTCTAATTTTTAGCCACAAATTCACTTAAAAATGCTAAGAATTAATAAAGTTTGGAAAAACATAAATGTGACCCATGATAATGAAAGTGAGATGAATGTAGTGACATGGTAGTGAAATGAAGGTGAAATGGAAGTGATATAATGGACATAATAGTGGAAGTGTAATGAAAATGAATGACAATTTCAAGACCCAACAACAAGTTCCAAATTTTCACCTTCAGGATGCACTGTTATGCCACTTGGGACACATCTATGTTCCTTCAAGAGAGCGTGCTAAGATTATTTGGGAGGTGCATTACAGTCTGGTCACTGGACATTTCGGAGTAGAGAAAACAATGGCAGTATTGTAGAAATATTTTTATTGGCCAAAACTTCGTCAGGATGTTGGGAAGTACATTATATCCTACACCACCTACACCATTGCCAAACCAACCATCAAGAAGCAAGGCCTATGTACTCTTCTACCTACTTCTAGTCGACCTTGGGAATTTATCTACATGTATTACATGTCAGGCCTTCCTTCTACTAAGCACGGACACGACTGTGTTTTCGTGGTCGTCAACAAATTCTCTAAGATGACCATCACGACGGTATGCAATAAGAGTATCACAACAAAGGCCACTGTTAAGCTCTTCTTTGAGTGAGTGTGGGTACACTTTGGGATCCTACAATCCATTTTCTCAGATGGGGACAATGGATTCCTGAGTGTGTTTTGGTTAAGTCTCTGGTTGATGTTAGATACAAAACTTGCTAAATCTACGACTTTCCATCCCCAAACTGATGGCCAAATAAAGGTTGTCAACAAGATGATCGTACACATTCTGCACATGTACAACTCGAAGCATCCACGCACATGGGATGAAAGTCTCCCCTATGTCCAACACAACTACAACAGAGCTCTCCACAACTCAATGGGCCACAACCCCTTTCAGGTAGGGCTGGGATTTCAGCCATTATGTCCCATTGATGTGGCCATACCATTTGTAGCCACTCAAGAAGATTCAGCTCATGTCCAGTCTGAAGCTGACAAGGCTAACAACTTCATTGAGCACATTCAACACATTCACTAGTAGGTCCATGATATATTGGACAAATCCAATGCTAAGTACAAGCAACGCCATGATCAACATCGAGTGTTGCACAAGTTCCAGGTGGGCAACAAAGTTTGGGTACATTTGCAGAAGGAGAGCCTCGCTGGACCCCACCGCAAACTTCGCCCGCTCTGATATGAGCCATAAAACATCACCAAGGTTGTTAATGACAATGCCTTCAAGCTTAGCATCCCACCATTCCTTGGTTTGCATCGAGTGTTCAAACTAGACTGCCTTTGGCCATACTTTCCACCATTGTTAGACACATCTGACATTGAAAAACAACTCACACCAACAGAACTCAACCCACACTGCATGGAACACGCCACAACTGATCATCTCATGGACACGTAGGTCAAGAACATGTGCCAACAAAGGATCTAGCTTTATCAAGTTGTCAAAATAGGCCAACTCCTTCACAAGGGCAAGTAGTTCGCCAGGGACCAGGTTCAACAGAAATTTCCTTGTTTATTTCAGTATTTACTATTTTTAGCACTTTTTCGGATCTTGAACTTCCGGAGCCACTTTGACCCCCTAAATTACAAGTAAGGAATATCATCGCTACAAGTAAGTTGCTTTTGCTCCTATTTATTAAAAGTTCTATGAATAGAGGTGTGTTGATTGTAAATCACATAATTGATCTAATTAGTTGTATGTTTTAATTTCGAGGTTGTTACATATGGTATCAGAGCTTGGGCTCAAACTTTTAAGGCCTATGGGAATTTTAATATAGAAAACTTCAATTATTTCTTGAATTTCCATATACCAATTCCATGAGAGAATACTCCTTAGAAATTTAATAGAAAACATTTGTATTATTATCTATAGCTAACTCTACTTTTTTTAGTACTAATAAATATAATAATTATAAATGATGACAATAAATTATTTTCCAATAAAATAATTAATTTATCCTCATGTACTTTAGATTGAGCATGCTATATAAATCTCATATAAATCCATTATTAGTCCCTGCCATCTGGCAATGGCCAGGGACTATAGTAATCGAAATGTCGGGCGTAAGCATTAGTTCAACAGCTTAACAATAACAAATAACCAAAGTTTGTAATCAAGCTCATAATATTTTACATTGCAACCTCTTCCACCATCTTATTTGGCCTCTTCCCGAGGCGGGGAGGCAAAAACATAGGTTATATTCATTAGTTTACTTCCCGTTTACTTCCCATAAACTAACAATTGAATTAATGCTAACATTAATTCTGTAACTTTTAATGTTTATTATTTTTTCATTGCCTACGTTTTATAAACTTTGGTTGTTGCACGAAGATGCATGAAGATGGAAAGACAGGTGGCTTGCATGAAGTTGAGTGTGGCGAGAGGAGGGCTCATGGGCGTGGCGAGAGGAGGCCTTGCATGAAGATGCCCATGCGGGCGCGCTGGGATCGTTGTCTATTTAGGATCTCTTCCCTCTCGTAAGCCATCTCTGAGACTATCTCGGCTATGCCACAATGGAAGAAGTTGCTCGGTTCCCGCAGGAAACTTTGATAGGAATCCCAGTTCAGCCTTCATCGTCTAGAGATGGAAGAAGCTACTAGGTTCTTGCAGGCGACTTTGACCTGTAGGCGACTTTGACAGGAATCGTCTACAGAAATCGTAAGTAGCATCAATGAAATAGAGAAAGCTGTTAAAATTCATTTTCATACTAATTCAGTCGGAAACCAACTTTGAAGTCTGAATGCTGACAATGGATATGTATGTAATTCAAGTTAAACGAAATATAGCACTTGTAATTAACCTAAAATTGTTTTGGATGCTACAGGGAATACCTGACAGAAACCTTGAAAAGACTGAGCGAATGCAAAATACCTGACAGAAATCCTTGAAGAGACTAGGAGGATTTCATTCCTTCGGTAGCCCCTGCCAATATGAATTCTGCTGGCTGGTGTTTATTCCAAAGCTCCGTAGAGCCCTGCCTGCTTGAGTGGAACGGCAGGCTTCCCTCCTCTCCTACCCCACCGAATTCATTTTTTGACTCCGCATAGTAAATACTTTTTCCCCGGATTCTGGCTACTCTGGGCTGTCCTCGCAATTCCTTGGCTTCACTAGACAGGCCATATTAAAAATGAATGAATTGGGTTTTATTTTTTATTTTAAAATTTAAATGTCATAAATTCAGCTCTAAATAATTTTTTAAAAATATACAGATATTTATGATTTGAATTTATGAATTATGGAAAAGCATATGCAGAAGTTGAATTTATGAATTATGGAAAAGCATATGAAGAAGTAGAGATAGGGTTACACAGTTTCTGTTTCATATGCAATGGCCCCTACAAGCTATTGACCCTTGGTAGCTCGATGGCCCAGAGGTGTAAGTGCAGGTAATAGGCGAACTGTCTCTGGACCTAGAACTGGAACCCATGCCTTTGCTTTCTTAGCTGCTGGGCCAACCTATGCGAGTTCAATCAACTGCCAACTAACAACATGGATTCAACTGGTTGTGCTGCTTACTCTACCTTCGCTCTAGCTGCGCGGTGCTGCTCTGCTCATCTATATCTGCAGTCAAGACTCAGAATCCTTCCTTCAGCCACGGAAGGAAGCCAGAGGCACAAGATTGAATTGCTCCTCTCTACCCTTCAAGGACCTTTTTGTTGACCACCACAAGGCAGGTAGCGTTCTAAGCACAGTGATCACTCACACTTCCCTTGATTGCTCTGCAAATTGTCAATAACACCGACACCGACTTAATTAAGAGCGCAATTCATCATCAAAATTAGGCCGAAGAGCACAGATGTTGAGGACAAGTGTGATTAAATACCTGACAAAACTGCCATGTCCATGGCTACCCACAACCAGAAAATGTGCCCCCAATTTGGCTGCGGCTTCACATATCCTCTCCTTGGCCTTGCCAATGACGACATGGGTTTCTGCCTTCACACCATATCGATTGCAGATATTGATAGCTCACTTCAATATCCTTTGGGTCGTCTTCTTTGTTTGCAATTCTCCTTGGCCTTGCCAATGACGACATGGGTTTCTGCCTTCACACCATATCGATTGCAGATATTGATAGCTCGCTTCAATATCCTCTGGGTCGTCTTCTTTGTTTGCAATTCAAGAAGTTCAAGAAGTGCTCCATCCAGACATTCAAAGGAGAAAACATAGGTTGCAGAGCACTATATCTGGATATTTACGAAGCGCATCTCACGGCCCTGCAATTCCCGTTATCTAATTCCTACGAAGCGCATCTCACGGCCCTGCAATTCCCGTTATCTAATTCCTATGAGACCACTCAGATATGAATGTAAAACTGAACCACTCAGATATGAATGTAAAACTAAAAGACTTGAAACGTGACCAAAAGTATAAAACTAAGCATTGCTGCCAGCCTGCATGGGCATTTGAATGCATATTGACTAAGTGTCAAGCCATATATGACATTTGTTGAAGGTGATTTCTTAAACGTGCTTTGAGGGTTGTGGTACTTTTATGAGGTATCTTCTTCGCCACCTGTCATCGCAACGTGGAGTAGCAAGATCACCCTTTCTCGCATGGAGTCGCGCATGCCAAGGGCGGTACTTGTTTGCAGTAGACCCGGTTATGGCGCAAGGGCTGCATACCCGCCTAGTTATGATGGGCCTGGGTCCTAGGGCATAATACCTATATGTATGATCAATTATATCGTATCATGGTAGGAGCCCGGTATATATTTGATGTGAGACATAGAGATGATGATGGCTATATTGTCTAGGAACCTATGTGCAAACGTTTCTATGCCTTCTATGCCAGTATGGACCCATGCGCTTACCCTCCCCAACCCTCTTCGGGGTGGATTCTATGGACTTATAGACCGGCACTACTTGCCAAAATAACGTAGATATATATGGTTAGATCTCATGTTAACTAGTAGATATGCTAAAACAAAGTGTAAACGTATCAATGCAAGTATTGTATAGGAACAAGTATACAGGACGTAGATATGCACTAGCCTGTGGGTTGTTTCTGGTAGGGCCTAGGATCATGCATGGCCAGAGGACGTCTCTACGGCAACATAGTATGTGAAAACTTCTCCATGCGATTCTAACGTCTCCATCCGAGCTCGTATAGTCAGAGGTGTAGTAGGCCCGGTTGTTCAACGTATCTAGGCTATATTGCATACCCAGGCTGTATGAGACTTCCCTAGGAGCAAGAGCTAGTTAATTAGATCCTAGGAGCAACACGTATATATGCAAAATGCAGGCTGTGATATTTTGGCTTTAATAGGGCTCATCAAGTGTAATGGAGAGCTCTGGAGACCCGCCTTTGGGGCAAGGGCTTTGTTGTCTAGGAACTTATACATAGGTGCAAACTTCTCCATGCAAGACTTTTTGCGACTTTTTGCATTGGCAGGGACTCGCTGCTTGGCAGCCCTCCTTTTTATTCATCGAAGAGAAAATATTTTATTTAATAATTGAATGAAATCGTTATTTTTATATATAATAACTTACGAGAGGTTTTACAAATAAACTTGCAAGTTAGATTGAGGGACAGTTGGGGATTTTTTATTATTATTTATATATAAAGATATAGTTGGGGATTTTAATATATGCTCTTTTAAAGATGATCTTGATTAGCTGAAAAAGATTCGACCAATCTTGTATTCACTGAGATCAATCTTATTTTTCCGTTAAATAAAAAAATATAATAATAATAATTCAGGTGTTAATAGCATGATTATAATGCGTGCGGACATAACTGTACATATTTCAAAATAATCTTCTTGATCACACAAACATACCAATTGCCATACAAACATATCGACAACTGAGATATTGAAATTAATAACGGCTTCGCTAATTGCTTCCATTTGAAGTGATTTTTGCCCTTTTATTGAATAAAAACTCTCTCTGCATGTCTTATTAGTCCCTGCCCTCCAGGCATGGACTATAGTAATCAGTCCCGAAGGATATAGCATTAGTTGACCTGCTTTTATTCCCCGGTCATCAGCAATAACCAAAGTTTTATTCCCGCTCATTAGAGCTATAAACAAAGTTAAACAAAGTTTTGAGAGGGACGCTGATTTTTCATCTTATTTGGCCTCTTTCCAAAAAACCGAAGCTAGACGTCAAAAACCAAAGCTAATCTGAAGCGAAAACAATAGGTTATATTTTTGTTTGTCTGATATTTTCAAATTGTCAGTCCCTGCAACCTAAACTAATGTTAGCATTACTGGACAACATTAAATGTTATCTCAGCATCCACGGACACCTTGGTATATACCAAGTAGGTCTAAGCATATTGGCAGGTGTGCATGCAGGCGCTACAGGTGTCCATGCATGGGGAGGTGTCATGTTTCGCTGGCCTCCCTTTCTTGTTTCCCCTTTCGGCTGGCCTGCCTTAGTTCTGGCGGTGGTCTTCCGTGTTTTAAACCTGATCTCCCTTTGCTGGCCTCCGTTTGTTTCACCTTCTTCGTCACCTGGTAAATGCGGTTGTTCTGCTCGCTTCGTGGGTTGGTTGCTTGTAGGTCACCTGGTTAATGTTGTTGTTCCGCTGGCTTCGTTGGTTGGTTGCTTGTAAGTCACCTGGTAAATCTTGTTGTTCTGCTGGATTCGTTGGTTGGTTGCTTGTTACTTACAAATTAATGTTATTGTTCTGCTGGCTTCATGTTCGGCCTGGCATCCTCTAGAGATGGAAGACGCTGTGAGCTAGAGATGGAAGAAGCTGCGAGGTTCTTGCAGCGACTTTGATAGCATGCCTTACGCTTGCCTCACTACGAATTTCTGGTTTATTATCTTTAGTTTTTATAATGATGCTCACAGTAGAGTTCTGAGACTGTCCCTAATCAACACATTGGGCTTAACTGAATTTATTATCATGCCCCTGATGGCCTTCTCCTTCATGCTGGCCACTCAGTTTCAGGAGAAACATAATCAAACTTCCGTGGCCTTTGCGTAAGCTAGTCGGCTTCAATGCTTTCTGGTATGCTCGCCATTTGTTTATTCAAGGTTTGCACTCTGCTTATCATTCAATCCATCTTAATGTATCTCAAATACCAATGGTACAAGAAAACGGTACATAGGTTCACAGATTCTCTTCACTTTCTCAATCAAAATAACGATTTACCAACAAATTATATTTATTAAAGGATAACTCAGCAAATATCATGCAGGCTTGGCTGTACATAGCCATATCCGTACTTTTGTACATCAGCAAGCGATTGTTCAGATTTTTTCATGAAAATAAACAACAAATTTAACCTTGTGAAGGTCGGTGACTGCTTAGGCTTCCAAATATCATAGTAATGTTCTTGCATTGCATATGAGCAAGCCTCTGGGATTCAACTACAACAACAGGATGTATTTGTTTATAAGTGTCCAAATGTCTTTTCATTTGAATGGAAAGATTGAATTCAATTTACTGGGCATCATCTTCACTAAAGCATTATTATCGGCGCCGAGGTTCAACAAGCATTTTCTAAAGTTCATGTCTCAGGGTTCAAATCTGCTTTTTAGGTTTGAAAATGTCAGTTTTTTCATTCTCACATTTCCATATCCTAGGGCTAAAGTGTCATCATTTTTTGTGAGGCCAGCTTTTATTTAATTCTTTGTCTTTTGATTTGAAGAACATGTTTCCACAATATTTGCATCTTCTTGTGGATATTCCTATCGAAATTACAATATTTGCAATAGGTTTGGAGTTATGTTTATGACGATGTTATAAGGCTTGATGATTTCGTAAAATTTATAGAGTGCTCACATGTTCAGGTAATTTAGTATTTTTGGTGCAAGTGCGAGTTCTCCATTATCCCTTAGAGTATTTATTGTTGGAATTGATTTGAATTTTATGTAGGTAATGGATCCGTAACTGGGCCTGCTCCTGGGTATAGATAAATTTTTATGTGCTGATAATAATATGTGAGCAAAAGCGATCCAGGTAAGGAACTAACTGATTGAAGCTTCTTGAAAACTAACTGATTGAAGCTTCTTGAACCTTCATTATTGTCTTTTTGCTGCAATGACATCTTCATGTTTATGCAATTTATGTGTAACTGTTTTAGTCATGTATCCTAAACTTCTCATGACATTGAATCTATACTAATGTGCAACTTGTATAGTATACCAACACCTTGAGGTAATGAACGGTGTATATTCAATACTTTAATGTCATATCAACACTGCAATGACATCTTCATGTTTATACAATTTATGTGTAATTGTTTTAGTCATGTATCCTAAACTTCTCATGACATTGAATCTATACCAATGTGCAACTTGTATAGTATACCAACACCTTGAGGTAATGAACTGTGTATATTCAATACTTTAATGTCATCTCAGGAGTGGCACTTTCTCAGCAATGAGTTGACGCAACACCTTGAGGTCCGCATTGTAGCTCAAAAATATGTTACATATTGTTCTAGTTCTTTTGCTCTGCCTCCTTAGTCATGGATTTCCTAAACTTTGATGGGCCACGAAAGCTTTGGCCAATTAATTCTTGTGTTTTTGATACAAACAACTCAACACAAGTTGCATCAGGAGACAACAGTACTGAACATAAAGGTATGCCATGAAAGCATTGGCCAATTAATTCTTTTCTTCTTGATACAAACAACTCACATATTGTTGTAGTTCTTTTGCTCTGCCTCCTTAGTCATGGATTTCCTGAACTTTGATGGGCCACGAAAGCTTTGGCCAATTAATTCTTGTGTTTTTTATACAAACAGCTCAACACAAGTTGCATCAGGAAACATTAGTACTGAACATAAAGGTATGCCATGAAAGCATTGTCCAATTAATTCTTGTGTTCTTGATACAAACAACTCAACACAAGTTGCATCAGGAGACAGCAGTACTGAACATAAAGGGGAGTGCAAATGCTGTGATCAAGGTTGAGAATAGGAATGAGTGCCCCTTTTTCGACTGTGTACAGGAGTTTAGCAGCATGCTTCTTCCTAACTGTAGCTGGCAAATACTTAAAAACAGAGTTCCCAGGCAAATCTTTAAGGCTGCTCAATGCTTGCGTCAAGGTGCAACTTCTTCCTCTAGTGAAAGATTCAGTTTACCGATCACTTGCAGATGCATACGCCAACTTTTGAGTTTTGTAATCTGTATTTAACTTGATCCAGGCTTTAAGGGGAAGGCTATGTTGTTTATGCAATGAGATAATGATAATTATTGAACAATTGACACGTTCTATCACCTAATGTGGAGTGCAACAAGGGGAATATATATAATTGTTGTTCTTTAATACAGTAATATGAAGTTAAAGCTATATCACAAGTGAGCTCCAATTGTGCCAGTCTTAAACAATTTGATTCTTTGGCAGCAAATGTTAATAAAAGCGAAATTTGTAGCATTGAACTTGACAGTGAGAAAGTGCAGCAATTCAAGGATGCTATCGAGAACATGTATTGGTCTGAATTCTTCATGGGTATGTTCTCCATGTTTATATTATTGAGCTGTTTGTGCCATAATGAAGCTTAAAAAGATGGTAATAGTGTTTGCAATAGATTCCATGGTTACTGACTTAGTTTCGTTTGATGGCAATGGTATTAATTAATTGTAAGCTAGTGTGCTTCTTACTGCATTCTAAGATTTTGGTTTGATTAAACCAACTTCCAAACTTTCCATTAAAATAGTAACAAAGATTTGCCTTTTGGTGAAGTATCCATGTGTATTGTCTTCCAGGTCCCTTGAGATGAAGTAAAGTCATAAAAAGGTGGCAGATGCGTGATGAACTCTTTCTGTTTGGTTCCCCTGCCATTTTTTCCCTGTGGGTAGCATATCTTTGGAATTTTTTTTTTCAACTTTAGTGTTGGACCTCCATGCTTTTTTGTTTTATGATATTCTTCCAATCGTAGCCAGAGGAAGCGATCCTCTCAAAGTTAGTCAGCCCGGGAATAAAGAACTTTTGCCTACACATTTCTTGAAGAAGATGAATCCAATCCAACTATAATGACATATCTCCAACAAAAATAACAATATTGTACTGTCATTTGACATTCTGCAATAGTACTTGATCAGGGTGCAGTGCAGGTAACTATGGATGATGCACTTTATCACATTTAGATAGACAAAGCTGCAACAAAGCACAAGGAATTTGGCTTCCCTTAATTTTATTATGTTAAGTTTCATTGTGACAAAGCTTGAAGAAATTGGGTAGATGAGCCAACTTTTTTTGTATTTCATGTTTGTATAACTAGATGGGACGAAAAAATTGGCCATGGAAAACGAAGTAGGAGGAAAGGGAAGAAGAGAAGCCTAATGTTACCTGCTCGTCTGGTCAGACTCATGAGGTGGGGCATTAATTTCTTATATATCAGAACTCATGTTATATAGATTTAATGCTCTGAATTTGATTTTTGATGTTCTATATTATTGGTGTAGCAGGAAGTGCACTTGGAGGAAGAATTGGCAACAGAAAGCAAATAAGATATGGTGAAGCAGCGTGAAAAACTTTTGGAAGAGGCAGTTTCAGGTAACAATCCTCTACCCATTTACAGGCAGGGTTAGGATACACCTCAGGATTGTATATATCTTCAATTTCAATATGCGATCAATGAGCTGAAGAAGCAAGCACGTTCCAGAGATTGTGTCAAAATGGTTTAGTCAATATCAAATTGGTTGACCTGGTTGTGTAATTTCTTCCATTGACGTTCATTCTAGGTGATGATTTGTGGTTGTTTACTTGTGAGCTGAATATATATGTTTTCTGAGTTTTCTTCTCCACAATGTGTAACGTGTTTCTGTCAGTGAGTATGTGTGAGTGTTTTTGAATATGATGGACCAAATTTTATTGCAGTGCCTATGGTGATGCTAGAACTTTGGTACAAGTTATTCAATTTAAGGCGGCTTTAATTATACCTGTTGTCTGAACATGTCTTTCATACACTCATTACTTGTTCTGTCTAGCCAATTGACTTGTCCTGTCTAGCCAATTGTTTATTAGAATAGCTTGGACCCAATCTAACACTAAGATTTCATTTGAGAATTTCCCATTTACTTTTGCCGTCACATACATCATCTCATATGCCATCTGCTTCCGATGTCAGATAGATCGCTTAATTGCAAATTGTTTATTAGAATATCTTGGATGCAATCTAACACTAAGATTTCATTTGAGATCTGCCCCTGATGTCAGATACATCACCTAATTTCCCATTTACTTTTGCCGTCACATACATCATTTCATATGCCAATCGATTGCTCACTTAACGTAAGTTTTCCGTTTTATAGCGATCATTAAATACTGGCCTCCTCCAATAAATGCTCCTCATATTGGATTATATCCCCTCCGATCTGATCTTCAATATTGGATTATATCCCCTCCAATCTAATCTTCAAGTATTTCAGCTCCATTCCAAATCAGTTTACCCCCCCATTCAAGTCTATACAGTAAAATATTCTCAAAAACCCAGTTCCATTCACACTTAAAACCAGCTTGCAAACACATTGAACTCTTTTATAAATTGGCAAAAGCAATGCCTAATTTCTCGCTTACAAAAGAAAACCACCTTCTACACCTAGATATTGACATACATCTCTCTGCTTCACATTACATGGAATCCATTAGCATAATCCAACTTACTCAACTGGCGGCATTGTTTCTCTTAGCACTCGTTCTCATGACTCTTCTGATTATCGACATCGTAAAAGTAGAAACACAAAGAAAAAAGAAACCAAGAAAACAATAACATCTTGAACGAGGAGCATATGATTATGGAGTATGTTTGAGTTGTATAGTCAAAATTCTGAATCTCACGCCTATTTTTGCATTACTTTACGCGTTGTCTTAATTCCCCGCTTCCTTGTCTGTTACAGGTCTATGACAGATGCTTCAAATATGCATTTGGATCTGCCATGGTGCCGAAACTCTCATTTTTATGCTTTTATCGTCTCTGCTGGCATGCCGATGATTACAAAACTAGCATATCAAGCTGACAAAGGAGAAGCACTGCAAACTGCCCTGATTGCAAATAACAGCGTTCCTTGAATCTAAAGAATCTAACCAGTATTCCAGTTTCAGTCTGCTTCATAGGCATAATGTCGTGCTTGTCTTGTATTCTTCACATGTTACAGTCTGTCATAAGAAATGCTTATTTTAACTTGATGCTATGCATTTGGATCTGCCATGGTGCTGAAACTCTCATTTTTATGCTTTTATCGTCTCTGCTGGGATGCCGATGGTTACAAAACAAGCATATCAAGCTGACAAAGGAGAGGCACTGCAGACTGCCCTGATTAGAAATAACAACGCTCCTTGAATCTAAAGAATCAGTGTATCATTGATGCCAGTATTCTAGTTTCGTTTTTTCTATATATATGAAAACTTTCTGAAAAAAGTATCAGTCTGCTTTATAGGCATAATCTGCTTCATAGGCATAATGTCGTGCTTGTCTTGTACTCTTCACATGTTACAATCTGTCATAAGAAATGATTATTTTAACTTGATGCTATGCATTTGGATCTGCCATGGTGCTGAAACTCTCATTTTTATGCTTTTATCGTCTCTGCTGGGATGCCGATGATTACGAAACTAGCATATCAAGCTCACAAAGGAGAGGCACTGCAGACTGCCCTGATTAGAAATAACAACGCTCTTTGAATCTAAAGAATCAGTGTATCATTGATGCCACATCAAATAGGACCTACTTGGCTATGCCCTTAAGGCTACTCCTGGCTGTGATCGACTTGCTATGACTTTTAGCTATCGGCAATGACAACTGGCACTAACTAGCTGCAAAGACTAGAGGTTCTATGACTAGAAGTGATTCTATGACTAGAGCTTCTAGACTAAGCAGAGGTTCTAGTAAAGACTGTGAGTATGGCGCATGACTGTGTACTTGAGTTGTTCGATCCCTACCGTAAGTAAGCAAGAGCAGCAGGCAGATGCAAGCAATAAATTGTCAAGGTAAAACAGGAGCTGTGTTTCCTCGGCCCCTCTAAAAACAGCAAATGCAAGGCATAAGAAATGCTTATTTTAACTTGATGCAGGGACTTGCTGCCTCGCAGCGTCTCTTGTTTATGTATAAATAGCTACATACAATTATATTGACTAACAAACTAAACAAATTTTTCAAAAATTAAGGTAAAAATTCAAAGCATGCATTACACAGACGCATGCACGAAAGAATGGAAAAGCATTATCAATCATTGTGAAACCGAAATATTGAAGGTCTTAAGGAGAAAATTCTTATTGGTCTTGCCTTTAGCCCAATTAGCTAAGTTGTTAAACGTAGTTGACTTGGACCAAAAAAATTGATATTTATATATATTTAGTGTTTTGTGGATCCTTGGTTTCAGCTATAGTCACTTGCATTTAATAAATATATTTTTATTTATCATTTTATTTTATTTTATATTTTATTAACTTGTACAAATTTGAGATTAAGTTTATATATTAAATATTTTAGATTAATAGTTTATAGTTATGTTTTAAAGTCGTTTTTTTTAATCAGTTCTCGTTAAAACATCTTAACCAACCACTTTTTTTTGGTTGGAAAATCTCATATATATAATTTTGTTATGTTTTTAGGATTAAAATAATATGGAAAAAGAAAGTTATAAATTATTATTTTTATTATATTATTTCAAGAGTATTTAATTATTGTAATTAATTATTAATTAAAAAAATGGTTAAAAACAAAAGGTTACTTGGATATTATTTAGGAAAAATCACAAGTTTAATGTATATTGATTAAATTAATATTTAAAAATTTATGTGTATGAGTTTATATTTATTGATAATGTCACTAGCCATTTTTGAATTGCTAAACCAACATATTAGTTATAAAATGTTAACTCAAGAAATTTTAATGTGATATGGTTGGATATTATGGTTAATAGATGTAACATAGATTCACAATAGGATAGATCTTTTTATTTATTAGTGAAATATATAACATTGGGTTGTTCATGAAATATGAGAGAAATTTAAAAGCTTAAGTAGTTGAATGGTGAGATGGTATTTAAGATAGAACATCAACATCAGGTCTATAAGAACCAAGTGATGAGAAACTTTTCAAGTTTATTCATATGGAGTAAATTGCATGTTTTGCTAAATATTGATTACTAAATGATAATCCACTAAGAATGATGTAAATTGGAAATTTGAATTTGTTATTGAAGGTAGCTGGTAACATGATGAAAACATGACACTAGTAGTACTCATGAGATAACATAGATCCTAGAGGGATGTTAAATAATGTTAATTCATAGTTAGCATTCATTGTTCATATATGTAAATGAAATTAATTCATGATAAGAATTCTTATAGTGTATTGTTGTTTTATATTTGATAAAGTATTTGATGATTCTCATATTAATGATGTTTCATGATATGATGGTATGTGTTCAATGGATATAATTCTCATGAGAGGTTAATGACATATATGTGGTGCTTATTTATTTATTTGGTATGATAATGATGTTGAATGCTCATGATGAATATGATATGCATAGGGATAATGATGTTATGATATGAGGTTATATTGAGATGTGCTTCATTTATTATGTGATGTCATGATATGTCTTTGATGTTGATATGTTGATCTTATAATGAGGGTGTTTTATGTGGTAATCGCGTGTTGATTTTATAATATGCAAGAGTATGCAGTGCTTTACTATTCAAAATGTGGTGATAACAATGATGTTATGTTATTAGGACGACATGTAAGATTTGGCATATGGATTATTTTTGTTATGATGTTATGATTATAACTAATGCATTGGATGCATGTTGAGATGTGGTGATATACAAGAAATCCACAAATGGGATGAAATGGCTGGTTTATTTGATGATCTCACAGGAGCCCATACCTGTGAGGGAGAATATGTAACACCATATGGGTTGGGGACGAACTCAATCAACACTACATATGCCAATGGTTCCTTTGTCTTGTATAGCTCTTGTTGGATAACTCTTGAAGGGCTATGGGACCATCTTGAGGAGGCCAAATGCCTGATATTGTAGGCTAGGTGCATAGTATTGGATTGGGATGACGAAGTCTGGTGTGGGTGTAAGGACTTCGATGCCTGGGGTTGTGCACCTTAGTAGTTGTGGAGGGAGTGGGCCAGCCTTGCGAGATGCCTGGAGTCATTGAGTACCGTACTGGATGCCTACATTGGGGTAGATGAGGTTTGAGTCAGGCGTGAGCTTTGGGGCCAACCTTGGACTAGGATACAGACCGGGGAGGCTTATGCCTGGTTCCGAAAGTGGGAAGAAGGACAGAGATTTCTTGAGATTTCTCGGGTGTTGTGAAAACTTTCGATGCCTACTAGTTATACTAGTTCAACAAAGGGTGTATGACAAACATGAAGTAATAAATAACTAAATAAATAAAATGTTAAATAATTCAACTTAACTTCGGGACGAAGTTCCTTAAAGAGGGGAGTATGTAATGTCCCCTAATAATAATAAAAATAATAAATAATATAATATAATATTAAAATATAAAAAATAAATGATAAATAATAAAGAAAATTTAATAATAGTAAATAAATAATAAATAATGAAGAAAATATAATAATAATAAATAAATAAAATAGTAAATAACAATACTAGAGTTTTGAATAAATATAAATAAAAATAAACTATAAAAATAGTAAAAATAAGCAAAGTTAAAAAAAAAGTAAAATAAAATAAGAAAGAGTTAAATTAAGAGAACTATAAAAATGTTAAAAATAAGTAAAGTTATCAAAAAGTAAAAGGAATAAAATAAGAAAGAATTATATTAAGAGAATTACTAAATTAATTTAAACTTAAAATAAAGAAATAAAAGTTGCATGTTGACACATGGAATGTGTGCATGCGGTTCCCCTTCCAATATTTGTTTTCTATTTAACAGATGGTGAGGAAGATGAGAGATCAATCCATGATTCCATCATCCATTCTCTTGGGAGAAAAGTGTTGTGAGACAAAGGATTCCCTGACAGTAGTACGTTGATTGAGGGCTCAGGGGTGGCCAGTTGTAGCAAGTTTTTGTGCAATAGAGCCTACGGTTGGGTGGAGAGTCGTCCTCAAAACTTTGTTGCGGTTAGCAAGATTCAAATAACGTTTAACTTTGAAATCACAAGTAAGAAATATCATCGCCACAAGTAAGTTGTCTCTGGTCATATTTCCGAATTTCAATGTTAAATAGTTGATAAATTGCGCATTGATTATAAATCGCATGATTAATCTAATTAGTTGCATCATAATTAGATTAATTATGCGATTTATAATCAACACACAATTTATCATTGATTTAACATCGAATTTCGGAAATATGAGCAAAAACAACTTACTTGTGGTGATGATATTCCTTACTTGTGATTTCGGAGTTGAACACTATTTGAATCGTGCTAATGGCAACAAAGTTTTGGGGACGACTCTCCACCCAATCGTAGGCTCAGTTGCACATAATCTTGCTACAACTGGCCACCCCCGAGCCTTCAATCAACATACTACTGCCAGGAACCCTTTGTCACCACACTTTTCTCCTAAGAGAATGGATGATGGAATGATGGAATGTCTCTCATCTTTCTCACATCTATTAAATAGAGCAAACATTGGAAGGGGAACTACATACACACACTCCATGTGTCAACATGCAACTTTTATTTATTTATTTTAAGTTTAACTTAATTTAGTAATTCTCTTAATATAATTCTTTCTTAGTTTATTCCTTGTTACTTTTTGATAACTTTACTTATTTTTACTATTTTTATAGTTCTCTTAATTTAACTCGTTCTTATTTTATTTTACTTTTTGTTAACTTTACTTATTTTTACTATTTTACAGTTTATTTATATTTATATTCTAGTATTGTTATTTATTTATCATTATTATAATTTCTTCATTATTTATTATTTATTTACTATTATTATCTTTTCTTTATTGTTTATAATTTATTTTCTTATATTTTAATATTATATTATATTATTTTTATTTTTATTATTATTATGGGACATTACATACTCCCCCTCTTTAAAGAACTTCGTCTCGAAGTTAAGTTGAATTATTTAACATTTTGTTTCTTTAGTTATTTATTACTTCATGTTTGCCCTACACCATCTGTTGAACTAGTATAACCAGCAAGCATCGAAAGTTTTCAGAACACCCGGGAAATCTCAAGGAATCTCTGTCTTTTTTCCCACTTTCGGAACCAGGCATAAGCCTCCCCGGTGTGTATCCTAGTCCAAGGCTGGCCCCAAGGCTTGCGCTTGACTCAGACCTCATATGCCACAAGGCAGGCATCCGGTACAGTACTCAATGACTCCGAGCATCTCGCAAGGTTGGCCCACTCCCTCCACAACTACTAAGGTGCACAACCCCAGGCATCGAAGTCCTTACACTGCCAGACTTCGGCATCCTAATCCAAAAATAGGCACCTAGCCTAGAACATCAGGCACTTAGCATCCTTAAGATGGTCCCATAGTCCTTCAAGAGCTATCCATCAAGAGTTATACAAGACAAAGGAACCACTGGAATATGTAGTGTTGATTGAGTATGTTCCCAACCCATATGGTGTTACATATTCTCCCTCGCAAGTATGGGCTCCCACAAGATCATCAAATAAACTGGCCCTCTCGGTCCATTTGTGAGTTCCTCTCAGTCACCACATCTCGACATGCAACCAATACATTAGTTATAATCATAATATCATAGAAAATAATCTACATGCCAACTCTTGCATGTCATCATGATAACATACCATCATTGTTAATCACCACATTTTGAATAGTAAAGAACTGTATGCTCATGCATGTCATAAAATTTGCATGCAATTACCACATGCTTCACATCATAAAATACCCTCATAAGTTATAACATCAAGATATTAGCATCTAAGATATATCATGACATCAATATAACCTCATATCATAACATCATAATCCTTGTGCCACATTATGCATATCATATCTATCATGAGCATATAACATGATTATCATAACAAAATAAATAAATAAGAACTATATGTGCATCATTGCCACATACCATGATATCATGGAACATCATCACAACATTATACTTTGATATTTCCATGTTGACATAAACAAATAACTAAAACCATAACATTATACCTAGTACCACAAAGTATCAATAAAATTTAAGTAATTAGACACGATTCAGATGTTTAGAAAAACTTTATAAAAACAATATTCCCTTACGTCATCCTATTTTTTTTTGTTGCAAAATCATCATTATAATTCATTCATTTCCCTTGATTTTGCTTAAATCTTTGTGCCAAATCTTAACAAAAGTTTAAAATCCATACTTTGCTTGAGTACTATTATTGTCATGTTTTCATCAAGGTACCAATTACTTTTCAATAATCATTTCTTGTTCTTTCTATTAGGAAGTTAACTATTTACCTAGGGGGTATAGTCATCATTGTTAAATTTCAAGGGGTGACATCCTCAGAGCAATGTTGACCAATTAAACTTTTGATATGCCCAAATGACTATGAGAATTCAATCGCATATATTTGCAATCATACAAATTGCATCTATATCATTATATAAATGATACTCCCAACTGTAAATGAAATCCAAAATCACACAAATCTACACCCTTGCAAGGTCAAACTCTTACATTAATTCTATTAAAAGATAAAATGTTAGTAACTAAGATACAACATAGGCACATGATCACATTATTGCTACCAACCCATAAATAACTAAAGGGAGCATTATCGAAATAATCAAGAAATTATATTTTAGATGACTTATTGTGGATGAGCATCATGAGAAAACTTGGTACCTCTATAATAAATTGATGATATCAAGTCATAATTGACACAACATCAAAACTCACATAATTTAATAAGGGACACCATATTATCAGTTATTCTAAAACTAATGCCAACAAGGTCGAGAGAATTCCCCCTAGGTCAAATGTAACTTTAATCTATTAGTATCCACCACCTTAATAGCTATATCAAAAGAAAGCCAACAATAAATAAAATTGACATCCTAAATTAATAGACAAGTATATATTAGGTAACCAATCAATAATCAAGAAAGTTAAACAGTGTTAATGCCTCAAAATGCTTTTAAAAATAATTACAATTGCAACTATTTATACTTCAATCTGTTTCTATATAATTTGTTTAATATATTTTTCCACAAAGTAAATAAAATACTCTTGTTTTTCTTTAATATACATTCAAAATTAAATTCTATCAATATTCAAAATATTGTTATTAATTATATTCAAAATGTCACTCAAATTATTATCAACTATGAAATTTATAAAATTCATAGGTTTGCAATTTTAAATATAATTTGTCAACTACACTTATATTTTAAACACATATAAATTAAGTCACCCATATTTTAAAACATGTAAACTAACATTTGCACTTTATGTTGCAAAGGAAACGCCGTAAGGCATAGAGTGGGGAAGAATAACGACATGTGAATGGGCATTGTTCAAAGCCAGGGTGGATGATAATGTGTATTCTGAAAATGGATATTTTGTTATGGTCAACCTAATACATCCATTAATTAGATGACAAAGAAAAAACAAATCTTTTCTACAAGACTGAAATTGCCTAAATGATTCCTCAATCAATGGAAATAACGGTTTCCCTCCTCTCATACCTAAAATACATTGTAGGAGACCGATTTTTCAAGTAACTTAATATAACTAGCAATTGCCCCAAAAAGTGCAAAGAGAGGCCTATTACAGACAAGTTTTTTTTATGTATAAGTGTTGAGAATGGAGGATCTTGGATTAGACTTTAGTTGGACTCCGTTGGCTTGGGAGATGTATCATGTGTTACCATTTGTGCATATTATGGGCATAAAGTTTGTTATGATGATGGAGATTATTTTCAACCACTAGTGGGTTGGCAACAACTTTTGTGAATGCCTTGGGTAAGATTCCATCTTCTAGATAATGGAAATTCCAGTGTCCATTTAGTCTCTACTAGAGTACAATGATTGTTGGCAAAGCTAAAGAAACTGTCATCAATGTATAGAGCCAACTTAACTCGTAGCCATCAGTTTTTATCCATACAGGGCTATGATTATAGGTACCAGCCATTTGAGCAGGCAGCCGATGTATTTGCTAAATAGGGATCATGTTATCCTCGTGGAGTTATTGGTTGTTCTTAGAAAATATAAAGTAGGATTGAGCATCGACTATCTGGCTGGATGGAATTTTTGATAAGTGCTCGCCAATTTTATCTATTGTGTAATCATTCAAAACATAGAGGCTAACCCAAGTGGATGCTTAAGTGGAAATTGTGTGGCCCTTGCATTATCTAGGTCCTATAGAAGCAAATATCATAACTTAATTTTAGAGCATATTATTCTTCTCAGCAGAGGGATCAGTGATGCCTTTGAATCAATTACCTCATTGGCATTTGCAGCTACTAGCATTTGAATAATGTAGACCTGGGTAAATATTCTTAATTATATGAAGAGGATAACACTTTGCATCTGCAACTATGAACAATAGGTGATTCCTCCTGTAATCTGTGGAATTTTAAGGCATTGAGTATTAAATAACTGGGAGATGATTGTTTTTTAGTTTTCATATTGTCATTGTAATGGGAACATTTTGTCTTGGAAATTGTTACAGTTGCTTTTGATCATTCCAAAATTTCAATAATATTTGAATTACAAGAAAGTATTTTTCTATTCGAGTAACACCATGGGTTAATTATTTCGCTGTCTCCATCGCTGAAGATACCTTGGTATTTTTTTATTTGTTAATATTTATTAATTTATGGTGGATATGAAATGGGTATATACTATATAGTATTGGGATATTTATGGTTTTTCATGTTCTCTAAAAGAAATTGTTGCATTTGAAGTTGTTTGTGAAGTATCCGTTACAATTCCTCTATTAAATAAATTATATTATTATAGTACGTTGGTTGTCTGGCCAGTTGAATGAAGATGACATCTCCAAATAAAATTTATACAGCTCTGTGAAGTTCTATGCCGAAATGTGCCAACTAAAAAGATTCATTATTTTATCATTAAAAAAACATAATTCATTATTTTATTGTGTAAATGCCATAATTTTCGTTAAAAATGGGACAATCATCCACTGAATAACTGGGAATTATAAGCCTTTGTTCAATTCTATTTTCTAGGAGCTCCAAAAAGTGGCGGCTTTGCTGCAACTGTATGTAGAATTGATGCAATATTTTCTTATTCAAAGGTTGAAACAACCCTTTTTTCACAGAAAGTAGAGTAGATCTATTGACAATATTGTAATTGGTGTACACTTGGCTAAAGTATATATTGGGATGGACTTTGGAAGATGCATCTAGCACATTTTTTACTGTACTAGGGAATTTCATTAATAATATAAATATGCACAAAAATATTTACAGAGACCTCAGCAGAATCCGTTAGCTTGAGACTTTCAGGATAGTTTGATTGAACAATGTTAGGTTGAGAGACTTTGAGGACATTTTTGATAATTCAACGTCCATGTAAACTTGGAAAATGGCTTTCAAAAGAGCAAATGCTTAAGTTGCGATCAATTTTGCATTTTAGAGAAAACAATTGTATATACCTGTGTTGTATTTGTAACATATTTTTTGAGCAGTAATGGTTATGTTTTGCATTAGGAGAGGGTTGTAGTTGAACTGGTCAGTGGTGTAATACAAACACGGACCACAGCCTTAACATAAAATAGTCATATCCAGTTTCAAGGTATTCTGCTCTAGTCGATTCTACATATCAAGCAGGTATACTACCCGTGGCGACAAAAAAATTACACTACAATGTGGACAAAATATTCGAAGAAAATAAAAAACATTGTACTGGAGGGACATCAGTGTTCAAACCGCCTCGGCCACTAAAACTGTTGCTTGGTTAAGAGCTTGTGTTTTTGGACCTAAAGAAATAGGTTAATGGCCTAAGAGCTTGTGTTTTTGGACCTAAAGAAACAGGTTAATGGCCCAAGACTCATAGGCATCTGGCAGGAGTGAATGCTTGCCACCTTACAGACTACGAGTGGGTTATTCTAGGTGTCATGGTTTTTTTGAATAACGGTGACGAGTCACCTTGCATTAGTAGATAGTAGCCAGAGATAGTTGTCGTCACTTTGATAGTAGCCAGAGGTAACTATGGTCACTGCTGGTTTGACAACTGAGTTATGACAATTGCGTTATGATAGGTTTTTCCACTCTTAGAAAAAATCAGTGTTCAAACCCCTCGCATATTCATAGCTTCTGGAGAGTTGGCATGTCATCATCTAGCTGGTTCAAGGGAACAGATTTTGGATTTTTCTCTGCCGCCAAAGAAGAGTTGCGTGCTGCAGCCCTAGCTCGCATACCTCCAGAGGAAACATCCCTGAACAATAACTCTGAAGACAGAGAGGCCATTGGGTTGGGAGACAAAAGGACAGTGTGAGGACAACCAAGATGGGCCAGCACTTTTATTTATCAACAAGAAACTTCAAAGAACTCTGCCGCAAATCCAATTCCAGGGAGACACAAGGATAGTGTGAGGACAACCAAGATGGGCCAACACTTTTATCAACTAGCTTCAAAGCACTCTGTCGCAAATCCAATTCCAAATGTGACCTGTGTGGGACTTGCATGAAGGCTTTGAATTTTCCTATGACTCCTTAAATGCTGAGTGATGGGTACCAGTTTCAAGTGCACAAGATTCTATTCTCAGAGCATCTTATAAGGAGATTTTGAAGTTAACAGATATGATTGCGGGAAATGAAGGAATCTGCATCACGTTTTAGCACAGGAAATGTAAAACAAATGCGACAGAGAACAGACTTACTCCAAACACTTAAGCGATAAAAGAAACACAAGATTTCAAGTATTTAAAGATAAAATGCATTGGATGTTTTTCATAAAATAAAACCCTAAAACCTACCGCTACAGACTGTAAAGGCCGAGAAGAATTAACCGCTAAATTGTTCTACCGTGATCAATTCAGAGCCTGAAATACAGAAATTTAAAAAGGCTTTTTGCAGATCCGAAAAATGTGGGTAAAGGGTTAGTTAATGCCCACCTGGTGGATAACAGACAGAGTGAATTCCACCCTGAGAACTTGAGATGCCCTGTAAACAGCGGTGGAAAGCTCTGATAAAACCTTTGAACCGAAAATTAGTGAGCGAGAACGTGAGATTGGGCGAATGAAACGGAGCGTAAAAGGTCGAAATGACGAACTCAATGAAGAATAACCTAAGCAGCTCACAAGGGGAGAAGGAATACTTAGATGATTCATGGGGGAACAAATTCTGGATTTTTCTCTGCCCCCAAAGAAGAGTTGCATGTTACAGCCCTAGCTCGCATACCTCCAGAGGAAACATTCCCGAACAATAACTCTGAAGACAGAGAGGCCATTGGGTTGGGAGACAAAAGGACAGTGTGAGGATCAACGATCAAACTTCGTTCAATCGTCTAACACCACAAATCCACGGTCAACAATAGGACACGACATCGGCTGGGGCAATTCATTTCAAAGGGAAACGCCTTACGGCGTAATAAAGGTGTCTCAGGCCAAAAAAAAAATTAGCATGTAATAGACTCCTCAAGCTTGAGAAAAACTGTCGTGGCAAGTTTCCAATCACAGAGAAACACTTAATCAATGATGGGAGCGGAAAAAAATCTGCCGAGACATGTTTCCAAGCCAAAAGAAACTCTTCTGTGTGTAAAATGAGAAAAATAAACATCTCAAACTCCCAAGAATGCTTCTCCAATGCCCCAGGAGTGCCTCGCCAACACCACAGATGTCATATCCATAGGGAACACTCAGAAACTCATCTGCGAATGTGTGTTTTCAGCTCCAAAGAAATGCCCAATAGCAAAGGAATGTCCAACACTAGCGAATGCCAAAAAATGGATAGCAAATGAATGAATAGGAAATGGTGTAAGTCATCCGACTTGTTATTTGAATAGATTTTAATATAGGGAAGTGGGCGATGAATCAATTAGAAAAGGACAGGATAGATTAAAGTTTTCTTCCTTTATTTTCTTTTATTGGAATGGGGTGCACCCGCATGCAGGGGATGTGTGGACATCCCTGAACCCACAGGATATGTTCAGGTGTCCATGACATGGCGAATAGGGAAGGGGGATATACTCCACATACCCTCCCAAACTGGATACAACCCAGCGACACCCAGGATGTACCCAACATCCCCATCCAGGATCTCTACCTGAGATACAGGTCTGCATACCCATGACACAAAATTACTTCGAATCACTATTTTACAGCTTTTGTAATTTTTCAATTTAAAGATAGGAACACGAAAATGCATTTGATCAACCAACTGATTTAATACCAGAACACTTTTATAGTCCTGAGAGCTAACCGAAATGGTAAGGATTTCAAGAATAAAGATAGCATAATAATGATACTCAAATGTTATTTCATTCAATAAAATAATAGATAAACATAGAAAATCCGGCCAGTAGCATTGCCACTGTTACAAAACACAAGTTACTTCCCATTTTGATATAGTAATGAGAATATTTAAGTAAAGAGAAATATAAAAATGCACAATGCAAACGGAGTCCTCTGGAAAAAAACCCCAGTCTCCAGGAATCCGGGATGTGCAATTTGTGATTTTCCAATGTCCTTGCGGACCAACGTGTCCCTCTTTCCCCTTCATTACCTTTTAAGATCGGTACCAAAACGAGAAGGGATAAGCAGTTTGGTATCCTTTTGTTAGCCAACTGCTCCGTTATAAAATAAAACATTAGAGCAATAATTCAATATCTTCACATGCAACTCCCAACTCCATTATAACATTAATAGTGTTAATTAATGATGCATTTAATTGCAACTTGACAGGAATATGTTGAATTTAAGGAAGTCTATATATAACTGCAATGGAGAACAACTCATTTCCAGCATCATGTCTATGGAGTGAAATTCTTCATCACACAGGACATTTACCCGCTAAAAGTCTCGGATGAAACAATCAAACGTCTTACCCTTGCTTCTATTGCATCAGTAGATGTTGCAGCAACCTTCTCATATCCACTATTTGTAAAGTCTTCATGAAATGTTATTCCACGACTATTTCTGGATGGAACAGTATGTATGGGATCATTGTACCTTCAACAGTTTCTCTGGACGTGAGTCAACCTCTTCTTCCCATTGAGGGATCTGTTCCAAGTAGCATGAATTCATTGCACCTACACAGGAATGAGGCTAACAACATCAGAGATGCAAGCGCCAAACTTAAACCTTCAGCAGCAACCAAACCAGTAGTACACATGCATATATATACACTGACAAGAAGTAACAGGCTGCTTCCAGGTATATGTTTCATATTTTCCATGATCATCATAGCTGATAAAACCATGCATTTTTGCTGCATTGTCAAGAGCAGCTTGATCTAACCACCCAATTTTTCTCTTGTCAAGAGCAGCTCAATCTAACAACCTGGCTTTTCCATTGAAACTATACATGTGCACAATTTGCACAGCTTCATTGTCAGACAAATGCTCCTCGAGGCCATCCCACAAAAATATCATGAATTTATACTCTGATTTGATATCAAATTCATGAACATAGGCCTCTCCCAACAAAATGTTATCTTTACACTGTTCATATATCAAATTCCAGTATCTATTAAAACATGATTTACTCAAGTATAAAATTTGAATTATGCCTTTAATCAACCAAGAGTTGTCCTTGGAAACCACTATATTTTGACCATATGGATGGAGTGCTTGAAGCTCTTTGCAAATCTTCTCCATGGCTGCACTGTGATCTGTAACCAATCATTCTGCCCTTATTGATTTGTTTCCAGAAATCCCTAAAACCAACCCATATTTTTCCAATGTTTTCCATTAAATACAATTTTGCTATTTATGTAACTAACCACACAGAAACATGAATGATTGATTCTGCTGAAGAAATGGCACTGATCACACTCCTTGCTTCATAACGTGCACTGTTTGTATTTTGCACATTTTCTTTTAACCAGCCAAGAGTTGTCCTTGGAAACCACTATATTTTGATCAACTGGATGGAGTGCTTGAAGCTCTTATGAATCTACTCCATGGCTGCACTGTGATCTTTAGTCAATCATTCTGCCTTGATTGATTTGTTTCTAGAAATCCCTAAAACAGCCCTGCAGTTGCCAATGTTTGCCATAAAATACAATTTTTCTAGTTATGAAACTGACCATACAACAACATGAATAATTGATTCTCCTGAAGAAATGGCACTGATCACACTCCTCGCTTCATAATGCCCACTATTTTTATTTTGCACATTTTGTTTGCAATCCAATCTTATGCCATACCTCAAGTCTTCTGTAGCTAAAACATTACATAAATGGTTTGTATTTTTCACATTTTGTTTGCAATACAATCTTATGCCATACCTCAAGTCTTCTGTAGCCAATGCATTACATGAATGATTGATTATGCTGAGCATACAACAGTGGTCACTCTCCTCTCTTCATATGGTACACTGTATTTTGTTTATTTTTCTTGCAATCCAAACTTATGCCATACCTCGAGTCTCTGAAAGTGGATCAGCATGAGGGCTGTTATAATCCACTTGTGTTTCCGAGCTGGGAGAATCAAATGGTGGAGCAATCAAGTCTGTAAGCCCTACTGTACCAGCATGAATACATGCCTCTCCAAAAAAGTTTCGTTTTCCTTCATTAGCCTTATGTTTTGCATGGCCTGCCATTGTGCAGTAGGTTCTAACCAAATTCTCAAATGGGACATTACTTTCACTCTGAACCGAGACATGTTTCTTAATAAAATCAGATCCTGCCCCATAGAAAAACAATGCCATTGCACTGACTGTACTAAAAGATTGGCCCTCCCACTCAATAACTTGAGATACTCCAAGAGTGCTTGATGAATCTGATTTTATATCATACTCTTCAAAAGCAGGAGCATTTATTTCTCTAGGGCCAAAATTCACTGATGCACGAGCCAATAGTCATGGATGGTAGCCATTTGCTTTCAGAGTTCATGTAATGCCATGTCTCTTTTCCGAGTAATCACCGTAGGAGAACAATTGATCTGATTAGATTTAAATGTGGTCAGGAGAACAAAGGGGGGACTTTATAAAGTCACATTATTATGTATTTACTTGCCCATGATATTGGTATCCATGGTATTGGTATCCACAGATATTGGGGTGGCGAAAGATTATAAAAGAGATCTCAAGATCATTCTTTAGGCATGTCTGGATATCTGATGGATTGTTTAATTTGACTCTTGGAGCTTTCTTGAGGGTTTATAACCCTGAGCATGATCTTCTTCGGTGGAGCAATTACCCACCCTAGTTGATTAAAATAACTAGTCTTTGGTGGCAAAAGACTCAACCCTAGCTAGTCTTGGAGGAGCCATCCAGGTTTCTCATTGGGCACCAGCAAATTCATAGGAGAGGTCATTTGTATCTTCAGCCATTTGTGCCATTGTCTTAACAAGTTCTCATGTATATTCAGATTCATGTTTAATATAATAACTCTGAAGACAGAGAAGCCATTAGGTTGGGAGACAAAAGGACAGTGTGAGGACAACCAAGATGGGCCAACACTTTTATTTATCAATAAGAAACTTCAAAGAACTCTACCGAAAATCCAATTCCAGGGAGGCACAAGGACAGTGTGAGGACAACCAAAATGGGCCAGCACTTTTATCAACTAGCTTCAAAGCACTCTGCCTCAAATCCAATTCCTAATGTGAGAATATGAGGTGTAGAGCACAATAATTCAATTCCAAAACCAGGCCATCTATCTGACTCATAAAATGAAGATAAAACTTGACTTTTTATTGCTAAAACTGAATATCCAAGTAAGACAAGGAATTGCAGCTCTACTACTCATAGAACCAAGTATATTCTGAAACTGCTACTGGTAATCTGCCTCCGAACAGGGTTGATGGGAATTGCTATCAATTTATTTTAAATACAATGTTTTCATGGCTTCAAATTCAAATTTTGGTTTAAAGGAAGCACTACAAATTTTTATTTATTTGATACTGATTTTATTGTGCATAAGATAGAGATTTTGATATTATATACCAACAATGATATGTGTGGGAATATGCCTCTGAACACGGTTAATGGGACAGGTTATCAATTCATTTTAAATATAATATTTAGATGGCTTCCAAATTAATTTTTTGTTTAAAGAAAGGACTACTATTTTTTATTTATTGAATAGTGATTTTATTGTGCATAAAGTAGAGGTGTCGATTTTATTTACCAACAATGATATATGTTGCTTCATTTCCAGTAAATATAATTTGGCACCCAGGAATAGTCGACAGTGCAAAGAAATGAGGTCACTAACTCTTGCCGTTGATTAGGTAATTGATTTTTCATTCACTTATTGCTTCGCCTACTAAAATGTCCAAATACGCATGTAGCTAAAGAACCAATCAAGACCATAGAAGTGGTTCAATTCACAGTAGAACTCGAGGTGAAAATAAGGTAACTCAACCGGGAAAAAGCAAGCAAAGTGCAGTGCATTGGTTGATTGTCTGAATTCAATGCTAGAGAACATTTGGCTTATAGTACAAGAAATACTCTTGATTGTCCGAATTCAATCTTTTCTTGCATAGATATTATTGTGTCCAATATTATTATTTAAATGCTTTGAAAAAAAAAGGGTAAGTTTAATTAGAATATATACCCCTACGTCTAAATATCTGGAATATCACCATTTCCTCCATATCACTGAATCTAAATATCTCTCATATTTCTACCTTTCCTCCATATCACTGAATCTAAATATCTCACATATTTCTCCCTTTCCTCCATATCATTGAATCTAAATATCACTCATATTTCTCCCTTTCCTCCATATCACTGAATCTAAATATCTCTTATATTTCTCCCTTTCCTCATATCACTAAATCTAAATATGTCTCCCTTTCTTCATCCCATCTCTGGAATGTCTCCCTTTCTTTTATAAATGCCTATGCCTTCCTTCCTTCTACGAATGTCTCAAAAATTTGAACTTGTTGAATAAAAAAGAATTATTACATAACAAAATGCAATCTTTTACAGCTTCTAAAAGAATCCCCACACTATCTATGCTACAACATGCTTATGCTAATCTCAATCAAGTGATAACACGATAGGTCACATAATTTGTGCATTATATAGCAGACTAAACTCTGTAAAAGATGTCTTCGATGAGAATGTTTATGCTTGTCAGATGGAAGCTGAAACACCCTACAAAAGCAAAAGGAATTTGGACAAGACGTAGTCAGACACTTTTGAATAGCATTTTTCGGAAAATACTGGATACAAGCCCAAGCAATCAAGTATAAGATAACCCTGGAAAACAGGGCATACAAATATTTCAGCCAACATAACCATCTTATCAGAAACTCTAAATTTATAGCGAGTTCGTATGTAAAGTTTTCAGCCAACAGAACCATCTTACCAAAAAACTCTCAATTTACAGCGAATTCGCATGTAAAAGTTTCAGCCAACAGAACCATATTACCAAAAACTTTCTCACAATTTATAGCGAGATAAAGACTTAACCATCTCACCAAAAACTCTCAATTTATAGCGATGAAGCCTCTAACTCGCCTATGACAATTGTTTCAGGACTTCAGTGCATAGAACTTCAAATTTTACATCATTCTAAACAACATTATGAGGTAAGTAAGCCCTCAAAAACCTTTACCTGACATTTACATGCACCAAATGTAGGCCCCACCTAACAAGGGCCTTTTAGTGGATACAATTCAACAAGCAGGATGTACAGAGCAAATTCCAAACAGTGTATGATACTATACCGCATTTTGCTGCCAGGAAAAAAGGTATATTCTACCTTTATGTAGTGGTGTAAACAACTTTCAGTTGCATATGACCATTCCAATCTGCTTTGAGCTGAGCAACTCAAGAGTATCTGTGAATTGGAATTTGCAACATTATAATAATGGGATAGAAAACTACCTAATCCATGTGCTTCAAAGCTAGCTCTTTGATACACAATACTAATTAATTAGATTGAGATTGACATAGAACCAGGTCTACCAGGCATTTCAAAGCTAGCTCTTTGATACATAATACTAATTAATTAGATCGCAATCCTTTTGTAGTCTCCATCTGCCAAAGTAGTTGCTTATGCTATTGTCTTACTGGGATCTGGTAAGAGAATTTTTTGTTTCCCTCACCGAACACTCATGTACCAGTTGAAGCAGGGCACTCAGAGCTAGTTTAATGAGTTACAAGGTCAAAGGCAGGAGCAGGATAAGAGGTTCTTTCTTTCTTCCTTCTTTTCCTCACACAAGGCAACATCTATTGTCTTACTGGGATCTGGTAAGTGTTTTCCACATCGAACACTCAGGTAGCAGTTGAAGTAGGGCACTCAGAGCTAGTTGATTTAGTTACAAAGTCAAAGCCAGGAGCAGGGTAGGAGGTTTTTTCTTTCTTCCTTCATTCCCTCACACAAGGCCACATCCCCATTCTTCGTTCTTCTACTGGTACATTCATTTTCTTAAATCACTGATATAAATTATAATTAAGAGACATCTATACACACATCGTATATATTATTTGTCCAATATTTCTCCCAAAGCTATCTAATTATAAAGACTAAAACAGATCCGTACACAATCAAACCTAAACAAATGAAATCCTAAAAGATTCTTTTCTGATAGGACCAAGACAGGTCCCTACAAAATCAAACCTAAACAAATGAAATCCTAGGTGATTCTTTTATATTTTATTGAAATTGGAAAACGTAACGTGAGAATGTTAGGAAAACCTAATGTGAGAATATGAGGTGTAGAGCACAATAATTCAATTCCAAAACCAGGCCATCTATCTGACTCATAAAATGAAGATAAAACTTGACCTTTTATTGCTAATACTGAATATCCAAGTAAGACAAGGAATTGCAGCTCTACTACTCACAGAACCAAGTAAACACCTAAGTCCTTCCAAATAGCGGAAATTATATTTTGAAACTGCTACTAGTATACTTGGGCAGCCAGTCCAAGCAGAAGGAGAGCCAGCAGACGCAATATCTCAGAAATAGTCTGCACAGATACTGCTCTCTTTTTACTGCTGGCAGAAGAAGTGTTAGCGTTAGGAGCTGAAGCAGATCCTGCATGCCCACAACCACAAATCACATTATATAACAGATTCAGATCCAAGTGTCTTTGCACCTAACTCTCACATCTGATTCATTCAAGCCCCTAACAACAAAATCGGAAATAAAAAATATCTATGTTTATGCCAAGAGAACAAACAAAAACTTTATTAATAAAAAGGAGAAGAAAAAAACTAAACCTGAAGAGGTGCTGCTTTCACCAACTGTCAAAACAACAAAGAAAGAAACCATAAGGTCTCACAAAAACTAAAAAAATGGTAATTTTTGAAGAGAAAATGGGGTTTGATGTAGAATCGTACGTTTAGAGCAACTGCTGGTAGAAGCATTAAGGCCGACCTCCCAGCCCGCATGTATGCATCCAGCTTCTCCCAAATCTCTATTGCTGCAGCTTTATCTAGATGCTGCTTATGTTTGCTAATTTGCAGGTAAATTACACGAGCTAAACAATAAGCTGCTAATCTGCAGGTAAATTACACGAGCTAAACAATAAGCAGACAAAATTAATGGCAAAATAAATGAGCGTATATGATACAATAAGCTCTAATAGACTGAAATTTATCCCATCATCTGGAACAAGACAAATCCATAAGCAGCGTGTTATAGAAGCAGAGCTAGGAAACTTGACAATACTCGAAACAGTAACATAAAAGTCTAAATCTCATACCGAAACTATCTTCACATTCCACTGCCTCGACTCCACACTGTCATCTTCAAAGCGAATGTAAAACCCCAGGACTGTAAACATCCATCCGCATGACATTACAATTGAAAAGAAAATCCGATAAATCTTGATCACCTTACCTCCTGCAACAAAGCATTAAGCTAGGGTAATTGGATTTAATACCTTTGCACAATAGAAATTTGAGACAAATATTCACGTTTGTGACTGGTAGCTGGGCCGAGGCAAGATAGCTGTCAAAGGTAGTAGAACAATTTACCCAGACCATTGGCAACCCCTGGTACAGGGCTGAATGGATGTCTTCCTATAATTTTCCTTGCATATTCCAGTACAGAGTGAGCCAGAGAGACGAAACGTTGTGGAATTTTGAACGTCCCAGTAACAAGCGTCACGGTTGGCATTGTTCAATTCAAATCAACGGTTAATGATCACCTAATCATCTAACAACAAAATCTAATGGCACATATTTTTACACGTAAGCAGTTTGGGGAGTTCATTTAAGAGGGAAACGCCTTACGGCGTAATTAACTCACCTATATTTTAAACACATATTATATATATCATATTTTAAACACACATTAGATATATCAAAACACCTTCTTTTTTTTTAAATTTAAGATAACAATTAATAATATCTACATACATACAATTATATATTTTGTAAGATATAATTTATTCCATCATTATTATTATTATTATTTATAAAAATAACATTCTATTAAAATTCACATTACTTTACATAACTATTAATTATTATTACCACTTACTTCACAATCAATCAATTTATTATATAAATTTCTACTAAATACAATAGATTTATTTTACTTTTTAAAAAGCCACTCCACTATTACAAAATGTTGTAGTGCAGTCTTATTTTAAGTAAATTACATGTGCTGAATTTGAATTAATCAACGCACGTGGCAGCCTATCAGATGGCGAGTCCTATTTTAGATCCCATTGAAACATAAATGCAGTCTAACATGCTAGGAGTATAGCAGTTTCTTTGCATTTATATTTCCTTCAAAATTGACTTTGACGTTTTAGCAGCAAGAAAACTGTTATTTCCCTTGCATGTTAGAAGCATTTATGTTTCAATAGGGTCTGAAATAGGACTCGCCCTATCAGATATGTTAAGTCAGTGGGTCTCTGTGTTTCGGTGCACACGGATTTTAAAACGTGGAAGCTTCACTCCTGAGATGCCCCACAAGTTACTGACAGCCGCGGTGACCCAAATGGCCAGGCCATTGACCGCAGCTCAAAATTCAAACACAATTCGATTTCATCTAATTGATTCCATAAATCTATTGTTTATTTATTTTTTCAAAAATTAATGTTATAAGTTTGAAAAAACGTAGAGCTTTGAATATTCATGGTATCACTAAATACACCTAGATATAGTTTGACAAATCTCTTTAGTTTCACGAATCTCCTTAATTTCATATGAGGATAAAAAGTAAAATAATTAAAAGATTTTTTTTTTTAATTATCTCCCAATTTTTTATTAAAAAAAAACACTTGTTTCTCCATAAATTAATATACCCAAATTTATTAAACAATATTAAAGAATTTAAAATTTAAATGAATTAAAAATAAAATTTAACAATCTAATCTATATAATAGATTTTACTAAAATTATACATGCATGATAGGGTTTATAGGCCTCAAGGGTTGTATCTAAGCTCTGATACCATATGTAACAATCCCAAAATTAAAACATGCAACTAATTATATTAATTATGGAATTTATAATCAACACACAATTTATCACCAATTTAATATCGAATTTTGGAAATATGAGTAGAGACAACTTACCTGTGGTGATGATATTCCTTGTGATTTTGGAGTTGAACACTATTCGAATCCTGCTAATGGCAACAAAGTTTTAGGGACGACTCTTCACCCAACCGTAGGGTTAATTGCACACAATCTTGCTACAGCTGGCCACCCCCGAGCCCTCAATCAACATACTACTAATAGAAATCCTTTGTCTCACCATACTTTTCTCCCAAGAGAATGGATGATGGAATGATGGAATGCCTCTCATCTTCCTCACCGTCTATTAAATAGAGCAAACATTGGAAGGGGAACCACATGCACACACTCCATGTGTCAACATGCAACTTTTATTTCTTTATTTAAAGTTTAACTTAATTTAGTAATTCTCTTAATATAATTATTTCTTATTTTATTCCTTGTTACTTTTTAATAACTTTACTTATTTTTACTATTTTTAAAATTTATTTATGTTTATATTTATTTAGAATTCTAATATTGTGATTTATTATTTTATTTATTTATCATTATTATATTTTATTGATTATTTATTATTTATTTACTATTATTATCTTTTCTTTATTGTTTATTATTTATTTTCTTATATTTTAATATTATATTATATTATTTATTATTATTATTAGGGGACATTACAAATGATCCACGTGGATATTGGTGGCCACCCACCTATTCCACCTAGATCTCCAGTTGGTTTCATCTATTTCCTTGTTTATTTAATTGTTTACTATTTTTAGCAATTTTTCGGGTCTTGAACATCCGGAGCCATTTTGACCCCCTAAATGATGCTTTTTTAAGGTTCGCTACATTCATGCAATAATAGGTAGGGGCTTGCTACAAATCATGTAGTAATTGGAGGGACCTTTCCATCAAGGTATCATACACGCCAAACAAAGATAATATGACCAAGTTATGACCCTGGGAAGTTGGTTGCCCAATGAACCCCAATAGGGCCCACAAAATCTTGGTGTTACATCTCCTAGGGTTCAGGTTTTGGTTGTTTAGGGATTTATATTATTGTTCAATAATAAATAGACCCTTGAGCCTCATTGTGACACAATTCAGGGGGATCAGGTTGCCACATCTCTTCTTAGAGATAAACTATCATTGCCCGAGCTAGTTTATTTCCATTTTGTTTGTAAGCATATTTTAGTATTTTGATATTAATGAAATGATGTGTTATTTATGATACATATCTGTATTTATGGTTATATCTGTAATTTGTTATGTTCCTATTTAAGTTCGGATTATTATTGGAAGTGTATAGCAAAACCATTGAAAGTATCCCCAAGAGACCACTCGAAGAATCTATTGAGGAAAAACTTCTAAAGCTACCTTGAGCATATTTTTGGGCTTATTTTATGGGAATTTTGAAGCATCCTTGTTGAGAAAATTTGAAACCACCTCAAAGCAGATTTGGTGTTGAACCATTGTTCTTGAAGTGTGCAGATCTATCCCTTTAGGAACATTGTTTTTTAAGATATATTGGGAGGATTGACCTTATTGAAGATTTTTTGAGTTACTTTATTGAAGACCCTCCTAAAGAAGTTTTTGATGATACCCTGAAGACCTATTAAAGACCCTTTTAGAACAACTTACTTAAGACATCTTGATGCATTATTGAACACCCATTGAAGACACTTGTAGAAGATCATAGAAAAATTCTTGAAGACATTGGTTAATCTTGTAATGCATAACTGAACCCCTAAGAAGGTTACTTGTGCATATGAAGAATCTCAGAGACACCTTTGATGTCATTGAAGTTGACTTTTGGATCATACTGGTGAAGACCTCCTACAACAACAATTGAAGACCTTGTTGAAGCAGGCTTGTTGTGGAAACCTTTCTAGAATCGATTTTGTAGTAACCATTGAAGACTCTCTAATTGTGTTGATTAAGTAAATTCTCAAAGATATCTGAAGATGATGTCTACGACTTGTTGAATATGTTTTGAAAGTGCCGTGAAATTGAAAACTTGTCATTGATGATCAAAGTATTTTTGAAGATTATTTGAGGACATTGTTGAAGGAAATCTTGAAGGGATTATCAAGGTTTTTTGTAGAAGACATTGGAAGCCTTGGAAGACTACTTGTACCTATCTTGAAGAATTGAAGCTAAGAGGGTTGGATCCCTAGAGGATTGGAGTTGTCAAGAATACTAGGTTGGAACCTAAACTAGTTGAAAGGGTTGGTGCCCTAGAGGATTGGAGTCCTTAAGAAGATCTAGTTGGTGTTCGGTAAAGTACAGGTTGGAGCCTAGTTGATTTGAATATTTGAGTCTTAATTTAGGGTTGGATATGAATATTATTGTACTTGATTCATTGTAAAGAGGATTGGATTCCTCGTCAATCTTATTAATAAAATTATTTATCTTGTTATTTTTCATTTTGTGTTTTATCTAAGTGAACTTAACTGGTAAAATAACAATTGTAAAAGGAAATACTAATTCACCTCCCCCCAATATTTCCAACAATTGGAATGAAAGTCAGTACCTTCAGTCACAACCTAATAGCTGGAAGTTAGATCCTTAGACCATAGATGGAAAAATCAAGGAAGAAGGCCTCCAAACCCTCTAAAGATGTCTCATCCTCAATCAAGAAATCAAAAGACAATTTGATGTACAAAGCCCCTATATTTAATGGAATAAAATTTGAAATATGGAAGGTTATAATGAATAAGTTTTTAATGACTCATGGTTTTGAAGTATGGGAATCAATGGTTACTGGAATCACAATAAAATAAGAAGAATCCAAGGAATATAATGCAATATAAATAAAGGAAATCTTGAGTGGTCTACCAAATCATATAAAGGTCAAAATGGAGGAATTCCCGTCAACAAAAGAGCTTAGGAAAAGCTTCAATATCTTATTCAAAAGGATTAATAGTCGTGACCTTTGATCAAGAAGATGATGACAAAGAGCACAAATATGAACCATAAAAGATAAGTGAAAGAAAAGATCAGGGAACCAATTTCATAAAGGAAGACGACGAAGAAATCTTTGAATTTGAAATTGAAATAGATCTTAAGACAAAGCTTGTAGATGCCTTAGAAGAAATAAGTAGTTTGAAAAGGGAAAATGAGGAACTCAAAAATCGAGTACGAGATGTTGACCATGACCTTGAGAAGACAAAGGGGGAAGTTGATCTCTTCAAGCTTCAAGTACAAGAAGGAGATAAGGATCTCAAAAAACTTGAGGAGGAATTTCATCAAAACAAGAAGAGACATCATGAAGAAATCATTTCCATGACAACCCAATTAGAAAAAGCGAAAAAAAGGGAATATATTTTGGAAAATTGTCTCAACTAGAGATCTGAAGAATTGAGTAAATTTGAAGCCGAAATTGGTCAATATAAAGAAGAAGTCACCTCCCTAAATGCTCAGTTAGAAGAAGCAAAGAAACATATGCAAGGAGTTGAAGTTAAGAATTTAAAGGAAGAATTGGTCCTCCTAAAAGGACAAGTAGATGACACTAATAAGGAAAGAAAAATCATGGCATGCCTACTAAAAGAAAATAATGAAGAGACTAACATATTTAAAGCATATGTCATATCCTTTAAAATCCAAGCATGTGAGACAACAATGATGAAGGGAAAAATGGAGAACCAGCTAGCAAAGAAAGATGAAGAATGTGAGAAGATGAAAGAAGAGATTGTTTCTCTAAGGTAATAAGTTGATCAATTGAATAAGAATCTAAAGAGTTGTCAAACCTTGGATGATATCCTAATTCGTGAAATATCTCGTCTTGATAACTCTGGTCTTGGTTATGTAGGTGAACCTTCCATAAAAAATGATGAAAACCCTAATGCATCAAAAGATAAGAACATGGAGAATCTTCAAAGTTGTGTTAATACCCCCAGCTCCAGAAAAAGTAAGGAAAAGAGCGAGAATGACATTGGAAAGACCTATGATCCAAGAAGAAAAGTAATGTTGTAGGTAGCAATAAATAGTTTCAAGGAACTTCAAGTCATAATAGTTTCAGAGATGCACAATGGAAATATTCAGTTTCCAGGTATCATACCTTTTTTTGGTCATTGTTACTCTTGTACAAATTTTGGGCACATGGAAAGGGATTGCCGGGCATATAAAAAAGACATCTTTGAGGACTCCAATCAGTTCCCCAAAAGTAAAGGTGCAAGAAGATACTCCAATGTGATTACCAACAAAAATTATGCTCCATCATTTATGTACACAATTGAATGCTTCAAATGCTATAATGTTGGACATATATATCAAGAGTGCAATTTGAAGTGGGTCCCTAAACAATATGGAGAATCATGAAACAAGAATGGAAAAAGAGTCATAAAGGTTTGGAAGAGGAAGCAAGTTGCACTAGAAAAAGATCATGTGGAATGTATCTTGAAGGCTTGAGGCATCAATCCATGATTATTAATCAAATTAGGGCATCGTAAGTAGAAACTATGTTCTACCAAGATTCTACCTATTAAGAAGATCATGCATACTGTTATGGGGAGCATAAGTCAAACACTATGATAGCGGAAGCAACTCTATGACATGAATACCAACATGTTGTCATGGGGATTTGTCCCCGACGAAGATAGGGGGAGCAACCTAATGATAGAAAGAGCAAGCATGATAACAAGAGGAATGGGAAAATGATAGGAGGAGCAACATATGAAGAAGTTCCATTTATGTCAAAGAGGGAGAGTATTGCCATCAATGAGAAAGGGGGGTATTGTTGGATAAAGTTTTCATTGATGTCAATAAGATGGAAACTTGGGTGCACTATTGAAGCATGGAAACCTAAGTGGCATTGTTGAAGATGATAAAATCCTAACCTTATTGACAAACCTTAAAAGGTTGGTTGTCTTGGTTGGAAAATGAACCCCTAAGTAAAACCATAATATGATAGAAACCCTAGTCCCTGTCACTACATTATGCCCTAAGCATTTCCATATGACCATGCAACTCTAGTTCTTGTCCTAATGAAACCCTACCTATACCTCTAATCCATATACATAATACCTTAAAGATATCCTAAGAATCCATAGATATGTCCTTGATCTTTACAAAGAAGTCCTAACCTTAATTCATGATGATGATACCTTGACCTAACTCTAATATCCTAGTCCTAATTCCTTAATGCATGAGAAATCCTTATAAACTCCTATATAGAAAAAAAATTCCAAAGTCCTAAGGTCTGTCCTATATTATAGGACTGTCATAAAGAAAAAAATATTTTTCTTAACATTTGAGACATCATCTTAAAATTATTCTTCCACTATGTTATAGAGGACATTTTCCCCTTTCCAACAAGTATAAACTTGTCTCCTAACTCCTTGTCATTATAGAGATATTAATTTTTGAATGAAATATATGTCACATTAACCATGCCTTCCATCCAACTCATAGGCTCACTGAGTCATAGAAGTGTCCCTCTGATAGACAAGTCCCTTCGCCATTGATTAAAAAACACTCTAAATATAAATCAAAGGGCAATTAGATGGGTATCCAATCAGTTCAAGAGCTTTGTTCAATTCGACAAGATGAAGTATTGAAAGAAGACCTTTTTTCTTACCTGTAGCTTGCAAAAGTTTCATGTTTCAGACCTTCTTTTAAGATCTCCGGACTAAGAATTTATCACATACATTGATTCATTAGTATAAAATCCACTACACGAACAAACCTTGGCTTATTGCAGAAGTCTAGAAACACCAAATCTCTTCCTTTTTGCAGAAAAATACACCTCGACTTCTACAAAGCCGCAACTTCAGACCTGTATAATTATTATTGCAAACCTATAGGTGATTATATTTTACAAACTTGTTAAGGCTACTAATTGTGGTCTTGTTAAGGCTAATATAATTGCAGAAGTGGTTATACTCTACGAATTTGTAAAAGACTCTGTAAGAAACCCTTTTGAAGGATTGTGTGACAATTCTAAAGTGCATGTAGACATATGGAGAGATATAGTAAAATACTTGCACCTATAGTGACAGAATTTTAAAGTCATCTATTTGAAGACATCTCCTTGCATATTTATTGACCTCTTGTACCATCCTTATAGACCTATGGCTTTTGAAGGCATGTTGTTGAATTTGTTGGATCCCAGTTGGAGTCACAATATTGGAAGTGTGTAATAGAACCATCAAAGGAAACTCCAAGAGACCACTTCAAGCATCTTTTGAGGACAAATTTCTAAAACTACCTTCAGCAGATTTTTGGGCTTATTTCATGGGAATTTTGAAGCAGTCTTATTGAGAAACTTTGAAACCACCACAAAGCATATTTAATGTTGAAACATTTTTTTTGAAGTGCACATATCTATCCCTTTAGGAACATTGTTTTTGAAGACATATTGGGAGCATTGATCTTATTGAAGATTTATTGAGTTGATTTGTTGAAGACCCTCTTGAAGAATTTTTTTATTATACCTTGAAGACCTATTAAAGACCCTTTGAGAACAACTTATTTAAGACATCTTGATGCATTATTGAAGTACACCTATTGAAGACACTTATAGAAGTAAATCATAGAAATTGTTGTTTCTTTTAATGACGCCTACAACACGAGTGCTCCAGGGGACATAGAAATCTTCCTAGAGACAACCTCTGGGTTGATTGTAGAGTAGTGCCTAGGACATCTTAAATAGAGGAGTGCATGGAATATTTCGAGTGGGGTTTCTGCTACACTCCAATTGTCACGTAAGTAAAAAGAAAATAAAGGGGGTTTAGTTCAATAGTCTGTCATGCAAGTAAACTCAAGAGGATACATGGATCCAAATGCTCAGGGGGTAAATCGAGCCAACCTCAAAGAGAAATGTCTGATTCTAGTGGCCGAAACACATCAACAAGCATCTTTAAGTTGAGGTTGTAGTGAAGTGAAGAGGAGGAAAGAAAGGAGGGAATTCGATGCAGAGGGCTGTAAATAGGACATAATCCTAAGCAACGATGTTCCAACAGAAATAATGGAAGAGAGAGGAGGTGGAAAAGAAACAACAGAGTGCTTATTGAAGTTCCATACTAGGTATAACATGGGTACCAATATCACCAAACAATGTGAGTAAGTCTGTGCTCATACAGGTACTGCAGGTTAATCTAATAACACAAGTAAATATGTAATTACTACAAGTACCATAGGCTATTGAATAACACAAGTAAATATGAAATTACTACAGGTATTGTAGGCTATTGAATAACATAAGTAAATATGTAATTAATACAAGTACTGTAGGCTATTGAATAACACAAGTAAATCTGTAATATGCAGAGGTATTGTTCACTATTTAGTAGCCACGATAAATCCATGAATCAGGGAGAAACCGACAATCTCATTACACTATTTCAGCGAAGGAAAAACATATTATGAAATGAGATTATAGAAGGGAAAACATACTGCACATTGATCTGCTTGGAATCACTGGGGAGTTTCATTAATCCAATATGAGTCCAACATACCAGTCCATTTACATTCAGCCAGATATCACTCAAGTCCCTCATGAACAAGACATTTAGAACCAAGAATGGCATCTCAGAATTCAGACCCTCGCAGGAGCGAGATTCCAGAACCTTTACTAAGAGTTTCTTTGCCCTATTTATAAGAAGAGGGGGATATTGGAATACAGTTACAAAATATCTCAGCGAGGGCCAACTGTTCGATTGAATAGATGCCTCTGCTACCAAAAATTATTACAATTTGGATTTGATCCCTTTCTTGTAAATATGGAAATTAAAAAAATAATAAGGAAAAGGAAAAACTAAGAGATGATGGAGGAAGTGTCCCTCAATTGTTCCTACAAATGCCCTCGGTCAAGCCACGTCTCTGCCATTATGTGTTGGCCAGTTCAACTGTCACTTTCAATCTTAACTGTTTGGCTTGCTCATTCTTTAGAGTTGGGAGTGGGCAACTGTGTTTATGAGTCACTGAGCATAAACAGAGTTAGTCTGGATAGTGCTTCATTTCATATATGAATGGAACTCCATGTTGAGCCATTAATCCTCCTAAGCCCCCCATACCGATTTATTGTTGCATCATACTTCATTCACTACTTTAGTTGCCAACCCATCCACCTTCAAAGCCCTGTACCATACTATCGGGGCTTATATGGAAACAGGACTTTAACTCTTAAAGGCGCTACAAAACGACAACTTCTGGTGTTCTTTGGCCCCACTTTGGTTTAGCCCCTACCTACATTTCTTCTCATATGATCGGGGGCTATGACTAGGTAATTAGTCCTTGGTGTTAGGGCCTTTGGACTTCCCTTCGGGGTCTTTTCCTTTGTTACATAGAATCCCATACACCAGTGATTTATCATGCTTCACTTTTGATGTCTGCCCTTGACCCTTGCGATCATTGATCTGCAGGCCTGGTCCCACCCAGGATATCGCAATCGCAATGCAGGAGAGAGTGTCATGGACGAGTGGTTTTCGGAGGGGGGCATGAGTGATAAGTGGTAACTGAGGGGGGTGCGAAATGATATGAGAGGAACACGTGTCAGTGGGGCCCGACGGGGAAACTGATTTTCGGACCCCCCACCCCCCTTGGAGATAAAGGGAAACATTGTGGGGGGGGGGGGGCGCGAAAAGACCTGGGAGACATTGATCAAGGTAGAGTTAATCTGGGTCATTTAGAGATGGGGGTGTCTACTTAGATATTTTTCCTTTGAAAAAGGGATAGATCCAACCTCCTATTAAATCAATTGTATAAAATATCACTTTTGGGAGAGACTTTGGCGGAGGAGGAACTTTTGCTTTGTGTAATAACCGATTGGCGATGGGTGATGTCATCACTGCCACATGTCAACTTATGAGTGTTGACACGTGTCATCAAAAAATGACCCCTTAGAACCCTGAAAATGTTAAATACGCATGCCACGTGTCCTCCGTACTGCCACATCATCTTTATGACACATCATGATGACATCAGCTGCCGCGTCAGTTTATCTGGACCAATAGTATTCTACCACGTGGCTTGTCAGAGGAGAGAGAAAAGTACCACCTGTCTCCTATTTTTGTGTTAATTTCCTTTGTAAATCAGCCTCTACCCTCCCCGATGCTTTAACACTAGAGGCCTGAATCTTTGTGAATTCAAGGTTATCGGCCTTCGGTGGTTCAATGACATTTGTATTTGTTTGCACCCTTTTGTACTTGTGATTGCCGATATGCAATATCGGTGGTCTGCATCGTGAACCACTGATACGCTATGCACCATGGACCTTTGACCGTTGATATGAGATATTTTCTCTGCCTTGGACCCGCCGATAGCCAATCTACAATATTAGAGATCAGTTGATCGCCGATTTCATTGTCTGCTCCTACTGTTGCTTTAGAAAAGACCTGATTGCGATTTGCAATGAGCCTGACCCTTAGCCTTTGTTCCTTTGTTTACTGGCTTTGAGAGGGTATCTTCAATCTGCTATAATTTCTTATCCAGGAGTCCATTTTTGGACTTCCACCTACTATTGGAAAGCTTGTTCTGAAAACCATCCAATGCAGAGGGTCTGATTAAAATTTGAGAGCTTCTACGACTTCAAAATTCCCTACTCTTTTTCAATATTTTCACAACTGAAGACACATTTAGTAGTGAATGCCAACATTGGCTCCAACTAGGGACAATGCCTTGCTGTCAAGGTGTTGAGAACCTACAGACCAGTATCCTTCAGCATTGGGTATGGAGTCATAAATATATGAACTTACATAAAATCTCCTTGAAAATTTGTTTGCAGGGAGTCACTTCCTCCTCAAATTGAAATGAAAAAATAAAAATTCTACCAACTAGAAAATAAATACTTAATTAGTGAGCTTATCTATATGCATTCTTACTTATGCACATGGATCAATTCACCTAAGTGAATTCAACACTCCAATGGAGCCACGCCAACATTTGGGTGCTGGAACTAATGCCCCCATACTCTTGAAAAATAAAAAATAAAATAAGCATGCACCATGAAAAATCTGCAAATAAGAAGCTTGATGCATACTCCAGAAACAACCTCTGATGTTGAGAAAAGAATGTAGTCATGTAATCAATTATAAGGTCATGGAACTAGCAAGGAAAATTTGTAGCTGCCTTATTTTCATGAACAGTCTGTTGACCAATATCTTCTTGGTCAGGGAAGTCACAAATATTGTTTGGCTCCTCAACCTTATATTTTTCAAGAAAATCTTACTATTGATCATTTACTACCCATTTTTCAAAGGGCCAATCCTCTTGGGAATCTGTAATGGAATCTTCAGTTTTTGCAATGTAAAAGTCATAGATTGGACTGCCCACTCAGAATTCCCAATAGGAATCTTTATGTAATAACTAATCACATACACTGCTTGGTCGTTCAACTTTGGGCTCTTCTTGAAAAAATTGTTGCTAGGAACAGGCTCCCCACTAGCTGGTAAACAACTCCCTTTGAACCTTTGCAGTCGTCTCATCCTCTGCTGAATAATATGAATCATAAATTGAAGGAGCTTCTTGATCATTTTCACTAGGTGAAGGATGTGCATTGTGGACTGGAGCCTCTTTGTTGACCTCCTAGTGGGCCTCCTCTTCTTGTACAACTTCCCATGATTGGGATTGTGATGACTCTACATCACTTGACTCTCCATCAAAGTCATATACGTCATAAGAAGGAGAAACATAAGACTCGACTGAATAAGATATATGAGTTTTTATTTGCAACTTGATGGTGTTTCCTTATTCTCTTTCTTACTCATTTGGTGATGCTTCTTTATGCGAGTAGATGTTTTATTGGAGTGGAGCTCCACAAACATCTTCAACAGAGTCATCGACCTTGGGAGTGTCTTCATAATTAAAATATACAGAGCAATCTTCAAATAGAGGATTCGGTGGATATAGTCTTTTGCAATAGTGATTGAATGCTATATGAAAACTTCTTAAGGAAGATATGATTCCATGAGGTATTGTTTTGTACCAAAATCTAACATCCTCATCTAAAGAATACTTGAACAAATTCATTTGTACATCTTCAAGAAAAATACCATGTTGTTCCATGCATTCGTGAAATTATTCGAGGTGATGGTCAGGCCTTCTATCTGTATCCCCACTAAATCTAGGCAAATATGTATTCCATTCATAAAATGAAGGGACATGATTGGGATAACCAATAATAGAAGAAAAATCCAGTGGTGCAAATTGGTTGGCCAAGAATGCAGGAATGACCATCTCAAAAACCTCCCTAGATGAGTGATTGTAGGTCCAAAGGTAGTGAAAGTTTTCGGCTGCTTTAGCATCAGAGCGAGTATGAGGCAAATTTGAAGCTGAGATGATCAAATAGAGATATGCACAGTGGAGTTGCTAGGATGTTTACCATAAAATTGAGATAGTGGAGTCGCCAAGGTGAGAGATCTTCAACCCACACTTTCCTTGCTCACCTAACAAAGGAAATGTAAAAATTTGTCGTATCCCAGGGGGAAAATCCTTTAATAAGTTCCCCGACAACAACACTAGAAAGATGTTTTTGCTTTTAATGATGCCTGTAGCACGATTTCTCCAGCAAACATAGAAAACTTCCCAGAGACAGCCTCTGGGTTGATTGTAGACCAATGCCTAAGACATCTTAAATATAGGAGTGCATGGAATATACAAGTGGGGTTTCTGCTGCACTCAAATTGTCACGTAAGTAAAAAGAAAATAAAGGGGGCTTGGTTCAATAGTATGTGATGCAGGTAAGCCAATACATGGATCCAAACACTCAGGGGTTAAATTGGGCCAACCTCAAGGACAAATGTCTGGTTCTAATGGCCGACACACAACAACAGGCAGCTTTAAGTTGAGGTTGTAGTAAAGTGAAGAGGAGGAAAGGAAGGATGGAATTCGGTGCAGAGGACTATAAACATAACAAAATCCTAAGCAACGATGTTCCAACAAAAATATTGGAAGAGAGAGGAGGTGGAAAGATAGAAACAACAGAGTACTTATTGAGGTTTCATACCAAGTATAACATGGGTACCTCTATCACCAAACATTGTGAGTAATTGTGTGCTCATACAGGTACATTGGGTTAATCTAATAACGCGAGTAGATATGTAATTAATACAGCTACTATAGGCTATTGAATAACACAAGTAAATCTTTAATATACACATGTACTATTCTCTATTTAGCATCCATTATAAATCCATAAATCAGAGAGAAACCGATAATTTCATTACACTATTTCGGAGAAGGAGAAACATATTATGAAATGATATTACATAAGGGAAAACATACTGCACATTGATCTGCTTAGAATCACCGGGGATTTTCATTAATCCTATATGAGTCCAACATATCAGTCCATTTACAGTCAACCAGATATCACTCAAGTCCCTCATGAACATGCCATTTAGAACCAAGGATGACATCTCAGAATTCAGACCCTTAGAGGAGCGAGATTCCAGAACCTTTACTAGGAGTTTCTTCCCCTTATTTATAAGAAGAGGGGGAGCTTGGAATACAATTACAAAATATCTCAACCAGGGCCACTTGTCCAATTGACTAGTTGTCTCAGCTTGTGATGGCTCTATTGCCCAAAATGATTACAATTGGGATTTGATCCATTTCTTGGAAATATGGAAATTACAGAAATAATAAGGAAAAGGAAAAACTAAGAGATGATGGAGGAAGTGTCCCTCTATTGTTCCTATGAAGGCCCTCAGTAAAGCCACGTCTCTTCCATGATGTTTCAGCTAGTTCACCTGTTGCTTTCGGTCTTAACTATTTGGCTTGCTCATTCTTTGGAGCTGGGAGTGGGAAACTATATTTGCGTGTCACTGAGCATAAACAGAGTTAGTCCAGACAGTTCTTCATTTCGTATCTGAGTGGAACTCCATGCTGAGCCATTAATCCTCCTAAGCCCCCCATACTGATTTACTATTGCACCATAATTCATTCATTAATTTAGTTGCCGACCCATCTGCCTTAAAATCCATGTACCATAATATTGGGGCTTATACGATAATGAGACTTTTACTCTTAAAGGCACTGCAGAACAACGAGTTCTGGTGTTCTTTGGCCCCCGCTTTGGTTTATCCCCTACCTACATTTCTTCTCATATGACGAGGGGCTATAACCATGTACTTAGTCCTCAGGTGCTACGGCCTTTGGACTTCCCTCCAGGGTCTTTTCCTTTGTTACATAGAATACCACACATGGTGATTTATCATGCTTCACCTTTGATGTCTGCCCTTGACCCTTGCGATTGTCGATCTGTGGAGTTGGGCCCACCTAGGATATCGTAATCACAATGCAGAAGAGAATGTCATGGACGAGCGGTTTTTGGAGGGGGCATGAGTGGTAAGTGGTAAGTGAGGGGGGTGCAAAATGATATGAGAGGAACATGTGTCAATGGGACCTGAATGTCGATTTGTGATGGGTGATGTTTTGAAAGTGTTGTGAAATCAAAAACCTGTCATTGATGCTAAAAGTATTTTTGACAATTATTTGAGGACATTGTTGAAGGTAATCTTGAAGGGATTATCAAGGTTTGTTGCAGAAGACATTGGAAGCCTTGGAAGACTACTTGTACCTATCTTGAAGAATTGAAGTTGAATGGGTTGGAGCCTCAGAGGATTGGAGTCCTCAAGAAGACAAGGTTGGACCCCTAGAGGATTAGAGTCCATAAGAATACTAGGTTGGAAGACTGAAGTAACTAAAAGGGTTGGTGCCCTAGAGGATTGGAGTCCTCAAGAATACCTAGTGGATGCTTGGAAAAGTACAGGTTGGAGCTTGGTTGATTTGAAGATTGGAGTCTTCATATAGGGTTGGAGCCCTAAACATTATTGTACTTGATTTGTCGTAAGGAAGATTGGAGTCCTCATCAATCTTATTAATAAAATTATTTATCTTGTTATTGTTCATTTTATGCTTTATCTAAGTTATCTTAACTGGTAAAATAATAGTAAAAGGAAATATTGGTTCACCCCCCTCTCATTATTTCCATCAGTACATGTGTAAAATGTTCACAATCATCCTATTGATGACCTCTGTATGGCCATCAATATGGGGATGGAAGGTAGTCGAATTCGTGAGCTTGGTGTCCAACAATGACCAGAGGCTCGACAGAATGCACTTAGGAACCTATTATGCCCATCTGATATGATGGTATACGAGATCCCAAAATGTACCCACATGTGTACTAAGAAGAGCTTGGTAGTGGCTTCTACTGTGATACTCTTCTTGTAGGCAGCCAAAACAACCATATTAGAAAATATATCAATGACCACAAATACATAGTCATTACCATGCGAGGTAGAAAGAAGGCCAAACATATAGTCCATCAAGTTGGATTTCCAAATTTTGTTAGGAGTAGGAAGAGAGGTGTATAGGCCTTACTTCTTAATGGTTGGTTTGGCGATTGTGTAGGCAATGTATGATCTTATATACTTGCCAACATCTTGTTAGAGTTTTTTCCAATAAAACTACTTTTTAATTATTGCAACTATATTCTCCACACCAAAGTGCCTTGCAACCTGACTATAATGTGCCTCCCGAATCAACTTGGAATGGTCTCTTAAGGGAATGAAAAGGAGTCTCAGGTAGCACAATAGTCCATCCTAAAGGTCAAATTTTGGAACTAGATTTTCGGTCATCAACATCTTGTAGGTGGCAGTGAATTCTGAGTCAATGTTGTATAGTTGTAGCCATCAAGAGCTCTCATGTCCATAAGAGTTGAGAACTATGTTCAGTGCCAAAACTAGGGGCCGAGTGAGGCATTCTGTGATGTTATTGGTGCTACCCTTATTGTATTTAATGTTCAAATGGGATTTTTGCATATATGTGGACCATTTTTTATGGCGATCATTCTGTGAATTCCCCCATGTCTGCATAAATTGAAGAGGCTAGTTATCTATGTGGATGATTGTCTCCTTCCCCATAATATAATGTTTCCATTATCGGTAGGCCTGCACAGTGGAATATATCTCCTTATCATAGGTGGAGTATCTTTGAACAGTATCAGAGAGTGTCTATCTATGATAGGTTGTTATGCTCTTAACCCGCAAGATGATACTAGAATACCAAATATGCAAAGAAATATACCCAGAACATAGAATAGTGAGAAATAACAGCAAGTATTTTATTATTCAGAAATCAATGTTCACTTGCCTCTTCGAGGGGGCAAACTCCAATAGAGCAGAGCTCGATTACAAAAAAATACACGATGCTCCTTGAGGGGAGTCTCTATCCTTTATATAGGATTCATACATGCAATACCATGGGGCAATACAATGGTTCTTATTAATACCATCTATCTAATACCATGGCCCATTTGCAACTAACTGTGGTCCCTTCATTAAATGCGGGTTAACCACTTACAATTATTAATATGGGCTTTATTGACTCTTAACTATAACTATGACTCAAATCCTATTACATAAATAAGGGGGTTAGGGTGGGACCCTAACATGCCCTCCCCCATAAGAATAGCCTTTTCCTCAAGGCTGAAGCTGCCGAAACTGCTGAAGAATAGTGGTTGGTTCCCAGGTTGCATCATCCGGAGAGGTGTCTTTCCACTTGATGAGGACTTCCTTGATCATGCGGCCACGCAGGTGCCTTTCTCATGTATCAAGAACTTGTTTAGGTTGGAGCCAGATTGACCCTTCTTCGTCCCGTTCAGGTAGATTGGTTTGAATTATGCAATTGTTCCCAATCACTTTCTTGAGGCATGAGACGTGGAAAACTGGATGGATTTTTACAGTGGGTGGCAAAGCTAGCTTGTAGGCAACTTCTCCAATGCACTAAAGTACTTGATATGGCCCGTTGAATTTTGGAGATAGTTTCTGACAACCCTTGTCTTTGAGTGATGTTTGCTTATATGGTTGCAACCTCAAAAATACATGATCCCCTTCTTGAAATTGGCGTTCTCAGCGATGTTAATCTACCTATTGCTTCATGTGGTTTTAGCCATGATGAAGATTCTCTCTAAGGTGAGCTAGCATGGTGGTGCGGTTCTGTAGGAGTTGATCCATTTCTTGTACCTTCGAGCATCCCTTAATATAAGAAATAGGGGAAGGAGGGAGTTGACCATAAATTGCTTCATATGGAGTCATTTTGGTGGTGGCATGATAGTTGGTGTTATACTACCATTCAGCTAGAGGTAACCACTGTACCCAAAGATGTTGCTTTTTTGAAGTGAAACACCTAAGGTATGTTTCCAAACATTTGTGGATGATAGGAAGTACTGAGTTGTAGTTGGGTACCTTGTAGCTGGAAGAGTTCCTACCAAAAGTTACTGGTGAAGACTGGGTCACGACCAGACACAATGGAAGTGGGCATGCCATGCAATTTGAAGATCTGATCCATGAAATATTGAGCGACCAAAGTCGGTGTAAAAGGGTGGGGTAGGGCGCAAAAATGAGCATACTTAGAAAGTCTGTCCACAACCACCATGATGATTGACTTGTTTCCTAACTTTGGAAGACCTGTAATGAAATCCATAGAAACCTCCATCCAGATTGAGGCCGGGATGGGCAATGGCTGTAATGTGCATGGGGATTTGACTGTTTCTCCTTTGTGGCGTTGACAGACATCGCATTCAGCTACAAAAGTAAGAATGTCCTTTTTCATGCCTGTCCAAAAAAAAATATCTTCAAGTGCGAGCATACGTCTTTTGAAAGCCTGAATGTCCTGCAGTGGGAGATGAGTGCAACTCCGCCAAAATGCGGCTTTTGAGGGTGTATGTTGGTGATATTACGACTCTGTCCTTGTAGCAAAGAATCTCATCCTGCCATGAGTAGCCTACTGTGGAATTTGGATCCGCCTGCAATTGATTAATGAGTTGGGAGAAACAAGGATGTGACAACCATTCTTTGCGGGCCTCTTCAATCCATTTTGGAATGGGAAGGGAAATTGCGAGCATGGTACTTTCCTCCTCAAATTAGCGGGATAACGCATCTACTACAATATTTTCGTGCCCTTTCTTGTAAATTATCTCATAATCATATCCCAGCATTTTGGCGAGCCATTTATTTTGTTGTGGTGAGGATAGGCGTTGCTCCAAAAAATATTTAAGGCTTTGATGGTCGGTGTGGATTTGGAAACGTCGCCCCAATAAGTATGGTCGCCAGGTATCTACTACATGTAAGATGGTCATCATCTCCTTCTCATAGGCAGATTGTCCCAAATTCTTCCCACTTAGTTGTTGGCTCGTGAAAGCCAAGGGTCGACCTTCCTGCATTAAGACTGCCCCAATACCTGTACCCGAAGCATCACTTTCAATCACAAAAGATTTGGTGAAGTCAGGTAGTGCTAAGACTAGAGTGGAACGCATGGCATGTTTGAGAGCTGTAAAGGCCTGTTGTGCTTCATCATTCCAGAGGAATGAATTTTTCTTGAGGAGTTGAGTGAGGGGCATAGCAATGCGACCATAATTGCAGAAAAATTTGCGATAGTAGCTTGTGGGACCCAAAAATCCTCTCAGACTCTTCAATGTCTTAAGTTGAGGCCAATCTTGCATGGCCTAGATATTTTTGGGGTCCACCCTGACACCTTCATGCCCCACAATGTGGCCCAAATACTCAAATTATTCCATGCCAAAAGAACACTTGGACATATTGACAAATAATTTATGCTTGCGGAGTAATTGCAAGAGCAGATCTACATGTTGAAGATGTGCGGCTCAGGTGCGACTGTAGATGAGGATGTCATCAAAGAAAACAAGGACAAATTTTCTGAGATATGGTTTGAGCAAGTGGTTCATAAGGCTTTGAAAAGTGGATGGAGCATTACAAAGACCAAATGGCATTACTGTTGAAAAGTATGCAACAAGAAATGCTTGTTGAGAATGCAAAAAGATGATGGAGCTTAGTGGAAAGGAGTCGCCTTCACTAAGTGGGCCCGTAGGAAAATTAAAGTGCAAAGTCTATTTTTGGATCATAGCAGGAGTGATCACAACAGGAGTGATCGCAGCAGGAGTGATCAGAGTCTATTTTTAGACTGCTAGTCAAAAATAGAAAAGTGAAATATTATTGTCTCATAATAATATTTAGACTATAAAATTTATCTTATTCTCTTGGAGCACTTCAGTTTGAGCTACAGATGTGGCACATATAGCTTTCAGAAGGAAATACGTTTTCTTATGTATTAGTTGAGCTATTGCATGCAGGACATCAGTTAGAACTCATGTGGTTGAGTTCTGTGGAGTTGGATGAGCAATTAATGGAGTTGTGTTCAGTTTGACTTAGTTGAACTAGTTTTATTTAGTCTAACTGATCAATAGATTAAGTGATGAGTTGTGTGAATTAGTTATTAATTAATTCACTAATTATTAACTCATAATGCAACTCAAGAAAAAATCAGTTAACTCATTGCATGTATAGTTCAGCAGGGACAGGTGTTAGAGGTTGAGATTGCTATCAATTATGCATGAGATTGTGCACATGCATGGGATTGAGTTATGCCAATGATCTCTACGTAGTGTGGGCCAATACCAAGTGAAATATAGCTTGTGCTCATGTGATTTACAATGTGGGTGATTTTCACAAGGTAAATAGGAGTTTGGATCAGTCATTCTCATTCATTCTCTTGCAGGAGTGTGCAGTGGAGGCAGGCAAAGCAACAGCGGAGATTTGGAGATCAGATCTAAGCTGTATTGTGTGTAACAGGTGGAGATAGTGTTGGATACTTGTGAGGAGTATTGTACTATGTATTTTTACATGTTCTCAATCATTAATATACAGATAGTGTGGGGTTTTCAGCTGTAAGCTTTCCCCAGGATACATACTATGTTAATGTGTGCATGCGATTGATGTTTCATTGTTTTTTATGATGCTAAATTTTTTATCAACGTAGAGGAGGTTATGTATTATGCATGTATTCCACAATAGTGTATAATCAGGATAATCTCTGTTGAATATGTGTTTATTATTCATAATTTCTACATGGTATCAGAGCGAGCTGATTTATAGAAGAAGTTCTACATGATATCAGTGTTGTATTGATCATCAGATCTATTATTCAGAAAGTGTTTACATTTTATTTCTTCAGGCAGAGTCTGTGATCGAGCCAGGTAACCTCTGGATTCAACCTTCTTTTGGAAGGTGAGATATCTGGTGAATGCCCATACAGTCGATCTCTGTACGAGAAATACTTTGTTCTCACGAATTTTAGATTAGAAGCGGTTGAGTTTTTTGAGTTGGTGGAATTCGAATTTGCAGCAATTTTTTCTTGGTGTCAAAGTTGAAATGTCTTTAAACGGATTGCGATTGGAGTATGCCCTTGAGGGCAACTCGAACTATATTGCATGGAAGGATAGGATGGAGGTGGTGTTAGATAATAATGGTTGAAGGAGTTCATAGATGCGGATGTCCCAAAACCTACTGATGCTGCTCAAGTCAGGGATTGGCAAAAGAAGACAGCAAAGTGTCGAAGGATTCTGTTGGAGGGTGTGAGGGATCACATTGTGTCCAGCCTCCATGGAAAGGCTTCCCCATATTTGATGTGGAAAACGTTGACAAAATTATTCCAAAGCAAGAGAGACCAGAGGAAGTTGGCACTCAAGGATAAAATCAGAAACATTAGGTGTGAGAATGGAGACAGTATGCCCCAGTATCTCACGAAGTTCACCCAATGCCGGGATGAGCTTGGAAGTGTGGGGGTAACTGTTGAGGATGAGGATATGGTGAGTCTAGCACTCCTTGGCCTTCCTAAGAGTTGGCATAGCTACCAGGACTCGGTGAATGGAAGGGAGAAATTGCCAGGATGGGAGAAAATTTGGTCGGATCTTATGCAAGAGGATATTAGACGGCACACCAGAGACAGTTCTTCATCTATGCATGATGAGGAGAATTGTGCCTTAGCGAGTAAGGTGAAGAAGGGGAAGGGGAAGGTTTCTCTTTCTGAATCCAGTTCTTCCAATGATGGGAAGAAGGTTGACAAGTCGAAGGTGAGATGCTTTCATTGTCATGAGTTGGGCCATTATGCTACTAATTGCCCAAAGAAGAAGTCCAAGAAGGGATCCGGGGAAGGATTTGAAGGTGAGGCACTTGCTTCACAGTTTGAGTTGGATTTCACACTCTTCGCATACATGGTTTCATCCATGATGGGAAGTGGTTGGTTTCTTGACAGTGGAGCTTCTTTCCACATGACCGGTGACAAAAGTTTGTTCAGTACTTTGGAGGAGAAAGTTCTCCAGATACTCATAGGGATGGGTAATGATGAGAAGTATAGTGTCTTAGGTGTAGGCACGGTTATTTTTCAGAGGGAGCATGGAGCTCACCTTACCTTGACCGATGTCAAGTATGTACCAGGACTGAAGAGAAACTTGGTGTCGATCGCGATGCTGGAAGACATAGGCTATGATGTAATCTTCAGTAAGGGAAAGGTTTTCCTTAGACACATCATCACTAGACAGGTGAAGCAGATTGGTTCACGGGTCAAGAACCTGTATGCTCTTGAGGTTCAAGATGCATGAAAAGCCTTAAGCAACGAGGCAACTGATGGAGACTTGGTGGTTGAGAGGGAGCGTATATTACCTCTCAACATGCAGAGCTAGAAGAAGTCTCAGACGATTGTGGAGGAGCCACGATTGGTGCAACAGCTTTAGGAGATTATGGAGCAGCCACAGCAAGGGAAGCTGAGAGGAGATCAAGTAGAGACATCTACTCATGCAGAGACATCCAGTAGGGGAAAACTTCGAGCCAGGTGGGTAGAGGGATCGCATGCAGCCATACCTCCAGGTAGGAGGTGGGGTGATGTGGATTGATCGTCCCAAGGAGGAGGGGCAAGATCCTTAAGGTACCCAACCTCTTGGATGAGACCTTGCTACGAGAGCCCCAATGTGGAGTAGCAGGAACTGACTGACTGGGTAGAGACAGATGCGGATGGAGCAGCAGAGAGAGCAACAGTGCAGGGAATCCCAAGACAGTGCATAGCATGCAGGTTGCAGCAATGCAAGAGGCACAAGTGTTTTGCACAGTGCTAGGTGGCATAGAGAGGTGTGCAATGGTGCAAGATGCATGGAGATGTTGTAGTAGCGCAGATGTCAGAGAGGGAGCACTTGTCAACGGCAGGTAGAGCTTCAGCATCAGAGTATGTTCCTAGCCCAACGGAGTGGTCAGTTGGGAGTTTTTTTGTTCCAAGTGTTGTTGGAGCAAAGTGGACCGGGCAGATGTGTTGCATGCAGAACATTCCAAAATTTCAGGATCGGGTTTGAGAGGAAGCCTTTCTTGTTGAGAGGTAGTGTTGAAAAGTGTGCAACAAGAAATGCTTGTTGAGAATGCAAAAAGATGATGGAGCTTAGTGGAAAGGAGTCACCTTCACTAAGTGGGTCCGTAGGAAAATTATGGCGCAAAGTATATTTTTGGATCACAGCAGGAGTGATCACAGAAGGAGTGATCACAGCAGGAGTGATCAGAGTATATTTTTAGACTGCTAGTCAAAAATAGAAAAGTCAAATATTATTGTCTGATAATAATATTTAGACTATAAACTTTATCTTATTCTCTTGGAGCACTTTAGTTTGAGCTACAGATGTGGCACACGTAGCTGTCAGAAGGAAATACGTTTTCTTATGTGTTAGTTGAGCTATTGCATGCAGGACATCAGTTAGAACTCACGTGGTTGAGTTCTATGGAGTTGGATGATCAGTTAATGGAGTTGTGTTCAGTTTGACTTAGTTGAACTAGTTGTATTTAGTCTAACTGATCAATAGACTAAGTGATGAGCTGTGTGAATTAGTTATTAATTAATTCACTAATTATTAACTCATAATACAACTCAAGAAAAAATCAGTTAACTCATTGCATGTACAGTTCAGCAGGGACAGGTGTTAGAGGTTGAGATTGCTATCAGTTGTGCATGAGATTGTGCACATGCATGGGATTGAGTTATGCCAATGATCTCTATGTAGTGTGGGCCAATACCAAGTGAAATATAGCTTGTGATCACGTGATTTACAGTGTGGGTGATTTTCACAAGGTAAATAGGAGTTTGGATCAGCCATTCTAATTCATTCTCTTGCAGGAGTGTGCAGTGGAGGCAGGCAAAGCAGCGAGGGAGATTTGGAGATCAGATCTGAGCTGTATTGTGTGTAACAGGTGGAGATAGTGTTGGATACTTGTGAGGAGTATTGTACAATGTATTGTTACATGTTCTCAATCATTAATATACAAATAGTGTAGGGTTTTCAGCTGTAAGCTTTCCCCGGGATACATACTGTGTTAATGTGTGCATGCGATTGATGTTTCATTGTTTTTTATGCTGCTAAATTGTTGATCAATGTAGAGGAGGTTATGTATTATGCATGTATGTTGATCAACGTAGAGGAGGTTATGTATTATGCATGTATTCCGCAATAGTGTATAATCAGGATAATCTCTGTTGAATATGTGTTTATTATTCAAAATTTCTACAATGGCCTTCATGAGTTCGGAAAGTAGTCTTTGGGATGTCTACTTCTTTCATGTGGATTTGGTGGTAGCCTGAGCGAAGGTCAAGCTTAGTAAAGAATTGAGCCCCATTTAGTTCATACAACAAATCATCAACAATCAGGATGGGAGATTTATCTTTGACTGTCAACTTATTAAGGGCCCTGAAGTCTGGACACATACACCATTCCCCATATTTCTTGAGCACCATGACCACCGGCGATGAATAAGAACTAATGTTGGGACGAATGACGCCTGCTTCCAAGAGTTCCTTGCTTATTTTTTCTATTTCATTCTTTTGGGTAAACGGATATCTATATGGGCGCACATTTGGTGGTTGGGCCCCTGGGACCAAAGTAATGCTATGATCATGTTCCCCTCTCGAGGGTGGAAAATCATGAGATTTGTCAAAGACTAGCAGATGGTTGTTTAAGATCTATTGTATCTCAAGATGAATATGAATAGGATTGGGTTCGCAAGCCTGGATGGCATTAAATTGAGCTATTACTCCATGGTGGCCCTTTTTTAACAATTTTTCCATCCGATGTGAGCTGATGATAGAGGGAGATCCCGCTTAGAGTTTGCAAAGGGTATGTGTGTGGTTGTTCTGCTTAAAGCTCATATATAACTTTTGGAAATCCATTGTGATTGGGCCAAGTGTGTGAAGCCATTCAGCACCGAGGATAATGTCGCGCCCTCCCTATGTATGGCAAACATGTGGGTCTTTAATTGATAATACCCCATTTGAAGTTTGACATTTTCACAATGGCCTTCACATTTCATTGTTCCCCCATCAACAATTTGGACCCGGAAGTTAGAAACTGCTTGGACAAAACAATGCACTGCTTCCGTGACTCTTTGATGGATAAAATTATGTGTACTTCCACTATCAATCAAGACTACTACTGGTCGATGCTTAATAAAACCTCTAGCCAAAAAAAAAATTGCTAAAAAATGGAGATCCCACTGGCCCTAGAAAGCGCTCTGATACCACTTGTTATGCTCTTAACCTGCAAGACGATACCAGAATACAAAATATGCAAAGAAATATACCCAGAACATAGAATAGTGAGAAATAATAGCAAGTATTTTATTATTCAGAAAGTAATGTTCACTTGCCTCTTCAAGGGGGCAACCTCCAATAGAGCAGAGCTCGATTACAAAATAAGATACGATGCTCCTCGAGGGGAGTCTCTATCCTTTATATAGGATTCATACATGCAATACCATGGGGAAATACCATGGTTCTTATTAATATCATCTATCTAATACCATGGCCCATTTGCAACTAACTGTGGTCCCTTCATTAAATGCGAGTTAACCACTTACAATTATTAATATGGGCTTTATTTACTATTTACTTAACTATAACTATGACTCAATCCTATTACATAAATAAGGGGGTTAGGGTGGGACCCTAACATAGGCCACTAAATGCCCTTTATGAGTAAGGAATACACCAATAGCATAGTCGGAGGCATCTATCTCAATCTCAAATTCTTGTTGCAGGTCTAGTAAGGTGATAAATAGTGCAGAGAAAAGGCAGTGTTTTAATTCAATGAATGCCTTATGTTGTGAATTGGACCAAAAAAACTTTTCTTTTGTTCCACCCTTGGTGACTTGACTTAACGACCAAGTGATATGAGAGAACCCCAACATGAATCTTTGATAGAAATTAGCAAGGCCTGAGAAGTTGAGAATCTCTATTAGAATCGTCAAGGCTAGCCAATCTCGAATGAATTAAATCTTAGCTGGATCCACATGCACACATTGCTCATCAATAATGCAACCTAGATATTGGACCTTGTCCATACAAAAGGAACATTTTTCTAAGTTAGCACATAACTTGTGTTGTCACCGGGTGTGAAGGACTTGTGGAATATGTTGCAAGTGCTCTTCATAACTCTTGTTGAAGATGAGGTTAAAATCTAAATATGAAACCATGAACGAGTTGGTGAAAGGCCACAATATGTCATCCATCAGCCTCATGAAAGTTGCGAGGGTATTTGTCACCCAAGGGCATGACCAACCACTCAAAAATACCCTCGTTGGACTTGAAGGCAGTCTTCCACACATCTGTGGGTTTATTGAAACTTGGTGACAATCAGACATCAAATCAATATTGTTGAATTACTTAGCCCCCTTGAGTTGGTAAACAAGGTCACCAATCCATGGAATTGGGCACATGTTCCTGACTATGATTTTTTTCAGAGCCTGATAATCAATGTAGAGTGTCTAGGTCCCATCCTTCTTCTGCACGAGTATAATTGGGCTCCCACAGGGTGAGGAACTTGGTCAGATGTGCCTTTTTGTAGCAACTCCTAGTATGCCATTTTATTTCCTCGTTTTCTAAAAGAGATAAATGGTAGATTAACCCATTAGGTAGATGTGCATTGAGGGTCATATTGGTTGAAATCTTGAACTGACAATGCAAAGTTACTCCCATGGGCCAGGAGAAGATGTCCATGTACTCTTCCACGACCTTATCGACTTAATTATGCTACATGGATGAGCCCTTTCTAGAGGCCATGGATGTCGCCATGATCTACCCCTTAATTTGAGAGTGAATCAGGAAGAAAACAAATTTCCCATATGGGAGATGATCTTACTACATTGCTTAGTAGAGATAAAAAATGGTAGTAGGTGGGGCTACCTCTAGTATCCTTTATATTTTTTTTCCCAAAGTAATAATAACAGTACAAGGCCTAGACTCATACACAAGATGATACTTCCAAAAGTATAGTTGGCCTAAAAAAACATCATAAACTTCAAGGGGAGCAACATCACACAATACCTCATTCGTGAAAAGATTGATGTTGTAGGGCAGGTGGCACCATTGGCTGATGTAAAGATCTCGTTCCTAGTGGAGTCACTTGATGGCATATGACTAGGAGTGTGGTGTTTCTAATAGACCCAACCGCTTAACAATCTTTGTTGTGATGAGGTTCTTTTGACTCCCACTATGGACAATGAAACACAACAAAGTATCATTCACCCACATTTGTGAGTGGAATAGATGCTTACCTTCCTTTGGATATTTAGGCTTACTTTGATGGAACTTGATGGTGGAAATTGTGGCACTAGGTTCTACAACAATGATATTTTCCCCTTGTCGAGGTCTGGTTCAGAGTCAGAACCTACGACTAACTCTGAATCTTTTAGCTCAGCTACTAGTGACTGCTTTACGTGACATTCATTTGTTTTATGCGTCATGATCCTCTAGAAATCACATCACTTTCTCATGTCTGCCTTTGTCTTCCCATCATTATTCTTTTCTTATGGATTCGATGGGTTTTCTTGGGGTGTTCCACTTAACAACATCTATTGAGATGAGGTTATTTTGACTCTTACTATCAACAATGAAACAAAACAAAGTATCATTCACCCACATTTTTGTTGTGTAGATAAATCCCATCAGCGGACAAAGGCGATCTCTCTAGCCCAATGAGTGGGTCTATCAACAAATTGAACAAACTAATGCAGACTTTCCTAGATTATGTTTAAAAATGCAACGAGAGAGAGAGAGAGAGAGAGAGAGAGAGAGAGAGAGAGAGAGAGAGAATCCTACCTTACTCTGATGCTAAACACTCGATCATTTGATGATGACTTCAATCCATTAGCTTCCAGGCTCGCTCCTTGCTTGTTCCTTATGTTAGAGTAAATGAAAGAGAGATTAAAGGACAATACAAGATGCAAGAGCATACATAGTATATATAAAACATAAACTACTTGATAGATCAAGAAGTATCAAGCTAAAAGCATAAATATTTAAACATTTATGGAAAGTGAACATCAGATGTATATATTAATGAATAAGAAAAGGAAGCATACAACCATTTCCTTAATGTTGGAGACCTCCTTTTGGTGGACGTCCAATTCCAAGCCAAGAATATTCAAGAACTCCTTCTCCAAGTTAGATGGGCATCATTTAGGCATAATTTTAGCATAAGAATGCAGGAAATCAATGATCAACCATTTGGGGATGGAGGGGATTTGATTTATGGGAAGGGAGAGGGATTTAGGGATCCACAAAAGAGGGGGGAAGGTCCACATATCAAGGGGAGGGCCCTTAAAGGTAGGATCAAGAACTCCAAATGGGATATCTCAATCATATCTCTACCCAACAACATCCATATTGTTGTTCCTTGAAGTTTCTATCATACGAAGCTTCTCCTCCATTTTGAGAAAACCCGTTAGAAGAGGTTCATCGTGGGATTTCATATCAAAACCCACGTCGGCATCACTACACCAAACAAATGCAGCCCACCATCAGCACATGCAAGCAGTGGAGCAAAGAACGCTGGTCCTAAAATTTAGGGTTTTAGTCAACCTTCTCTAGAATTGACTCAGGGCAGTGTTTCTTCCATTCTTCAAGGATGTTTCAGTATGTGTTTCATGATGATCACACTTCATAGTTGCCAACATTTTGGCACTTCAGGACGTGGAACAAGAAGTGTGACAAAATATTGTGTAACACATTTGTGAGTGTAAGAGACACTCACCTTCCTCTGGATCTTTGGGCACACTTTGATGGAACTTGGTGGTGGAAATGGTAGCACTAGGTTCTGCATCAATGATATTTTTCCCCATGTTGAGATATAGTTCAGAGTTGGAACATGTATCTAACTCTGAAGCTTTTTGCTTGGCTGCTAGTGACTACTTTACGCGACATTCATTTGTGGTATGAGATGCGCTCTTCTGGAACTCACACCACTTTCTCATGTCTCATTATTATTCTTTGCTTGCAACGTCGATGGATTTTTGGGGTGTTCTACCCTGGATTTTTCCTTTGTTATACGGTTTGGGGGTGCCCTTGCCCTACTTTAAATTCATAGATCCAAAGTCTTGATTCTTTTGTTTAAATTTTACTCGATTTTGATAGCATATCAATATTGTTGTGCCAAGCGAGGAGATGTCCAAGAAATCCATTTCTACCTGGATGTATTTGTGTAGACAACCATGGTCCTTGAGTACCAGATGTCGCTCAAAGTCCTTAATACCTAGCTTCATGCATAAGATATGAAATATATTCGTGAAATTTGACACTTCTTGGTCCACAAAGTTACTGGCTTAGCAAGAACTATAAGCTCAAAACAAGAACTCTAGCCCAAAAACCCCTTATTTTTATGCAAAAAACTTGAAAATGCCCTAATAATATAAAGTGTTGATGTTGCATCAACTTTTTCTTTTTCTTGGTTAAAATTCCAAATAAAAATTAGCAATGACACTAAAAACCAATTTTTTTGTGTAATAAACATGGAAAATACACCAAAAATGAAAAGCGTTGATATTACATCAACACTTGAAAACATTGTGAAATAGAAAATTGTTGATGTTGCATCAACGTTGTTTTTTTTATTATTTTTAATTCCAACATTTTTAGAAATGACATTAAAAACAAAATACCATGACTTCAAAAACCCTTAAAATTCCAATAGTTTTCAATGGATAGCATTAAAGATAAAATATCATGGCTCTAAAAAACCTAAAAATTCCAACAATTTTAACAATGACATCAAAGATAAACCTTAAAATTTCATTAGTTTTCAATGGATAACATTAAAGATAAAATATCACGACTCTAAAACCCTAATAATTCCAACAATTTTTAACCATGGCATCGAAGATAAATATCATGACTCTGAAAAACATTAAAATTTTGACATATTTTAACCATGACATTAAAGGTAAAGTATCACGACTTCGAAAAACCTTCAAATTTGAAAAAAAAAAAATCAGCCATTGAATTAAAACCAAATATCATGACTAAAAAAATCCTAAAAAATGAATAGTCATTTTTCCAAGAGCAATAGGTTTTAAATGCTAAAAGTATAGCACTTTAAAAATCTTAATCTAAGACAATGTGAGACATTGCAAGTAAAATTTAAAAATCAATCATCAAATTGACACGCACTTGGGGTGGACTTGAGCCATTGCAATGAAAACTTAAAAATCAACCAATAAACTGACACACAATGGGGACAGACGTGATCTACTGTAATGAGAACTTAAAAGTCAACTAACAAATTGGCACATATAGGGTTCGGTTTGCTAGTCGAGCATCAACACAACTCCTGTTAAAAAAAAAAAAAGAGTTACAAAAAATATAAAGGTCGTTAATAATAATAATAATAATAAATCAAACATAAAAAAATTCAAAAAATAACTGAAAGGAAAAAAAATCAAATAAAAATAAAAAATAAAAAATAAATTGAAAATTCCACAGGGTCTTGGATAGACAGTGATTGGGTGCTTTGTTAAGGCACTCCTTGATGTGAAGTCACCAGTTCAATTCCCTGCCCAATTGGGGTGATATATTGGACATGATGAAGATGTAGTCCCACCAAGCTTACAAAAAAAATGAACAAATTAAATAAATTTTAAAAAATTATATATATATATATATATATATATATATTAGCAAATAAATAAAAAATAAAAAACACAAATTAAATAATAAAAGATAAAAAAAAAAAAAACTAAATATTTTATTTATTAAAAAACTATATATATATATATATATATATATATATATATATATATATATATAAAATCGCCCTTTGTGCTTCCTCGTTGATTCTCGGAATGGGAAGTGCCAAGGGTGATTTTTTTTTAATAATATTTTTTTAAAGAAAAGGGTAGTTTATATAATCCAATTGGAAAATAGGTTAATACTCTTACATTCAAAGATTGTTATTTTTTATCAACATTCCGAAATTGTTCAGAAAACAACATTTTTTTTTGCTTTTCCTTTTCCTAGCTATAATTCTAATTACATTTATTTTATAGAGGCTCCAGAACACTCCATTATATTCCACACACATACAAAACATTTAAAACAAAACAATTTTGGCTAACCATTGTCTTCCTTTTCAACTTGGGGGATTTCAACATATCCATCCTATTCTGCTTCCATCTGTTGAGGGAGCGTCATAGCCATTGTTTGATCCAAGGGTTTGGCAAGCTGAGAAGAAGCTTTCACATCGGGAGGAGAAATTTCGGGAATCCTCTCAAACACCTATTTAAGGACACCTAAATTCGTCGTTTCCATTGTTATTTCAATACCTTCCACTTTTAAACTCAAGTTATCCACCTTGGTTTCTAGATTGGTTGCTGAAAAGTTAGAGCCACCCTACATCCTCACACAACTCTTCCAAATACTTTGCTATTAATGGGAAATGGGAACAGGCTTCCAAAGCCACCTGATCACCAAGCTTTGTTTACAAGCGCTGAAAGGTCTGCCATTATTGTTCCCATCTGGTCCTTACCATGTTCTTTGTGACCGCCCCTACTTGGAGATGCCATACTATAGGACGCTCGAGCTCTAACATAGACCAATAATAATTCTAGGACCAATAGATGGCACTTATATGCCTTAGCATAGATTCTTCCTACTTCAACACCAATCTTGTCACATTGAATGTCATTGTCCCATCCATGCAGTCTCCGAACACGAATTTCCATCATTGTATCCTTCATCTTGCGTCCAAGATCATATAAAAATGACTTTTCCAAAGTGAATGGAGTATCGACCTAAATTTCCTTGATGTTAAGTATAAATGCGCATGAGACAATGCTCCACCTGTCCTCAAACATGACATCACATAGCCCACTCACCCAGTTAGTTGTTCTTCCACCACGACATGACTTGCAAGAATGTCGTCTGTCAGGAATTTCCACTATCATGGAATTAGAGTTGCTATTAAGTGGCATGCCAAAACTTGATTCCAATCTAATCAAACCTCTGAAGGGGATTAATTGGGACATGATGATCCCATTCATATTTAAATTAAGGATCATGGGATATGAAATATATATGGATCTCCTTGGTCCTAAATTATTATCTCTTGTTCAAGATTTTCTCCCTAATTGGCTTGTGCATCAGCACATTGATTATTATCCCTTTTAATGTGGTAGAAGGCAATGGGTTCGAAGTTTTGAATTTTCAACCATACTCTGGAGAAAATCTGTGGCAAGTCTTCTTCTATGTGATCTTTGACTTTATGAAACTTTTGAAAAACAGTAATTGAATTATCGAAGACTATTAGTTGTCGAAGCCCCCTTGATCTTATAATCTTCGGGCCTTGCCAAAGGGCTAAAGCTTCTGCTTGGTTATTTGTTGCTTTGCCTAACCCCCAAGAAAATTTCGACTCTATTTCTTCATTAAGGCAATAAATGATCGTTTTCGCTCCTCCCTCCCTATATTTTTTAATTTTTTATTATTTATTTTTTTTGACATTTTTTATTTAAGAAATTTTTGATATTTAAGAAAAATAATGTTTAATTTTTTTTAACTAATTTAAAATAAGTTTATTTTGTATTATTTCTTTTTAATTTTTATTTTAGTACATTTTATTTATTTATTTATTAAATTTGTGTGGTATTTTTCAATTGTTTAAGTATTCTTTTAATTGTTATATATATATGTTTTAAAAAAACATTAAATGATTTTTTATTTTAATAATTTATTTATATTGTTAATTTTCCTTGTTTAAACTAATTTTTTTATTGTTTTTTTTGAAATTATTTTTCATTTGATTTTCAATTTTATTTTAAAATTTTTTATTTGTATTTGTATTTTTGTTTTAAACCTTTTTTTTTTTAATGTTAAAGCTGTGTTTCTTTTTGTTACTTTTACTTGAAGTTTAAAGTGAGTCATCATTTGGGGAAATAATTAAAAATACTTCAAATATTATCATCTTTGGACAAAAAAATTCATAAAATTTACCATTTTTAAAACTTTTTATGTTCAATTTTTTCCATAAAAATCTTTTGTTTGACATATCATTTTTAGCGAAAAGGTATGAAATGTGTATTCTTTTTAATTATGTTTATATGCAAAATGTGTATTTTTTGTAAGTGTTTAAATTTATTATTTTTTGGGTGAAAATTATTTTGTGTGTATTAAAGTATTAATTATATATATATATATATATATAACTTCAAAATATTATTTTTATTATTTTTTTAATTGCAAAAAAATTGAAAATTTCATTACAAACAAATATTGCAAAGAAAAAAAATACAAAATTGAAAAAATCTTTAAAAACAAACATATGAGGAAGAAGACAACTTGAAAAATGGTTAAATAAATAATATTAAAAAAAAAATGTGCATACTTAAAACATAAGAAAATTTAAAATGTTAAAATATGTTCCCCTCCAAAAATAAGTTGATGTTGCATAAATACTTTTTAAAATCAGCATGAAAATCACCAACATTTAAAAAAAATTATCCATACTTAATACATTAGAAAATTTATAATTTCAAAAATAATCCCCAAAAGAAAGGTGTTGATGTTGTTGGCATTATGGTTAATGTGTCTCCTTGATGGTAACTTGCTTGACAAAAATGCACTAGATGTAAACATGGTAATAATATGATGGTCATGGAACTAATGCAACTATCAGGATTATTGATACAGATGCTATAGTGGATATGGACAAAGAAATGACAATTTAGTTACAAACGGATGTGAAAAGTTTAAGAAAGTATACGCAGTTCCTGTGAAGAAGAGTCACATATATAACCGGGTTCTATGAGCAAAGTCACTTACATAATTTGAACCATGGGAATATGAATACTAGTGGTCATTACCATGGTATTTTCTCATAGTAATTGGGGCGACAATGTTTATTTGATCCCATCAACAAATACTAATGACATTACCAAGGGATTTATCCAATTGGTTAAGGAAAAAGTTATATAAGGGGATGAAGGTTAAGGTGTTGTGTGTGCAAATGAATAACCATTCATGTGTGATCTTATATGAAAGAAGTGTGTACCAAGGAGCAAGGAGATGACTCAGATCTAGAAGATCTGAAAGTGCATTGAAAACTAATGGTTATACTTGACTTATTTGTTTATGTTTGAATATCTAATGATGCAAGATTTGGTTGAATGTGCATGAAGCAATATGGGGTTTAACAATAAAACTTGCAGTCAGTATGTTGTGATCTGCAACAAAGATCTGATTCGTTAGTTTAAGATATGTACATTGGTTTTCTTCAGTAAGGTCGCGTATATCTGCGAATCTAGTTCTGTATAGTCACGTATAAATTCTACGATAATTTTCAGTATGTTGGTATATATACGCAAGTGTTATGCATAGTAATCATGTACACACATAGATCTGTTTTATGGAGGTCACATATATGTACTAGGGTTTGAATTTTTTCTTAATGATGGTGGTTGATGATGTCTATTCTATTTGTTGTTGTCTGTCAATGATGTCTTGATAAGGATGGTTTGTGTCTAGTAGTGTTGACTGGGTTGATTTGATTGAGGAATGGGATATTGGTTAGTGATGATGCTATATAATGTTGATCTGTGATTAAATTGCCACTGTGACTCAATATGATAGTAACTTAGTGAGTGATGCAGTGATTCAGTTTTAGCATTCATTGATTTGAGATCTGTATGCAAGTTGTATTTAGAGGAAGCACATATATACACGATTATGCTTAAGAACAACCGCATATAGTTTGTGAATTAAATTTGATGAGGGTTTGTAATGACTACAGATTGATTATGTGTTGATAACAATGTGGCTATAATATTGATTTTTGATTGGTTATTCAGTGGATTTATTTATGGCTTGATATAATTATGGTTCATTGTGCATTGGCGTGGTCAGGTTATAATGATTCACTATTCAATGTTTCAGTTGCTTCAGTGATTCAGTTGGTGTTCAATGGTGATTCAGTGATTGTATTTAGATTCTGTGATTCAGTATTTAGATTGGTATATTGGTTTGGATTTATTGTTGATGTGGGTCTAGTGTGAAAATTTGATGAAAGGTGGCTTATAGGTTGTTTGATGATTGTTTGACACATGAATCTAGTGTGAAATATTCTGAAACATGGTCCACAAGGTGCTAAGGGTTGCAACCTTCAGTGAGGGGGTAGGAGGTCCCTTCCGGTAGGAATCGATAAACGAGATTAGGTGGTTGCAACTCCCTTCCAGTGGGTGCTGGAGAACAAGTGGAGGTTGTAGCCTCCTATAGGTGGGTGCCTGCATGATGGTAAAGAGTCCGCACCAGTACATGATGTCATGAAGATGTTCTTTATATAATAAGAAAGAAGACAGAAATGACGACAACAATGGTTTTCTCCCACATTGGGTTTTCATCTAAAATCTATCCAAAGTAAGTGCCATAGAAGAAATGAAGGATATAGATACTCTCAATATGGATGAACTCCATGGAATCCCCATTGCCTATGAGATGAGAAAAGGTTGCCCAAGTTCCAAAGATGGAGCATTCAAGGCCTCAAAATCAAAAAAGGGGAAAGAAAGGAATGTCAGTAGTGATGACTCTGATGTTGAATTCGAATTGGTGCAATTTGTATGAAGGCTGAAATAAGGATCTAAGCTAAAAGGTAAATACCCTCTTATTTGTTTCAAATGGGGAAAATAGGTCATTATGCTGCAAAATGTCCTCATAAGCATGATAGTGATGATGAAGAAAATTCTAAAAGGATGGTATACAAAAAGAAAGGGTTCAATAAGAAGAATTTCCTCTCTAAGTAAGATGAGTCTGATGAAGATGAATTTGTAGTCATCAAAAAGAAATCAACTAACCAATTCCCTCACCACAAATGAGGTAATGAAGAATCAGATGAAGAAAATGACCATGCTGGAAGCCAAGAAGTATTATTCATGGCATTCACAAATGATGATGCCTTAGGGCTAGATGGAAATGTAGATGAATTTTTAATAAGTGCCATTGAAGAAAATGAGAAATTACGGAATAAAATCATTTCTCTCAAGGTAGGAAAAGAGGAAACAAAAAGAAGGGAAGATCTCTTGAAAAATAAGCTAAAAGAAAAAGAAGAAGCTTGCAAAGAATGTGAAGCCGAATAGTATCTCTGGGGAAGGACTTGGAGCAAGTTAAAAAGGGTTGGAAAAGCTCTCAAATACTTGACACTATCCTAAATAATCAAAAACCTCAACATGACAAATCTGGAATAGGTTTTAAAGGAGAATCATCAAGTACTAAGAATAATGCAAAAAGCTATGCCGACGTACTTTCCAGCAACCCAAAAGAAGAAAGATTATTTCATCAAAGGATCATCCCAGATCCAAAGAATGAAGAGAGAGTAACTCCAAGGAAGAATGTTGATTTGAATCATGGATGTTACAACAGATACAAAACAGTATTTCATCAAAGGCCCATCTCAAATCCAAAGAATGAAGCGGGAGTAACTCCAAGGAAGAATGTTGATTCAAATCATGGCTATTACAACAGGTACAAAACTATCTTTTTTGGGCATTGTTTCCATTGTAAAAATTTTGGTCATCAAGCTAGACATTGCATGGCTCGTAAGAATGACACACCAAAACTGAAGGATCAAATAAACAAACCATATGGCCCCAAAGGGCAAGGACAAATCAAGACCTACAATTCTTTTGATCCCTTGGCCAAATTTGATCTGATTTGCTCATTATGTAATAATAATGGACACAATGAACAAAATTGCCCACTCAAAAGAGGAAAAGCAAGAAGTGAGAATCCCAACACGGATAAATGTGGCCTAGCTCTATATGCTCAAAATAATGAAAATCATTGATTTGTGGATAGTGGGTGCTCTAGATACATGACAGGGGACAAAAGAAAGTTTGTCTCATTGAAAAAAAAGGAAGGAAATGTATCCTTTGGAAGTGGATCTGCCAAAATTGCTAGAAAAGGAAATGTTACTCTTATTAATGGAAAAGGAAAATCTTAAAATGCTTTGCTAGTAAACAGGCTCAAACACAACCTCCCGAGTGTTAGCCAAATCTGTGATCAAGGACATAATGTTGTCTTTAGCACCAAAGACTGTGAAATAAGGAACTCTTCCTCAGGGGAACTTGTGGCGAAAGGGGTTAGAACAACAGACACCATCTACATTTTGAACAAGATTCAGGAAGATAAATGCTATTAAGTCAAACAGATGAAAGTTGGTTGTGGCACAAGCGACTTGGACATACAAGCTTCGATAACTTGATCAATATGAGCAATATTAAAGCAATACGATACATTCCAAGTTATTCAAACCAAATCAAGGAATATGTGGTCCATGTCAACATGGAAAGCAAACCAGAACCAACCACAAGACCAAGGAGTTTTCTACATCAAAGCCTTTGGAGATCATCCATGCTGATTTATATGGACCAACTAGAACTCCGGCAATCCAAGGAGAAAGGTACTTTGCTTTATTTGTTGATGACTATACTAGAATGATGCGGATATATTTTATAAAATATAAATCCGAAGCATTTGAGTGTTTTAAGAATCTTAAAGCTCTTGTAGAAAAAGAAAAGGACTCAAAGATTAAGTGCCTCATAACAGATAAAGGGGGAGAATTCACATCAAAAGAATTTAATGAATTTTGTAAAATACATGGAATTAAAAGAGAACTCTCTACTGCCAGAACACCCACGAAAAATGGGGTAGTTGAAAGAAGAAACTGAACAGTTCAAGAAATGGCAAGAACAATGTTAATAACAGCTGACTTGCAGCCAAAATTCTGGAGAGAATCAGTTGGGACAGATGTCTATACCTTGGATCGAACTCAATTAAGACCAAATAATGAAAAGGCTCCTTATGAATTATGGAAAGGAAGACCTGCTTCAGTAAAATACTTCAAGATTTTTGGAAGCAAGTGCTTCATAAAAATCAATGATGGCTCACCAGGAAAGTTTGATTCTCGGGTTGACGAAGGGATATTCCTTGGATATTCTACACGGAGCAAAGCCTACAAGTGCTACAATAACCGACTATGGAAAATAGTGGAAAGCATTGATGTGAATATTGATGAAGACCTTCCAGAGAAAGAAATTGAAGAACATGAAGTTGATCCTCTCATTGAAGAAGAAGAACCTGAAGAAGGAGAAAAAAATCAAGAAATACCCAAGGAAAAAGAACCATCTCAAACTCCTTCAAAGATGAAACTTCTCCAAAAATATCAATCGGAAGAGCAGATTATTGGAAATATAGATGAAGGGATGAAAGCCCAAAGAAGGATGACAAATGCACCAAAGAAAAATGATATTGCTCTTCTATCCATGATAGAACTAGAAACATTTACTCAAGCAAGTAAGGATCCTCATTGGGTAAAAGCCATGGAAGAAGAAATGTCTCAAATTGACGAGAATGAGACATGGGAGCTGGTACCTTGTCCAAAGGACAAAAACATAATAGGAACCAAGTGGGTGTTTAAAAACAAAATGAATGAAGATGGACAAATCATCAGAAACAAGGCAAGGCTTGTTTGTAAAGGCTATTCACAAATTGAAGGAATTGACTTTGAAGAAACATTTGCACCAGTAGCTCGTGTGCAAGCTATTAGGATGTTCTCGGCATTTGCTCGCTCAAAAGGATTCAAAATCTATCAAATGGACTTAAATCAGCATTTCTGAATGGGGAACTCAAGGAAGAAGTCTACATGGAGCAACCAGAAGGGTATAATCTAACAAAAGGAAAAGACTTTGTTTGTAAGTTTAAAAAGGCATTATATGGGTTGAAACAAGCTCCTAGAGCTTGGTAGGCAAGATTGGATCACTATCTACAACAACAAGGCTTCAAGAAGGGGGTGGCAGGAAGTAATCTCTACATAAATACGAATGAGGATAAGTTACTAGTCACACTTGTTTATGTTGATGATCTGATTTTTTATAGTAATAATGATGAGATGATCCATGAGTTTTCTCAAAATATGTCAAAAGAATTCGAGATGTCAATGATAGGAGAGTTATCTCACTTCCTTGGACTACAAGTATCTCAAACCACGACAGGCATGTTTATATCTCAAGCCAAATATCTTAAAGACATGCTTAAAAGATATGGAATGGAAGACTGTGCACCCATGAGCACACCTATGACCACAAGTTGCAAATTGAGCAAAAATGATGACTCCCCTCCGATAGATGCAACTCATTATAGGTCAACAATTGGAGCCCTTCTATACTTAACTACTATGAGACTTGACATTATGCAAGCAATAGGAATGGTGGGAAGATTTCAATCAGCTCCGAAACAATTTCATTTGTTGGTCGTAAAAAGAATCCTCAAATACCTGAAAGGAATTCCTGATTTCGGTCTCTGGTACCCTAAGAGATCAACTCTTACTTTGACTGCATACACTGATGTTGATTGGGCCGGAAGTGTCGATGATCAGAAAAGTACTATTGGAAATGCATTCTTCCTGGGAGACTGTTTGGTATCTTGGCTCAGCAAAAAACAAACATCCATATCACTATCTACAGTTGAAGCCGATTATATAGCTGCCGCAGATTGTTGTACTCAAATACTATGGATGAAGGAAGCTCTAAAAGATGTCAACACAAGTACAAATCAACCAATTACCATCTATTGTGATAACACAAGTGCGATCAGCCTCAGCAAAAATACATGATGCACTCAAAGACCAAACATATACCAATAAAGTATCATTTCCTTCACGAACAAGTAGCTAAATAAAACATCATCTTGGAATATGTCAATACTAAGGAGTAGATAGCTGATATTTTCACAAAACCTCTTCCTTGAGAAGCATTTGAACATCTTCGTCAAAAGATCGGGGCTATCTCTTTAGCATCACTTAAGTTGATTCATAAAGATGTTACAGGACAGGGGGAGTCCTTGTGCACTCCTTTGCCACTAATGTCAAAGGGGGAGAGAAGAAGAATATTGCCATCAATGACAAAGGGGGGGATTGTTGATCTAGATTGTCATTAATGTCAATATGGCAATGTTCTAGGATACTAAATGATGATATGAAGCCAAGGAGAAAATCCATCAGGGAAGCCATCAGAGGAGATGAGTTAAGAAAAGAGGAACATATCAGAGCATAGAATATTGGAAGTTGTTAGACCAGCAGCGTTATATTGGAGCCGAGGTATGGAGGAGGTGTCACACGGAATCAGTCAATAGTGCGGACACAACCGACCTTCCTAGAAGTCTAAGACATTCTAATGACAAACAAGACAAACTAGAGCTGTCCTTCTCTAAACATGCATTATGATATGAGAAATCAAGTGTTTCGTTCTTACCTTTGTCCAAACGCTGTTGTAGAAGTCCAAGCTTTGTTGATCTGGATGAGCTCCTCCTTTTCTCCAAAACCTGCAATCACCAACAGTCAAACAATTAAATAGCACCTGATTATAACATAAAACAAAGCATATTCAACATATAGACCAAGGAGTACATGAAATAACTCATAAACAACAAGTTATTGAGAAGAATGGACCAATTTGCATTAAAGGTAATCAAAAGGAACCATTACAACCTGAGCCTTGGTGTTGTGCAAGCTCCTTCCAGGGTCCACAAGAGTCTTCCTCTACTTTGACAAAGCTCACCCACTTCCAAATAGAACAAGCAAAGATGGAAATCTCTCCTCACAAGCTTCTAAATGGGAGTCCTAATTCCTGCAGCATTTACCCTTAGAAATGTATAACTTTCAACCTCCCCTCCTTCTGGCCCAATGGCTGTATTTATAGTGCTCAAGAGGAAGTTAATCAGGTCCACCATCAATGGGATAATCCCCTCTTTGGATGGGATAGCTCCCTTATTGATGGGATAAGTTCCTCTTTGGTAGAAGTGCATGAACCATCTGGAGGCGCTCAATACACGTCGAACAACCTTCTAGAATGCTCTAGAAATGACCACAAGTGACTTTTTAAAGATGAAACTTGCGCATTTTAACCTTTACAGGGGGACGCACCTGCCCCTTTACATACAGAGCATCCAAAGACGTAGATTTTGTGAACATTGGGTGCGTCCCCGCAGGTAAGGTTGAGAGAACCTGCGTCCCCAGAGATAAATACATTTAGAAAGACTTTCTCTCTTTTTTGGAGTTTGACATGGAGAGCAGAGGCATAAGACTTGCCTAAGAGGGTAGTATGACTGTTGATAGAGTCATCCTAACTGTAAATAGTCATGGTGACATTTTTTAGTGTAACAGATTGCCCCCTAAAGTGCGAAGCCTGGAATAGATTAGGGTTTTGTATTATCTAGGAAGGGTGAAGCGCTTTATCATTTCAAGGATTATCTCGTGGAGAGCCTGGTCAGAACCTGCAATTTTCAACACAAAATACATGTATAAGATTATATCATCACTGAGGTAGGCATTCCCATACTCAGATTAAAACTTTAACTAACAGACTAACTACTCTGATACAGGAATGATCTTGCAGTACATCATAATCATAGACTTTTGTAGACACAGTATGGGCGCAGCCATCTGTTTATGATTAGTCTACTTAGATAATGAATACAAAACTCCTTGCAGCCTGGATGGTGGAAACTAGATCCAGGGTATTCATTTCTACTTCTCGAATTGGTACGATTCTAGCCATGCGAATAAATGAGTTGATGTCGAACATGGTAGAAACCACTTGATTACCAGTCGATGATGTAAACTGTTAACAAGCATGAGAGAGACCACCAGTAATGTCAATGGTTCTCAAAGTACCCAGTACAATCCATGAGATGTGAATGAATGAGTTTATGTCGAACATTTCACGGAATCCTTCGATCGAAAGTCAATGATGTAAACTGACGTCAAAGGCGAGAAACCTGCCATTGATGCATGCAGACTTCAAGGTACTGATGATTTCTAAGTCATCTCTCTAGATAATGTGCCGATGTCGATAGAAAGCGACCCGTTGCAGGCAAGCCCACAACACAAAATCATTGTTCAAGTTGAAGAAATGTTGCTGTAAGGACTGACTCAGGGATGGTCAAATGGATGACAAGTATTTTGCAGATGAAAGTTTTGTTTACAGACCTCTTGAACACATAACAACACGACAGATGGCTTGGTGCTGAATAACTCAAAGTTAATCCCCGGAACACGGCTGAAGACTTTCAAATTGGTTTGATCAACTGTGAGGTAAAGGATTTCCCAACCCAGGTGAATGAAAAAGTGTCGTGTTCAAGAGTGGTAATAAAGCTTCTTCTGAGACAAAAGGTAACAAATAGGCTCATTCTTCTCTCTTTTCCCCCACCATTTCTGGCAAGTACCTCTTTATTTTTAACAAGCTTGAGGAGGATAACATATGCTTGATTATAAGCTCATCCTTCGGATGAGTCCAACCTAGTTTTGATTCGAACCCTAGGAAGGAGTGGTTCGTTCCTGTTTGTAATTGAACAGGTCCTTTACTGTGAAATGTTTAACGAGCCCAGTATAGGAGAAACTTGGCGTTTTTCAATTTTAGAGAGTCTGAAAAAACTTAAGAAGACTCCAAGTTGAACTTTTTCGTAGATTTGTGTCCCTCAAGCCCGAAAAAGTATAAAATAATACCTGGGGGAACCGCTTGATCTTGCGACCAAGGAGTACTTTCATAATTAGTGTCACTGACCTGAAAAGTAAAAAGTGATCAAGGACACGTCGTTTTATTTCCGTATCGAGTTTGAAACGACAAAAACCCGGCAATCTTTTCCTGATTCTACGGTCAGAAAAGAGCTATAAGGGGACCGTCTTTTAATTCCGTTTTAACGAGTGTAAAAGAAATGCTCGGCAATCTTTTCATTTTTTAGGAGTCAGAAAAGGGCTTAAAAGATGACTCTGAGGTTTCACTTTTTCGTAAGTTTTAACGAGTTCAAAAAAATGATAAAAATGTACTCATGGTTTTCACTTTTTCGTAAGTTTTAATGAGTTCGAAAAAATGATAAAAAATGTACTCATATGGCCGACTTTCAATTTTAATTTACGAGCAGGAAAAGACGGAAAGAACTCGGCATTTTCATTTGTTTTACGAGAATGAAAGATAGCAAAATAATCTCGGGATTTTCATGAGTTTAACGAGTCTTGAAAATAACTGAAATTGACTCGAGATAGGTTTAATTTTTACAAAAGCTTGAAACAGATAAAAACTATGCTTCAAAGTAGTTTCATTTTTTCACAAGCTTGAAACAGAGAGAAAACTGTGCTTGATGCCCCCTAAGCATAATTGCTAGAGCGCATGCCCCCCAGCTTCATTTCATTCAACCAGTTGGATGAAATGAAGGTTTGAGTTACGAGATCATTTGAGAGACTCGACCTAAAACTGTAAGAAAATTATGCAAAACTGAAATAACTAACCTAAACATACAACCTAACATCTATGAGGCCTAGTCAATCTCTCGACTCAAGTAGAGGAGGATTTGTTTCATTTTTTAACAAGCTTGACACAGGAAAAGAACTATGCTCGGACTCGGTTTCATGTTTACGCAAGATTGAAACGAAAAACTATGCTTGTTATAAGTTCACATGCCCCCAGCATAATGACGCAAAACGAGGTACATGCCCCCCAAGCTTCATTGCATTCAATGAGGTGGATGGAATGAAGCTTTACTTTCAAGATTTTGGAAAGACTTGTGGGAGTTGTTTCATTTTTTAGTGAGGTTGACACAGGAAAAGAACTATCCTCAAACCCTTGTTTCATTTTTTAAACGAGCTTGACACAAGATAAGGAACTATGCTCATAACTACTCTCTACGATCTACCTAACAAAAATCTACTCTAAAAACCTTGATTCATTTTTTAACGAGCTTGACACAAGACAAGGAACTATGCTCTAAAATCCTTGATTCATTTTTTAATGAGCTTGACACAAGACAAGGAACTATGCTCATAAAATCCTTGATTCATTTTTTAAGGAGGTTGACACAAGAAAAGAACTATCCTCATACCTGATTCATTTTTTAATGAGGTTGACTCAGTAACAGGAACTGTCCTCATAATCCTACTTTCTACAATCTACCTACATATCCTAAAATCTAGCTGATTCATTTTTTAATGAGGTTGACTCAGAAAAAGAACTATCCTGATCAACTGATTCATTTTTTAACGAGGTTGACACAGTAAAAGGAACTTTCCTCGGAACCCTTGTTTCATTTTTTAAACGAGCTTGACACAAGATAAGGAACTATGCTCATAACTTCCAGTTTCATTTTTTAACGAGGTTGAGACTAGAAGAAACTATCCTCACGCTAGCCTATTTCATTTTTTAACGAGGTTGATACAGGAAAAAACTATCCTCGTACTCACTGATTCATTTTTTAACGAGGTTGACACAGTAAAAGGAACTTTCCTCGACACTTACTGATTCATTTTTTAACGAGGTCGACACAGTAAAAGGAACTTTCCTCGTACTCACTGATTCATTTTTTAACGAGGTTGACACAGTAAAAGGAACTTTCCTCACACTCACTGATTCATTTTTTAACGAGGTCGACACAGTAAAAGGAACTTTCCTCGTACTTACTGATTCATTTTTTAACGAGGTCGACACAGTAAAAGGAACTTTCCTCGTCAGCCTATTTCATTTTTTAACGAGGTTGATACAGGAAAAAACTATCCTCGCTCACTGATCATGGCTTCCGACTGGAAGAAAGACATGTCAATGGACATACCTTGATCATGGCTTCCAAGAGGTCTTCATCAGAAGGAAGAATAGTTCTCTGGAAAGAACACATGTCAAGGGAATCAAAAGGGATAAGAACATCGTGTTCAAATAATCCCATAGAGTTTTCCATGTCAATTACCAGATCTAAATCAACAGTGAGAGGCTCACTTACCTCGGTAACTGAAAACATGGGACCAGTTGCCACATAATTAACCCGTGGTAGGGTAGATACCACTTGAGAATCAGGAACATTTAGGGCTGTCATATTATTGGTAGTCGAAACAAGACTAGGGAACGAAAGCTGGTCTACAGTCACAATATGTCCATTGTGAGGGAAAGACATCACGCGAAAGAGTGTCGATACGACAGCTTTCAATGCATAAACATAGTCTCGTCCAAGGAGTAAATTGAAATCCAAGGGACCTCGAACTACCATAAGATCAATACAGACAGTTTTACCTTCCAAGGTAATAGAAAACTTAGGAAGGATCCCTAAAGGTTCACTAATGGTTCTGTTAAAAGCTTTTAGATTCTGCGTAATAGGCGCAAGCTGAGGGGAACCCAAAGCTTTCCAAACAGTTGAGGATAAAATACTAACAGAAGCACCCTCATCTACCTGAGTACGATGTATGTCCCTACCACCAGCCTTGACAATGATTTGGAAAGGGATGGAGGAAGGAAGACGAGGTTCTGTCAGTCTATTCCAATCAAAGGAAAAGACCTCAGTGCTTGGAGGGGGTTCTGTATGAACAGGTGAAATGCCCCCCGGCATAGAAGAATCTGATGTAACAAGAAGAACCTCAGCGGTATGAAGTTCACTCTCTAAAGGGAAAGTGGGATCGACTCTCTGTGAAACTGAATCGACCACTTGATCAACTAATGGATCATCAACCTGAGTGACATGAGTTTCACTCTCCAATGGGAGAGTGTGATCGACTGTACTTGAATTTAGATCAATTACTCCGTCCATTGACGGTAGGTTGGGAGAAAGTTTACAGTAACCAGTCGGAAGTTCTTGCTGTGGAACAGTAAGGTTTTCCAACAATTTTGAGGCTTCATCCATGTGAGGGCAAATGTGAGTTTGATGACTCCCTTTGCATAACTTACAAGGAAACCTAACTTTACCCTTTTTCCCAGGAACCTGACTATCACTGGTTGATGGATCCATAGAAAGTTGATGAGATTTTTCTGACCATACTTCCAAGACCTTTGGAATACCAGGACAATTGACAAGGAAGTGGTCACCCTTACAAAGCCTGCAAGGGTATTTTGGTTTACGATGCATGTCGGAATTTTCCTCAACACCACTAACACTTACAGTCATGGTTGGTTGGTTGACGTCTTTCTTATCTTGCTTCTTCTTCTGCTTCTTCTTCTTCTTCTTCCGCTTAACCTCCTGGTTACTAGCATCAAGGCTTTTACCAGGCGAAGAGGAAGAAATGGAGGAAGAAAAATTAGGCGAAGAAGGTAAAGGGTCAACAGAAGGTTGGTGATGTTGAGATGCTGAACTCTGTTGAGGTGAAGCATCCGGTTGAGATGGAACAATTGGAGTACTTTGGGCCAACGAAGTTGAAAATAACCATATCGGTAATCCTATTGTAAATCCAGGTAATGACAAAGTAGCCATATAAGGAGGACCAACATTCCCAAAGTAAGGAAAAGTACTAGGATTCTCATTAGGAGGGGTTCCTAGGTTGGTAAATTCCGGAACATTTGCCATTATATTCAACTTCAGTGAATTTTATTAACAATTTATAACTAAAATTAACAATTCACAATTCACACCTAACAATTAAAATTCACAATTCACACCTATGGTCTCTAAAAGTAAAAACAAACAAATTAACACGCGCTATCAAATCTAGGAGTCAAACCATACACAAACAGTAGCCTTCCGGACCGAAAACACTAGTTGGTGATGAAGCCCAACATCACCGAATTCAGTACAGAAGTGGTGGGTGGAACAGTTACCCCGACAACCTGCTTAATGAATAGACTGGACCAAGTTCCTCCACTTTAACTGTCTCGAGTGAAGTGAACCCCCCAGAAAATCCAAGTGAGTCTAGCCGACGTCTGCTCCAGGTACAGTGGGATCTTCCCTCCACCGTCACCTTGGGTAGAATCCTAAAGATAATGGTCACTAAGGTTACCAACAGCAACAAGTACACCTGGGGGAACAGTCTACGCTCTGACAGCACGCAAGGGCAGAGTATCAAGCTCAATCCCCTTACCGGCTCCTTGACAATAATCCAAGGTTTACCGATAAGTGACCCCTGGCTCCTCGACAATGGTTAATCCGAGGTTTACCGTTTGTAGTACGTGCATATCTGGCGTCGTTCCCAACGAGGGAGGATTGATCCCCTCACTGGTTCGGACACGAGCTCGTGCTTCTCCTTTAAGAGGAGCTTTCCCAGAGTATAAATGCAACAGTTGGATTTATCCTACCACAAGATAAGCTACTTGTTTGGTTTTGCTGTCTTGGAGAGTTAATTACTCTCCTACTCCAAGACACTAGCCTGATCTATATTGGTGCTTCAGAGCCCTAGAAATGTAAAAATTACTAGATGAATTTTAATTAAGCGCTGTGTTATTAAGGCTGTTATTACTCAAATGGGTAAATGGATATGAAACCAATGGTGTTATGACCCGACTCAACTGAATGCAATCGAATATGATAATGTAATCTTTTCAATTCGATGAATCCTAACTAAAGTAAGGAAAGAGTTTCCATTCACTTCCAACAATGCAAAAAATTGATGCACTAATTTCATCAAGAAAAACTAATGCAAATCAATTCCAAACCATTTTTATTTTTATTTTTGTGTAAATTCAAATCAAAGAAAACTGATCTAAATCTACGATTAATTTTTCAGAATGTAAACTATGCAATTGTAATCTATGCACAATTCACTCGAAAAGTATGCAAATGTAATCTATGCACATTTTTCATTCATATTCTGAAAATGAGAATTCTAATTATGCAAATGTGATCTATGCAAGAGAATTCTCAAACACAAGATGATTCTAATGTGATCTAAGAACCAATCAAGTGCAAATTGAGAAAATTGGGTGAGAGTTCCAAAGATCAAAAATAAAAACACTCAAAGGCGATTAACACTCATACACAATTTAGCCCCCCCCGGCGAATGAGGGGAATTTTTTTTTGCAAAAACAAAAACAAAAAGATGCAAAATTGTGAAAAGACTGAGACAAACCTCCAAGTAATGACCAAAGGAAATCAAATCAAGAATTTCTGAAAAAAGAGACTCAAAACACCCAATTGATGAAAGCTTAAAGCAGGAATGCCAATGAAACAAGCTTAGGTGAAGATCTTTGACAGGGGACTAATGGATCTGGGCAGTAAAAACTAAGAAAAAGCAAAATCTAAGAGAAAAAATGCAAAAAATGGAATTTTCTTAAATTTTAGCAGGGGACGTAGGCAACCAGTTAAACCAGCTGCGGGCCCGCTCTGTGCACACAGCGACAGTGCGTCCAAGGACGCACTGTGCAATACTCAGAGGGTGCGTCCTACTGGAAAATTCAAGAAAAACTAAATTGAATCTAATCCTAAGCTAACCCACCCAAAGACAAAGTCACAGAGCCAAAACCAGAAAAATAAACCAATTTTCTCAGAGCAAAGTTCACACAAAGGAAAAGACTTTTCTCATCAATGGAATCCCCAGTGGAGTCGCCAAATTGTCACACGGAATCAGTCAATAGTGTGGACACAACCGACCTTCCTAGAAGTCTAAGACATTCTAATGACAAACAAGACAAACTAGAGCTATCCTTCTCTAAACATGCATTATGATATGAGAAATCAAGTGTTTCGTTCTTACCTTTGTCCAAACGCTGTTGTAGAAGTCCAAGCTTTGTTGATCTGGATGAGCTCCTCCTTTTCTCCAAAACCTGCAATCACCAACAGTCAAACAATTAAATAGCACCTGATTATAACATAAAACAAAGCATATTCAACATATAGACCAAGGAGTACATGAAATAACTCATAAACAACAAGTTATTGAGAAGAATGGACCAATTTGCATTAAAGGTAATCAAAAGGAACCATTACAACCTGAGCCTTGGTGTTGTGCAAGCTCCTTCCAGGGTCCACACGAGTCTTCCTCTACTTTGACAAAGCTCACCCACTTCCAAATAGAACAAGCAAAGATGGCAATCTCTCCTCACAAGCTTCTAAATGGGAGTCCTAATTCCTGCAGCATTTACCCTTAGAAATGTATAACTTTCAACCTCCCCTCCTTCTGGCCCAATGGCTGTATTTATAGTGCTCAAGAGGAAGTTAATCAGGTCCACCATCAATGGGATAATACCCTCTTTGGATGGGATAGCTCCCTTATTGATGGGATAAGTTCCTCTTTGGTAGAAGTGCATGAACCATCTGGAGGCGCTCAATACACGTCGAACAACCTTCTAGAATGCTCTAGAAATGACCACAAGTGACTTTTTAAAGATGAAACTTGCGCATTTTAACCTTTACAGGGGGACGCACCTACCCCTTTACATACAGAGCGTCCAAAGACGCAGCTTTTGTGAACATTGGGTGCGTCCCCGCAGGTAAGGTTGAGAGAACCTGCATCCCCAGAGATAAATACATTTAGAAAGACTTTCTCTCTTTTTTGGAGTTTGACATGGAGAGCAGAGGCATAAGACTTGCCTAAGAGGGTAGTATGACTGTTGATAGAGTCATCCTAACTGTAAATAGTCATGGTGACATTTTTTAGTGTAACAGGAGGGTCGTGGAGTCATATTGGATGGCGTTAAGAGATGAACGACGGAGATGAGTTTTCGTTCTAGCAGAAAAGGAATCCGGAGGAGAGCTGTGGAGGCGTCGATGGTAGAAGCCGTTGATCCGTGGAGCCGTTGATGGTAGAAGATCTACGGTCATCGGAAACAAGTCAATTCGGGGCGTTAACCAAGATGAAGGGCAGATTTAAAGCTATAAGCAGGATTTTGAGCAGATGCAAAATGGTAAGTGGTATTTAGAGGAGTGTGCCCGATTCCATTCAATGGTTGACACGTAGAAACTAGAGGAGAGAGAAAAACTGCTCATTTCAGGCGGGTAACTCTCGTGCAAGTAATCCACCCGAAATTGTTGTAGACCGTCGAATTTTGGGGGTTGAAATCTACAGTGGAGAATGAACCCGATAAAGTTAAACCTTGGGAACTGTGTTCAAGCGGGTTACGTCATCACCATTGTAATACGCCCTAATGCTATATCGCGTCTGTCGTATCGGAGGTTATGAATTGCAAGCTATAAAGGAAGGGCACACTATAAACTGCGATTGCGATATATATATATATATATATATATATATATATATAATGGAAGTGTACAGGACTCGACCAATTTCTCCCGCATTCTGAATCTTTTCACCAAAGCAACGGGCATGGAAGTGAATCGAGCGAAATCGTCTATCTCTCTGGTAGGTACCTCTGTAAATGAAGCACATATTGCTCGGACGGTCTTCCCCTATAATACTCAGCAAATAGACAGAGGGCTTAAATACCTGGGATACTGGATTAAACCCAAGAGCCAGAAGATTGCTGACTGGGCTTGGCTGGTTTCGAAGATCGAAAAAAGGATCACATGCTGGAGTTACAGATACCTCTCTAGGGCAGGAAGGCTGATTTTAATCAAAGCGGTGCTCGAAGCCACCCCAGTATTTTGGATGGCCCTGGCATGGATTCCAAGGAACATCTTGGCCAAGATACAACAATTGTGTAACAGATACTTGTGGGCTGGAAATCAAGACAAACGAACTTTTGCTTGGATAGGCTGGGATAAGATTACTCTTCCAAAGAAGTGGGGCGGATGGGGACTGAAGGAGCTCCCATTATTTGCAAAAGCACTGGCTGGGAAAATGGGTTGGGCTCTTCTGACCACCCACAACCTTTGGACTAGCATAGTTTTCCACAAATATATCTGGCCCCTCAACATCAGTGACTGGGCTAGGCTGCCGACCTGGAATAAAGTGGGAATATCATCGATCTGGAAGGCCCTTCTGCACTCCTTACCTCTCATCAGGGATAACATTGTTTGGCGAATCAGAGATGGTAACAGTGCTCGAATTGGTCTTGACCCCTGGTCAGGCAGTGGTGGTAGACACACTCTCCCTCATGACCTTATCGCTTTCCTTTCTGCTCGTAACATAAAGGTCTTTTCACAGATTGTAGACCCAGCACACACAGACATCTTTCAGCAAGCATGGAAATCGGCTGACCTTTTAAACATCCCGAGGAGATGGCATGCGGTATGGGAACAGTACCGAGAAGCTTTAATGGAAGCTCATATCAGAATTACAGAGGGCCTGGATGAACTCATCTGGCACCTCGCTGACCACGGCACCTACTCCCCCAAGGAAGGCTATTTACATCTCATTAATCACAGAAAGCCTGAGGCTCTTGAATTTTGGTGGCAGCATATATGGAAATTGACTGCTTCCCCGCGATCGAAGCTATTTTATTGGTGCATCCTCAGGAACAAAGTCCCCACCTGCGACCAACTAATGAAAAGAGCCATCCACGGACCATCCCGATGTGTTTTATGTAAGGAGGATTCGGAATCTATAGAGCATATTTTTCTGAACTGTCAAGCTACTGTAGAACTGTGGCGGAACATAAAATCACACATCGACTTCGAAGGAGCCTGGGAGGGACCAAACATTAAACATGCCTGGACAGCATGGGATAAGAAACACAGGGGATCGAAAATGATAAATCTACCAATCATAGTAAACTGGGCATTATGGAAATCCCGAAATAAAGCCATCTTCAAAGAGGAGCCAATCCACTGGACGCTGCTTGAAACTAGTATTGTGGCGGCCCTCCAGGAATTGCCCGATCCTCCCCCGCCATCTACTGGACAGCCTGCTCCGCATCCTCCTTTAGACACTAGCATGCCGTGGGCATATTTTGACGGAGCCGCAACTCAGCAAAGTTGTGGAGGCGGTTTCATACTTCATACATCTGAAAATCACCTATACAAAATCAAGGCTGGCCTGGGGGTTGGCACCAATAATTTCGCTGAGCTAATTACACTCCGTCACCTTCTTCATTTTGCACTGAGGCATCACTGCATGAGCATAAATATTTATGGAGATTCACAGATTATTGTAAATTGGATAAATGGCACTGCTACTTGTCACACACACACTCTCAGCGCTATATTACAAGAAGCAATCCAATTCAAAGCTGCTTTTAATCATATTACCATCTCTCATATATACAGGGAACATAATGAGGGTGCCGACAAACTTTCCAAGGAGGCATCGATGATGGATAGAGGTCTATGGGAGATTACAGAGATCACTGATCAGCAGGAGCAGAAGTTTTATCACAGACCTTATATAGATCCAGGATACCCAACCCTGGATCAGCATATAGATCACTAGACTAAACTTTTTTGACAGCTTTTTGATAGCACTCTATAGAAATATCTCTGCAAATTTTGTTATGAATTTTAAATGAACAACAAGAGCAGCGAACAGATAGCATACCCTGCGTGGTAGTGCGACAAACTGTTATTATTTTTTGATGATGCATCTGAATATATTCAGACTCTATATGTAATTATTTTGGACATAATTTAATGAAATATACAGTGATTTTTCCAGAGGAAAAAAAATACATATATATATATATATATATATATATATGGACCCGAAGGAATTATTAAAAAAAAGTTTATAATCGTATCGCATCCAATAGGGGAAATCGGCAATCGGCCATTGGCGATGTTATAGGCACGACTTATAAAAGACCTCCAGAAAGTTGCGATTGCGATTGGATAGTGACGTGGCATGTGGGACCTCTCTGTTGGTACAACCTCTCCAATGAAATCCTCCATAAATAATGATTGAGTCTATTGTAAAGATATTAAAGAAAAAAGGGCCTCTCTGATATTTTTTAATATGCAACATTTCTTTGTAATTCAGCCTCTCTTTTGAATTTATGTGTCCTGTGAGTATTGGAACACTCAAATAGAGAGAGGAAGCCATGGACCAAGAAGTTGAAGAATCAAGCGAGTGTAGATGGACGAGCGAGCGTAGAGGAAGCTAAAGCGGCCGGAGGAGGGAAGCCAAAAGGTCGAGTGAGCATTGAGGAAGCCGAAGGTCGAGCGAGCATTAAGGAAGTTGAAGCTCAAGTGAGCAAGAAGGAAGCAAAAGGTCAGGCATATCAGGCTTTTATAATAGAGAACAAAGATTTTAAAGCATGCTAGCGAACTGTAAGAAACAAAGGAAGCCAAAGTTCTGGGAGAAGTGGAAGGAACAGGAGGACAGAAGTAAGTCATAGGTGTAACAGGGTTGGGAGTAGAGAATTACAACTAAACAGATCCAAACAGCTTAGAGCAAAGGGTTGGAGCCCTTAAGGTTGGTGCCTCAGAACTGAAAGGATTGGTGTCCTGGGAGTTGGTGCTCCTAAATTCAAGATTGGTGCCTTGATAAGACAGAGTTGGTGCTCAGGAGGTTGGAGCCTCACAAAGAGTCCAAATTGGTGCTTGGAAACTGATTGAAACCACACACACACACACACACACACACAGATATATATATATATATATATATATATATATATATATATATATATATAGTACTTGATTTATTGCAAAGATCACATTAATAAAAGCATCTATTCCTATTATCTATTTCTGTGTTCCAAATATAAATGTTTTTAACTGATAAAAATAATAATTGAAAAGAAATATTGATTCACCCCCCCCCAGTATTTCCAACAACCTAAACTCACTTTAATCATAGAACTTCAAATTAATTAAGGGATTTCTTCCCATATATTACCTCATGAGAATTTGGTTGAACATTGAGACTCCCAGTCCATACAAGAAGAAAACTTTTGTTAATATTACATCAAGGAGGTGGTTTCGAGTAGTTAACCATGTTTAAAGATAAGAACCAAGTATAAATTTTAAAAAGACAAAGAGAATAGTGGTGTTAGCTATGGCTCAGGATAACTCGAGGACAGTTCACCCTAGAAACCTATAGGAACGAAGCCAAAATCATGTAGCAACTGAGGAAGGGTTTGGTGGCCCAATAAAAAAAATGACATCACAGTAGTATGATAGTCTGAGAGGTTTGACCCTAATAATGTTGATTATTTTTTAAAGAAAAATATGAAGGGATTAACCCTAACGCCGACAGTTACCTAGAATGTAATGCAAACCATTGTTGTTGAGACTAGTATCTAGAAATACAGTTGGGAGTGCCATAGGAGATCCACCCAAGTTTGTGTAAGCAAAGAGGGGAAGTTGAAAGTAAAGTATGACTCAATCGAAAAAAAACCTTGAATTAAACCGAGTAAAACATAAAGAAAGTAAGGGGATAGCTAGGAATTGCAATGAAATACCTGCGGGAAAACCCTCACAAATGTGCTAACCCTCAAATCAGGAATCAAAATATTTTTTTCTAGATAAAAATTGGCAATAAAAGAGTTGAAGAGTCCATTATCAAAAATGGGAAAAGACCCTAAATCATTCAGTTGAAGTTCAAAGCCCCTTTCAATTTCCCCAGACCTACTCAAATAAAATTAAACGTTGTGGGTAAAAAACTCTTTCAAGCCCTGAGGAAATATTCAAAGAAAAGAACCTATAATAAACAAATCCATGAAATTTCAAGGTTGGTTATTCCCTGTTAACACCCCCATAGTCGTATTATACAATTAAGTGATTAAGCCACTTCAAAACACTATATACTTCAATCAAACTAGTTTGCCTCAAGGAGGATAGTTACAACATCTAAGGAGAAAATAATATAGAATGTCGAAGAGTATGAGAACCCAAGGGGAGGAAACCCTCATCGAACTTGCAGAGCGCCTAACTACTAAACCCAACAATGAAAATGGTGTAGGAGACAAAGGGGTAGGGGGTAGAACCCTAACCATTTTCTGAGAGATTTCCCACCATCAGATCTCTAACTTTGATCTCTATCGTCCCTTACTAACACGTTGCATGGGTCAGCCGAGGTGTCATAATGTAAACAAGCCACATAACCATAAATCTCATGGTGCACTACGATATAGTTGGGGTACATTTATTCCCAACATAAGGTTAATGTGGTAGTGCGTCAACAAGGTGTATACATTATTAAAAACAAGGTCGTGGGTTTCAAATGTGTTTAAACCACTTTTATTCATAGTGAGCAATGGCCAACATGATTATTACCTTGTAAGAATTCCTAACAACCTAATACATGGGTCAAATAATATCCTAGGATGGCTTGATGATAGTAAGCCTCCTTATCCTTATTAAGTTTTACCCCTTTTTATACAATAGATGCATATTGTCATGAACAAAGGAAAAACGTGACGTTACGATCAATTCTATTCGTACTAAGTGAAAATACAATGATCATAAGGTAGCAATTGTGAAGTAAAAAAAAAGAAGCATATTATACATCTATATACATATGTAGAAGAGAAGTGTGTGAATGCATACCAACATCATAATGAGACAAATAAGAATGTAAAATAGCATAAGTTTGTTTTTAATTTTTAATTTTTATTTTTTATGTGTAATTTGATTTATATTACATGATTCTAGACCATGCAATGGAATCAGAGGGGGAAAACCCTTACTTTCTCGTTGATGTCTTTTTAGGGATGAAAGAGCTAAAATGAATGATTGAAGATGATGATGATAACACTACCTCACAACCTCAAGCACAAGACAAGGGAAAAAAGGATAGTCATTAGAAGGCTAATAAAGGAAACATGTAAGCTTCCAAGGAGTATAAACCAAGTCAAGTAACATAAGGTATAATGAACACACCTATGTAGGTATGGATTGGTAATACCATGAAAACAAGTAATTTTAAGGAATTTCTAAATATTCCTTCAGGGTTAAGTTGTACCTTTCACAGGGCAATTAGAGAAAAATTGTGATCACAATTTTCATGATTTATAGAGGGCGATGGCGGGCGAGCTGCGCAGCTAGGGTTTCTGCGTGACGACGTCTGTGACAGCACTACACCACTACAAACTCAAACTGGAAGCATTGTATCGAAAGGGCCAACGATTGTCGGACTGGATGGGGGCAGAGGGGTCCAGTGGGACCCCTTCATTTAAGCAAGCTCTCCTGCAGAAACAACAACAGAATATGACAGAAGGAGTCAGAATAGAGGGTTTGAACAGCACGATCCAGAACAGCAGGAAAAAAAAGGAAAAGACACCAATGATGTCTGATAGGACAGAAAATACAACAGAAGACAGAGATACAGAGAGGCAGAATCGTGCAGGCACTCAAGACAAAACAAATGCTAAATCTCAGCCCTCAGAAAATGAGGATGAGGGAAGGAAAGACGACAAAGCGCCAAAACACAAAAACAAAATCCAGCCGGAGAAGGAAGGGGAGTCTAGCGCAAACCCCAACAGAAACCCGGTGAACAGCAGTGCATGTAAGCCAAAGAAAAAAGACAGCCTACGGGTGACCATTACTGACCCCGATATCCAGGCCTATAGGGAGCACATGGCTGAACATGCCATCATCTGTAAATTTATGGGAATATGGCCTTCCGAGAGGACTCTGTGTCAATGGATAAGACAGCAGTGGAAGCCAAAAGGAGATGTGCAGTTACATCTGGGCGCCAAAGGGTTTTTTACAGTGGTCTTTACCAGTCTAGAAGATAAAGATAGGGTGTTCGAAGGTGGCCCTTATTTCTTAGCCGCAGCTGGCTTATATATGAGACCATGGAAGCCGAACTTCGTACCGGAAAGGGAATCCTTCACTCAAGTCTCGATATGGATCAGAATCTTCTCTCTCCCAATTGATTACTGGGGTTTAACTGCCTTAAAGCAAATAGGGGATAAGTTGGGAACGTTTGTCAAAGCTTCAGAAGCAACCATCCAGAAAAGATACACTACCTATGCTAGAATATGCGTGGAGATGGATGTGTCTGGAGCACTACATGAAGGTCTGTGGCTGGAGTACAGAGATGAGGAATACTTCCAAGCTTTAGACTATGAGCAAATACCTTTCAGATGCAGGAAATGCCATGAGCATGGACATCTGGTAAGGGATTGTCCATTGAACAGAAAGGAGGCAGAAGAAGAAAAGACTCAGAGCAACAAAGACAAGAACAACTTCACAAAACCAAAGAACAGGCAGCGTGCCAATAGAAGAAGGAACACCAAAGGGAATATAGGAAAAAACTACTTCAGTAACCCCTTTGAAATCCTAGATCTAGATACCGACTCGGAGGCGAAGAAGAACACACTTAACGGGGAGGCAGAGCAAAAGGAACCGGAAAAACTCACAGGGGAAGGCACTGAGGAGGAAGCTTTCAATGGTGAAATCCACATGCAAGATAGAACAGCGGAAACGGACGAAGAAACAGAGATGTTAACTAGTGAGGCAGGGAGTGAGGATCTGGAATTCGAAGATACCTTAGCTAGGGAAGGTATGGACCTCACGCAGCTCGTAGAAAGATGGAGAGCTAAAGGGATTGAAGCAGTACCGGAGGAAGAAATAAGGAAGGTCAGGGACCTCTTCATAGCGCGGCAGAAGGCAGTATTTGAGAAACAGAAGAACAAGTTAGGCATTATCAAAGGAAACATCCCACACTACAAAGCAATACTTTGAACAACCTCTAGTTCGAGGCACAAACGTCGTAGAGGCCGCAAGACTTCCCAGGAACACTTGCAGGAGCTCGGAGAGATGCTGATCAACGCAGGTCAGATAAGGCAGCTAAGTGATTATCCGTCCTTCCCTAAAATCGTTTAAATATGAAGATGGTATCTTGGAACACAAGAGGTATTAATAGCCAAGCCAAACAAAGGCTGCTGAAAAGGCAAATGGAGAAGAACCATCCGGATATGTTATTTCTACAAGAAACCAAATGCAACAGAGCCCTCATAGAAAAGCTACGAGTCAAGTTAGGAAGACATTTTGAAGCTTTAGAGATCGAAAGCAAAGGGCGAGAAGGAGGTATAGCAACCTTCTGGGATACGAGAAGATACCGAATCCTCACAGCTGAAGCAAGCAAGAACTACCTAGCATTGGAAATGCAACCTACAGGTATTTCCACTTCTTTCCTATGTATAAATGTCTACAGTCCTCAACGGTTAGATGACAAGATAAGCTTCCTAGCATCTTTAAACAATTTTATAGAAAGGAACCCTGGTGCCAACTTCATTTTGGGGGGAGATTTCAACATGATCACCTCCCTCCTGGAGAAAAAAGGAGGACTAAGGAAACTAAACAGGGATGGGGAAGTCTTCATAAGTTTCATTGATAATGCAAGATTGGTAGATGTTTACCCCAAAAATGGTCAGTTTACCTGGAACAACCGAAGGGGGGGTGAAAGGCTAATTTCATCCAGATTGGATCGTTTCTTAATCTCGGAGAGCTTTATTTTAGATGGTACAGCAGTTGAGTCGAACATCCTCCCTAGCGGAGGGTCGGACCACTGGCCGATATCTTTAGCTGTCGAGCTTCAGGGGACCCCAAGGAACAAACCCTTTAGGTTCGAGAAGTTTTGGATAGAACACCCTAATTTCCTCACTATGGTGGAAAAATGGTGGTCAGAGCCTTTAGAGGAAGAAGGATCCAAAATGTTCAACCTGCAAAAGAAACTAAAACACATCAAAATGAAATTAAAAGACTGGAACAAAACAGTTTTTGGTAATATTTTTCAGGAGAAAGCTATCATCGAACAAAGGCTGGAGCAAATTCACAAGGACGGGGCGGCAGGCTCTAGGACTGAGGAAACCTGTGAACTAGAAAAAGAGCTGACCCAACAATGGCACAATAGATGTAAGCAAGAAGAATCTCTATGGAAGCAGAAATCAAGAATCCTTTGGTTGAAGGAAGGGGAGCAAAACACCAAATTTTTCCACAGATCAGCCATGGACTACAGAAGTGCCAACAAAATCCTAGAACTGAAAAACAGTGAGGGTGAATTCCTCAGGAATCACAGCGAGATATCAGCCTCCCTGCTGGATCATTTTAGCCTCATAGCGCAGGAACCAAGGATCGACAGAGACGCAGCTATCAAAGAAATAACTACTGTCATACCCAAGTTAATCACAGATGAGCAAAACTGGGCCCTAAGAAGAAAGATCACTATGGAAGAGGTCGAGGAAGCTGTCAGAAGCATGCCCAACGACAAAGCTCCCGGGCCGGATGGGTTTACCATCAATTTCTATAAAGCCTGCTGGAACATAGTAAAACAAGATATATGGGAGATCGTGGAAGACTCAAGACGGTCCAAAACGATTCTCAAATCTCTAAACTCAACCTTCATTGCTCTTGTACCTAAAGTGGAGGAAGCTAACACTCCAGAAAAGTTTAGACCCATAGCCCTCTGTAATGTCATCTACAAGATCATATCAAAAGTCATAGCTAACAGGCTGAAGGCTATCCTCCCTGGCATCATCTCACAAGAACAGTCTGGCTACGTGGAAGGAAGACAGATTCTAGACAATATTTTGCTGGCCCAGGAGATGATTCATTCTCTCCATTCGCAAAAGGAAGCCGGAATGCTCATGCAATTAGATCTTTCCAAAGCTTATGACAAGGTAAGTTGGTCTTACCTGGAAGCTGTTTTAAAAGCTTTTGGTTTCAGTAAACAGTGGATCAAATGGGTTTTAGCCCTTATCAGATCTCCTAGATACTCTATCCTAGTTAATGGTGCCCCCTCTGATCCCTTCAGCCCTTCCCGAGGCATCCGACAGGGGGACCCGTTATCCCCTTTCCTGTTTGTCATTCTTATGGAGGGCCTAGGTAGATTAATTGCAAAGAAGAAAGCAGAGGGACTGATAAAAGGACTGCAACCTATTAGATCTAGCCCTGCTACTACGCATCAACAGTTCGTAGATGATACCATGTTACATGGTACCCCTACAGTAAAAGAAGCGTTGGCTTTTAGAGACATTCTTAATCTTTTCAGCAAAGCTTCAGGAATGGAGATAAATTTTTCCAAATCAACCATTTTCTTCTTCAACACGCATCGGGCCATCCAATCTCATCTTTCTAGGCTGCTGGGGTTTAAAATAGGATCATTACCTTCTAGATATCTTGGCGCCCCCCTCACTCTCAAACCTTGGCAAAAGGACCACTGGGAGAAAGTCCTAGACAATATGGAGAGAAAATGTAAACATTGGACTAACAGGGCTCTGAATTTTGCAGGCAGATTAATTCTAACAAAAGCGGTCTTGCAGGCTATCCCTCAGTACATGCTCTCAATTTTACCTGCTCCGAAAGGAATCCTAGATCGCATGAGAAGCATCCAGCGCTCCTTCTTATGGAGTGGAAACAGTGAAAAGAAGAAGTGGTCGCTGGTTTCCTGGCAGAAACTGTGTAGGCCTAAGAATAGGGGAGGTCTGAACTTGGTTGATCCCTCAGTGGTTAACAGGATTTGCGGGGCCAAAATCTGGTGGAGGTGGATATCGGACACTAGCCTGCCATGGGCTACTCTGTGGAAGGAAAAGTACAGGCCAAATAGCTCCAATCTAGAATTAATAAGAATGCAGGACACCCCCACCGGCTCTCCTATATGGAATCATGCCCAAGCCAACAGAGATATTGTTCAGGACTACAGCTTCTGGGAGATAAGAAATGGAACCCAAGCACTTTTCTGGGAGGATGCTTGGCAACAATCCCCAAAACTGGATACCCCTCAATTCCAACCTTTGAAACATCACTCTCAGAATCAGGGCAAATTCAGAGTCAACCAATACTGGAACCCAACCAGTGAAGACCCGGAATGGAGGGAATGGACTATCTTCAACTCGACCCACAGCGAAGACATCCAGGACACCATTCAAGCTTTAAATCAAACTATCCTCAAAAGGAAAATCCGAATAGCTGCTGAAAATGATAAGCTCAGATGGGGACCAAAAGGCAACGGGGATTTCTCCCTAAAAGAAGCCAGAGGCATCATTGAGAGGGAAGAACAGCCTGACATTATTCCCTGGACCGATAAAGTTTGGGATAGCCTTCAATGGCCGAAAATCAGAACTTTTCTTTGGCTTCTAATGCAGAAGAAACCCTAACTTGGGAAAACTTGTTGAAAAAAGGATTCACGGGACCCTCTAGATGCCCTATGTGCCTGAAGGAAGTGGAAACAATGAATCATCTTTTCAATTCCTGTGAATGGGCATCCCAGCTTTGGCAATGGATGGAAGATAGTCTGGAATCGTCTGATAGGAACAGGGACTCTATTCAGGAGACCATCATTAATTGGAGGAGGAACTTTTCTAGAATTCAAAGAGTGGATAGTATATGGAAATGTTTCCCGGGTTTTATAGCTTGGACAATATGGAAAGAGAGAAATCGAAGAATCTTCATGGAGGAAGTTAGAAGCATAGAATGTGCAAAAGAATCTATCTTTATCAACATCAAACAGCTAATACAGGTAAAATGCAAAGCTGATACGAATGAAAAACCCACCGCTCAGGACTTGCGGATATTAAAAAGGTTTCAATTGGAGGCCTCTAGCAATCAACCATTGGGGGAAAATAGAGCTCAACCTTCTTCACAAATTCACAGATGGCTTCGCCCACCAGAAGGCAGCCTAAAATTAAATTTCGACGGGGCTTCAAGGGGCAACCCAGGCACTGCAGGTATTGGAGGCGCCATTCGGAACCAAGATGGAGATATCATCCACATCTACTGCAGGGCTCTAGGAGAATGCACAAACAATGAAGCAGAGTTTGCTGCGCTCGAGCAAGGATTGAATATTCTAAGAAACATGAGACGAGGAAATGTCATAGTGGAGGGGGATTCTGCTTTGGCCATCTCGGCGGCTAAACACCTGCAAGTAGGCACAAAAGCCAATAAGGCTACCAAGCATTGGAGGCTAGCTAAGGCAACTGAAAGCATAGAGGAGATGATAGTAGAATTAAGAGGCATAGTCTTCCAATCTGTGAGAAGAAAGGCTAATGGGTTGGCGGACTTTCTGGCAAACCACGGTGCTGACAACCCGAATACAACCACAAACAGTTGTTGGCAAGAGGTAACCTGCCCAATCCTCAAGGTGACATGTGCACAGCTGGCGGAAAACGATTCAAATCAACCCGATCCATCCTAGCCGATAATGGCTTCGACAATCGGTACCGGAGGTCTGAGAAATCCGGTAAAAGGAACACTCGCTACCGAAGTAACGGCATGACAGGACTAATAGGGAGGTGGCTTTATCGGCGGCGGCAGGCCAGCCAAACAAGCGATCATTACAGATCGAGCCACAGTATTCAAAGCATCAGCAAAATTAATAACAGGACACTTGGAAGGGAGCCGTATAAAAAGACATCAGTAACATTTATGTTCACTGCAAATCAGGCAGGGTGGATCAAGGCTCAGCGCATGGAGAATCGAAAGGAAAGCAAACAGGGTCTGTCCGACACCATTCGCATCCATAGCAACCGCTTAAACGTACAGAACACTTGGCAAAATGATAAATGGCTCATGAGCAGCCACAGTCATTCTAAGTCGACCTGCATCAGCCTCGCGTGTGTGGACCTCAATCAAATTGATTGCAATAGTACTCCTACCTACAGCCGGTTTAAGACCAATTTCAGGAGGATCCATATTCGAAAACGCTATAAAGCAGCGGGCATTCACTCTGTTTTCCCCACAGTTTCTTTTCATAGTGAAGAGCAAGCTCCCGTGAGTGATAGGTATATTGGCTGGAAGAAGCACAGAGAGTTAAGGATGGAAGCGGGAGGTTGTCGCTGTGCTGCAGCAAATCAGGACCTGCTTGAGGCGAAGAATGGATATGAAACCCGTGCTGCAGCTAGGAACAAGCATAAGGTGGCTGAGCTGGAGGCTAAGGTCAAGCAAGCGGAAGAAGGGCGCACGGAGGAGGAGATTGCAGAGGAGGTTGATTGGCTGAGGGACCCGGGAACCCCCTCGAAAAGGGCCACACAATTTGTTAGAACAAAGGCCGAAAGCTGGCGCACCAAAATGCTTATAGCCAAAGCCCTGGAAACAATGGAGAATGAGAAGCAGCACATGGCAACTGAAGTGAACCTCACTGAGGCTCAGATGGCAAAAGTTATCAACTACAACAACTCTCTGGAAGGACGGATCAACACTGTGCATGAAGCAGTTCAAATTGTCAACAAGAAGCTAACCCTGCTCATCAGGATTCTGAGAGACACGGTCAACACAGCTCCCGGCACCCCGCAGCCTGCCACAACTGAGGTACAGGAGAATGAATCCATGGCAGCAGTGCAAGCCAGGATGGACACTCACATGCGGCAGATGGGTCTGGACACCATAAGTCAAATGGGAAAATACATCTAGAGTAGCACCCTGTGTTGTTTTCTCCGGCTTTATATATGTTTCTGTCTAAGTCTGTCTATGTAAATGTCATGATATGTAATGTCTTGGTTGTGTCGGATAATAGGAACAAGCTCAGGTCGAGCCACCCTGCGAGGTGTGCTTTTTACAGTCTCGTTTTGGTGAATTCTCTGAGAAGGTGTTTAGACATGGCTCACTGTTATTCCCTGCTTTCGATCTGCTACGACGGATTTTTTGTACTATATTTTGTTATATAATATAATCTTCTGACTTACAAAAAAAAAAAAAGTTGTACCTTTCACGATATGAATTATGATTAAATGCATATGAGTTGCCAATACTTGGATAAGGTATGTTTAAGGAAGAAAAATTCCAAAACCTAAATATTTAGTAAAAATATTCGTGATATGTACATGCATATAGTTGTCATGATGGAAAGTGGTCAAATGAATGATTGTTGCACCCTTGTAATACATTGTGGATGGAAGTGTGTGAGATATATTTGATAATGCAATGATATTTTCCTTTCAATATATGTTGTTATATGGTCAAATGATTGTTGCACCCATGTAATACACTGTGGATGGAAGTGTATGAGTTATATTTGATAATGCAATGATAGTTTCCTTTCATTATATGTTGTTAGATATATATTTGATGCACCAAATTGTATTTATCTGTTTCCGTTGTGAAGCTATGCAATGAAAATAACTAGTGTTCTTATCGCCCTCGACAACCCAAGCAACTCTGCTTTTTTGTCTCCATTCTTCCTCCTGCATTTTGAGTATCTTTTGCTTCTATGCCGATAGATGCATAATGGATCGATTTGTAGCTATAGAATGGAAATCCTGACTAGATGGGTCTTTAAGTATTGAAATATCCTTATCAATATTAATGAGCTCTTGCTTGTGCAAACTTTTCTCTAGATAGATCCAAGACTTAGTTACCGATTTTAATATCCGCAACGTATAGGAGATCATAGCAATTTTGTGTAAATGTGGGATCTTCATGGGCTTGTTCCAAGAATGAAAAATGAAAGGCAGGGGTTGTGATTCAGATACACCACATCACTCCAAAAAAATCACTTAATCATCAAAGTTTTGAGGATATAAGGTCCATGACTATAGTCTCAACAATCTGTCGGCCAAAAATGTTTTAACCATGAAGCGATCTAACCTTTTGGAAATACGCTTAGAATCTAATCGTTTGTTCTTCTAGGTTGGAACCAAAGGGCTAGGGGAAATGTCCATAAGCAGTTTATTTTCAAACAGATCTCTAAAGTAAGCTTCAAGAAGATCTGATTTACCATTCTGCCCCCAAACATCTGATGTCGACTGATGTTGTACCTCCGTAGATAATTCTAGGTTAGGAATTATGTCAGAGCATCTAAAATGTTTTGTTGGTTTTTAAAGTTTTTTGGATGACCAAATCTCTAAACTACTTGAATAGGCGCAATTTTGAATTAATTATGATTAAATAGAAGGGTTGATTCTTCATCTCGAAACAGGAATTTAGCTTTGATTTATATGTGCAAGGCTGAAAATTTAGAAACTATATGATTTGTTTAACATCAAATAGATTATCTAACCATCATATACAATGGATGCAAGTAAAATACTTTTACATCCAAACAATATATGTTAAGAAACTTAAGGTAAGATGACAATTTATTGATGTAGAGGAGTTAAATCAAACAAACAGTTTAAATAACTAATCTATGCGATAGATTATAACTTCATGGGGGATTTAGACATATTGAAACTCAATATTATCTTACCCAAAACTCCCATAAACTTCAAAACATATGCAGAAAACAGAGTGAAAATAATAACAAAGAAAACTTACAGGAACACAATCTGCTTTGAAATGAATCCAGAATCCTTTAATTATTTTAGAACTAACCTTGAAGGATACAAGTCTTCTCAAAAGTCTATCACAATGGTTCAACCATTTATAAGTATTATTTCTAATTACTTATCAAAAATATTACATCTTAGATCGGATTCCAAACTAAAATACATTTACAAAATAATATACATTTTAACAAACACAAATATTTCTAAATATAGAGGAAAAATAGGAAAATCTGCTAGAAAATGTTGCATTTTTGAGGCTATGTAGGAATCTGGTGATGACTGTTGTTGCTTTTCTGGAAATGTTGTTCCTTTCATACTGAAAATCCTTAACTGCATTTACACTTCATTCGACCAATTCTAGTAGTCGATCTCACCTTCCTTCACTTGGGATCGAAAATCCAATCATATTCCTGAATCTTTCATCCACCTCAATGTAAGTGTCAAGAGTAGGTTTATTTACAGAAAGGTGGTGGACTTCGTGTTGGATATTCAAATCAAGTTGTATTCCTTGTATGAAGGCTTCACCACTGATAACACCTTTGGATTTTACAAATTTGGAGGCATTAGTACCTATGTTACACAGTTGTTCTTGATAGTTTTCTAATGGGATCAATTTTCCATTAGAATTTATGAGTATAGGCAAGCCTTGTTCCTTCAACATAGTGAATTTCCTATAGAATCTCTTGATATGCAATTCAAGATCCTTGCATTTGTTTTTTAATTGTATCATCAGATTCTTTTTTTTCAAGACCCTCTTGACATGACTATTGTTATTCTATCTGGAATAATGAGGTCTTCAAGTTCCTCCTTAGCTTTGGAATTCAGTAGCTTGATGATCTTTTGTGCTTCCTTCGGCCTGTGTTCCAAATCCACCTTTGTGTTTTTTATGGCTACCTTAACTCTATGTACAATTTCCTCCCGTTCAAAAATAATTTATATGGAAGGCCACATATCTATTATATTGGCATTTATATTCTACCAAATATTATTTTCAGCCTCAGCTAACATTTGGATTATAAAGTTCATGGGGTCTTGGATAGACAGTAATATGGTGCTTTGTTAAGGCACTCCTTGAAATGAAGTCACCGTGTTAGGTCCCTACACTACTAGTTTAACCCCTTATTGTTATTAGTACAACCCCCTTATTATATTGTTGTGCCCATGTAGTCCCCATATTTTTATTATTGTGCCCCATAGAAATCCACTACTGTTATTATTGTGCCCCATAGAAACCCACTATTGTTATTATTGTGCCCTTACATTATTATTGTTATGTCGGCTATGATTATATTATGACCTCTTAGACTCCTATAAATAGAAAGGAGGTCTTGTCATTTGTATCATCCAAGAATTGTTCATTTGTGTAATGTAAAGGAGGTTTCCCCCTCGAAGAGGCTGATTTTTAAGTCGTTGATCTATCTTTTCTATCTCTTTGTGAGTTGGTTTCATAACATTTGGTATCAGAGCTTTGGATTCTAGGGTTTTGCTGCTCCAAACAGGTCATCGTGGAATTTTCGCTATAACTTTTTTTTGTGACGTTTCAAAACATAAAAAAAAAACCCATTTGAGACGAAATCGTGTTGAACTTCGGGTCCGAATTTCAGATCTTGTCTCGCTATATTTTCAGAGAAATGATCTGAGGAATTTAGGGTTTTTGCAAGCTCCAAAATTCCGTCTCAAACAGGTCATCGTGTAATTTTCGCTATAATTTGTTTTCTACGAATTTTTAGATACTAAAATTAAAACCCATTTGAACCAAAATCTTGGTGAAGCTCGGGCCCAAATTTCAGATTTTTATTCGCTACATTTTCGGAGATACAATCCAAGACATTTATGGTTTATGCAAGCCCCCAAATTACATCCCAAACAGGTGACCTTAGGAAAATCATCATAACTTTCTCTCTGAGTATCAGATTGAAATCTCATAAGAAGTTACAGAAAGAGGACAACTTGGAGTTTTCTGTATATTTGTTTTAGGTCTAAAGGTCGAAACAGTGACACATGGCACTTAGTACAAGTTCACTCTTCTGAAAAGGTATATAATTAGGTCATCTTGTGGGATTGTGCATAAATCTTTCTTGGAAAATCCAATTTCGATCAGACTGGTGGCATTGGAAAGAGGACGCAGAGGGATACCGCAAGTTGCAATTCTAGAACTTGGAGATCTGAACTTTCAGAGATACAACGGATTGAAGATTGAGATCCTAAAAGCAATAAAAAGAATGACTCGAATCAAGAAAATAGAAACACCTAGTAACCAAAATTGGATGGATGATTTGGAGAATGCGATCGAAGCTAAAATAAATAGTTTTATCTATTTGATGAAAGCTGATATCGATGGTGTGAAAGCATATTGGAAAAAATACATGGAATAGTTGAAGAAAGACATGGAAGGTTTGAAGGAAGGTGGGACAAAGTTGCTACCAGAAAGACCTCCTAATGGTGAAAAGGTAGCAGAGGAAACTCATGATGAGAACAAAAGTAATGTTGATCATGATTTCATAGAATCTAACATTGGGTTGAAGATCTAACATATTCCAAAGATAGATATGAGGAATTTTGATGGCAAGGATCCTGTAACATGGATACTACAGATGGAGAAATATTTTGATCTACATGAGGTGCAACTGTTACAAAAGGTGCGTATTGCATATTTATATTTACAACCGAATCAATTTTTATGGTATGAAGGGATTTGTTCTCGTAAACAACTTGTCACATGGTCAATTTTCAAGGAGGAAATGATAGCACATTATGAGGATACAAAGAGAAACACCTTCTTTAGTTAAGTAGTAAATCTCAAACAAAAGGATTCAATGGCAGAGCACATTGAGGACTTACAAAAATTGAATATAAGGGTAAATGATATTCCAGAGAAGCAAAGGATTGATGTATTCATAGGGACTTTAAAGGATAACATTCAACATGAGGTTTGCCTTTGGGAACCTGATTCATTGGAGAATGCATTCAAGTTGGCAAGAAAAAGTGAAAGCAAAATTATGGAAACAAGGAATCCTATCACTCACTACTATAAATATGGAAGTGTTTTTTCTCCTAGCCTTCCACAACCTACAAGGTTTACACAACAATTGGAAGAAAAAAGAGAAAAATGGCTTTGTTACAGTTGTGAAAGAAAATACAATAAAGGTCATAAGTGTGCTAAGAAGAAATTATTTTACATATATTGTGAAGAGGAGGAAGAAAAGGATCAAGAAATGTTAAAAGAAGAGGATATACACCAGGAACCAGCCCCAGAGAAAGAAGAAATGAATCTAACCATATCTTGTAAAGCATTGGCAAGAATTACCACTCTTCAAACTCTCAAGATAGAAGGAAATATCAAGAAGAAAAATGTTCAAGAAGTGAAAGATCACATCAAGCATCAAGAAATGAATCCAACCATATCTTGTAATGCATTGGAAGAAATTACCACTCCTCAAACTCTCAAGATAGAAGGACATATCAAGAAGGAAAAGGTTCAAGAAGTGAAATATCACATCGAGCATCAACAACAAGTTCTCCAACTTTTAAAGGATAACGCCACTTTGGTGCAGAATCGAATGAAACAACAGGCAAATCAACATTGCAGTGAAAGAAGTTTTGATGTAGGCGATTGGGTATTTTTACGGCTACATCCATACAAACAAATGTCCCTCAAGCAATCTATTTATGAGAAGGAAATGTTGGCAATACTACATGCACTTAAGAAATCACGACCTTACCTAATGGGAAGACACTTCAAGGTAAAAATGGATCATGATAGTCTTAAATACTTTTTAAAACAAATATTATCTTCAGAAGAACAGAAAAAATGGGTCACAAATATGTTGGTTTATGACTTTGAAATCATCTATAAAAAAGGGAAGCAAAATGTTGTTGCAGATGCACTCTCAAGAAAGGATGAGGATGTGGAAGCATTGTTTTGTGCTATTTCTATTATCCAACTAGATTGGATAAATGAAGCAAGGGATGAATGGAAGAATGAAGAAGAAGTGTGCCCACTCATTCAAAAATTGTCAGAAGATCCCAGTTCAAACAATATTTTCGGAACTTGACGAGGAAGAAAAGATCATATTGGAACTTGAAGCAGTCACAAAACTGAGAAATCGACAGCTACGAAATAGATCAGAGTATCTCATTAAGTGGAAGAACTTACCGCTAAAGATTCCACATGGGAGGATGAGAATTTTATACAGAAGCATCCAGAACTACTCAAGTGTTGAGGACAACACTTTTTTAAGGAGAGGAGCATGTTAGGTCCCTGTACTACTATTTTAACCCCTTATTGTTATTAGTACAACCCCCTTATTATATTTTTGTGCCCATGTAGTCCCCATATTGTTATTATTATGCCCCATAGAAGCCCACTTTTGTTAATATTGCGCCCTTACATTATTATTGTTATGTCGGATCTGATTATATTATGACCCCTTAGACTCCTATATAGAAAGGAGGTCTTGTCATTTGTATCATCCAAGAATTGTTAATTTGTGTAATGTAAAGGAGGTTGTCCCCTCGAAGAGGCTGATTTCTAAGTTGTTGATCTATATTTTCTATCTCTTTGTGAGCTGGTTTCATAACACACTGATTCAATTCCCCGTCCCGATTGGGGTGATATATTGGACATGATGAAGATGTAGTCTTGTCAAGCTTACAAAAAAAACATTTGGATTAAAAAGATTGATCTTCATATTTTTGCACTTGTTGCATGAGTCTATAAATTTTCTACAATTCTGACAAATATGCATTGTCAGTTTTGCATTTATTCTCCTCCACCTTAGCCAATTTTGCTGACAGATTATCATTTTCTGACTGAACAATTGATAATTCATCTAGAGCTCTAGTAAGCTCTTCTATGGGCTCTGAAACTATAGTCCTCACTAAAGTTTATGCCTCTGTACCTACGCCCGATGTAGACACTCTTGTTACTTCTCACTGTTGTTTTCTTTCAACATTATTTCCATATCCTACTCCATCTTCTGTATATGTGCATTCTGCTCCACTACTATAGTAAAAATTTTGTCTTTTTCCATCTCTATATTGCCACCTCTTTAGCTTAAGATGCTTTGTGGAGGGCAGCTTCAATTGCTTCCTCAATGCTTATATATTTGCTTTCTTATTTTTTATTAGCTCTTTCGTTGCTTTAACATCTTTAGGATCATGTCGCTATATATGAGGAAATTGTATTGTGGCTATGTAGATTTGTATTCTGAGTGAGAAAGAGAGAGGAGATTGTGTGAGAGCAAAGAGGGAATTACAATGGATATGTTGTAGGTTGTATCTCTTCATTTTGTTGGATAATATAAAATAAAGGACTAGCTATTTCTCCATCGACGTAGCCCAAATTGGGTGAACCACGTATATCTATGTCTCTTTTGTTTTATGGGTTTTTTGTGTTTATATTTCTGCAATATATTTTATGTGTTCCATTGCTCTGTAATATATAATTTTCTAACAAGTTCATATTATTTAAAGATGAATTTAATTGATAAACAATCATGGTTGATCGGTGAGTGATGAAAAGAGGAGCTCCTCTGTCTGCTTATGTAGATCAATTTGATCTATTTCATGTATTTTCTTAGTGGCAATAGAAAATATGGAGGCTTTCCATGAAAGCCATCTGGAACTATCCTTTCTTTGCATCAAATGCAAAAAGTAGTCTATGTTGGGTCATGGTTGTTTGCTTCCAAAACTCAGAGTAAGTAGAAGCCTTCAGAGCTTCATTCTTCAAATTTATTTCTCTGTATCTAAAAAGATGCACTGCTAAGTAGAAACTTGTGCACTGGTGGATACTATAGATTGGACATTTGCTTCAACAGTAGTTGATTGTACTGCTTCTTCTACTTGAGTAGAAGGATTAATAGGTGTCCCTGGTAAGATCATTGTGGTTGGTTGCTTTGTGTTTCCTTCATCTACAGTTTCATCTTGAATAGGTATTATTTGAGATCTAAACAAAGGATTAATTGGACAATCTTATTTTTTATTAGCCTTAGGGTCCTTCTTCTTCCTTTTAAAAACAATGAACTCTACATCTGGATTGTCAGAGTCTGTAGGAGACATTGGTTTTGTTTCTCTTTTATGCTCCTTCTCTTTAGAAATAGGTGTCTTCATGGATGACTGAGTAACCAGTTGTTCTTCGGCTTCCTGTAAAGTACCTTCTATCCATTCTTCCTTATTGGCATATTGCTCAATCTCAGGTCTCTGTGTGTGTGCATAAGAGGTGTTTTTTCTACTCCAACCTAAGTTTAGAAATAATACCCTGAGGATCATATGACCAGGAGAAGTTGAGCTTGAATTTCATTTGGCTCAATATTGCATCTATTTTTTTTGCAGCAGCTTCGGTATCGATAATGTATGGTCCTATGTGTGATTTGAATTTAAATTGTGCCTTATTATTGTAGGAAACAAAGTGCACTTCATCAATGTTTAACGTACTCCGATGCAAAAATCCCGATAGGTACAAAAATTGGCAATCTGTATGGAGGCAATTTTGATCCATAAACTATGATTTCGATGTAGTTCTGGTATAAATACCAGTCTCCCACTTTGCCTGCTATGATAAGTGTAAATCAGGAGAGATCCTTGGGATTACATTGTTTCTTAACAAACATAGTGAAATATACAAGAATTTGTCAACAAAATTGGTATAGGAATAGTCCTTTGAGTTATTTCTAACTAGAGAAGCCCAATGAATGGCTTGCCAAGGATTACCTTCACTATCATTTTTTTGTAAAGAGAATTTGAATTTATCTGCTTGTTAATATAACATAAGATAAACTAGGACTGACTGGTATTTGAAAACACCTTCCGCTTTGTAATTAACCAACTGCTCATGGATTTAATTGGCTAAAAATTGATTGTAGTTGAAAAGTAGAGAGGGTTGTTTACCAACTGCAAAAGTGGACATCTACCCACTAATCATTATAGTATCCAAGCAATCGAGTTACCATGGAAATGACTTGCTTGGACATCTAAGGAAAGATAGAAGTTGGATATGCGGTACTAGTCCTAGGCAACTCAGCATTCTCAGGAAGGAAAATTTCAAATATCTAGGCTCTCTAAGGGAAAGTGAGTTTTTTATACAATTCCATTAAGATTTCAACAGAAAAAGGGTGATGGGAAGGTTCATATTTAATTTATAGTGCATGGCAGATACTTTCAGGAGAAACAAAGAAGATAACTTCATTACTTTGGAAAATGACAACCCTTTGACTAGGTAAATACCTAAAGTGACACCAGACAACGAATTCTGGGAAGAAATGAGTTTGGGGGAAGATGAACTGTGGGAGAAAGGATTCCCATATGTTTAATTCATCACTCTTGTCTAGATATTTTTGCTTGGACAAATTATGTATCTCATAAAGGTCAAATACTAAAATGGTTTTTGTGATTTTATGTTGGGTGTCTACTAAATAGGCTTTGTCGAAATGAGAGACTGCGGGAATAAGTGGATTGTTCTCTGTGGCCTTTTCTTTTCCCTTGCGGTTCGACATCTTATATGAAAGAGAATCAAGTATAGAAGGAAAATGCTAAGAAGATTTAGACAGAAAAAAAATTGATAGAAGAAAGCTTCAAATAGAAGAAATTTTTAAACACGGGGTTACCTACAAAAGGTGTTGACGATACACTGGGAGAATTTCTTTTGAAAGCTAAAAGTTGGAGGCACAGAGTTCTTTGTTCGGTAGAATAAAATAGCTAGCAAAGGAACTAAATAATTGGCGTTACAGGGTTTTATATAATTAGGTGAATCGGGTGCATAACGACCAATCAAACGTCTTTGGAGTGAGGGCTTAATTAACAAAAACGAGTATATGGAAGGAATAAATGATGTAACGTTCATAAGATCTCGTGGGAGATTTCAAACGCTAACAGATAAGTGACATGGAAGGATGATGATGTGGCAGGATGAGTGGTAAGAGTCGAGTGGTAGGAGGTAATGGTTAGGTGGCAGAAGATATGTGGCAGAGGGAATGACACTTGGCAGGAGATGGTTGGCAGAGGATATAATCGTTGGTGGGAGCGGAAGTGGTTTTTCGGGGGGTGGGGTGTCGGTGGTTTATGGTATTGGGAGGTGAACCCCCTAAATCCTTCAACGTTCACCACATATGCTTTAGCAATTTGGGCGGAGACCGCTTTTTTGGCCACCCCCCCCCATGTTAACCGTCAAGAGCGCGGAGGGGGCCCAAAAAGTTCATCTACCATTGATCTCGGCGGAGTGAATCAGAGTCATTTCTTCTAGCGCAAACTTTATTTTCATGTGACAAGATTATTTTTTCGTATCTTAACTTTATAAAATAAGATAAAAACATGAAAATCAATTATCCCAATTTTAACTTAGAAACAAATTTAATATTTCTGAATCTGATAGTGGCATTTAAATGTGCATCACTAAAATTATTTTTTCTAGGGATTTCATATCCTTTTTTTTTTAATTTCTCTCAATATTTTCATTCTTTTCAATTTCATTTTTTATCCCTTCTCATATATATATATATATATATATATATATATATATATATAGAGAGAGAGAGAGAGAGAGAGAGAGAGAGAGAGAGAGAGAGAGAGAGATTATTTCTTTTTCATTTTTTGACATATAAATGTAAAAATGCATAATGATATTACGACATCGGCTCCATTTGGGGACTGTTTTTCCCTATGAGATGCAGAGAACATGCATATCCATGTGCCTTCTCCTCGGGCTATGGAGACTTTGTTGTGAAAATCACACTTTCCATGAAAATGTAAATAAAAACCGAAAATGTATAATGAATTATGGTTGTAACATCTTTCAGTACTGAATATAGTGCTTGAGATATTGTCCATTGATAGGCAATGTACAGTAAGCTCCTTCTAGGTTTTGCAGAATGAAAGTATTTTTCCTTTAACCTTTGCAATGTTGAATGGCCCCAGCCAGAGATTATCAAATTTACCATGTTTGCCCTTTTCTTCCCTTCGAGCATCCCATTTCAAAACTAAATCTCCTTCTCTAAAATCTCTTTCTCTAGATTTCCTATCAAACAAAGTTTTCATCTTGTTTTGGTATTGACGAAGTTGTATTGAACTTAATCTCTATCTTCATTCAATTCTATAATCTGATTAATTCTTCTAGAAAAAAAATTAGGTTCTTCATTTCTCTCTTGTAAAAATTTCATGACAGGGAAAGCTAACTGTGTAGGAAGAATAGCCTCAATGCCATATACAAGTTGAAAAGGGGATTTACATGTTGATCTTTTGGGTGAAATTGTGTTGGCCCAAACTGCATACTTAAGATGACTTTCTGAATTTCTCTTATGATCTAAAAGTACATTTTTTATCACCTTTACTAAACTCTTATTGGATGACTCTACCAATCCATTTCCTTGAGGATAGTATGGAGTAGAATGATGCAATAGGATCTGATATTTGTAGCAAAATTCTCTCATTTTAACACTACTAAATGCTTGTGCATTATATGTGACTATCTGTTGAGGACACCCAAATATAGATAATATATTTTCCTCGATAAATTTAATGACAATAGTATCAGTAGAATTTTTGACCAAGATAGCTTCTACCCATTTTGTAAAATAATTTGTGGCAGTTAAGATCCATCTGTGTCAATTGTTGGATGTTGGATGTATTTCTCCAATGAAATCTAGTCCCCATTGTATGAAAGGTGCATGAATAAAAACTGGAACAAGGGGGAGTGTTGCTAATATTTGTTTACCAGCAAAAATCTGACATGGGATGCAGCTTCTCGCCTTTGCTCCAAATTGTGAAAACAACTTTGACCAAAAGAAAAATGCTCTTAAAACATTGTGTGTTGTTGCTCTCCAAGGATAATGACCCCCACATATTCCTTCATGAAATTGATCTATAACACCTTATGTTTCTCTCTCAGTCAAGCATAGAAGTAATATATTTAAAGGATCTTTCCAATACAAGTTAACATTGATAATACAATACTTAATAGCCTTGAATTTAAGAGTTTTGCATTGATTTTTTGTGAAACCAGGAGGATATTCGAAATCATGAAGAAAGTTCACAATATCAGCATACCATTCAGATAACAAGAACTTTTCCTCAATGTGAAGCGGAAGAGGAATTGAATCTATAGAAGAAGAAGGTTCTTATGGATTCTTCTCTTCTAAACCTGGAAAAGCTTCTCGTGGATTCTTCTCTCCTGAACCTGAAAAAGGTTCTTGTGGATTCTTCTCTCCTGATACCTACATGATAGTGTTTACTCCTAGAACTTTGCAGTTAGCTTTAGCCAAGAGCTTGGCTAAACTCTATCCTTTTACTAACTTAGTGAATTTGATGTCTAGATCAAATTCAAGAATTTTAGTTATCCATCTCCCTCTCCTACCATATTTATCAGGTTGGGTCAAAACAATTTTGACAGCATTTTCGGGACATAAGCAGTAATAGGGGAATGAAGGACATAAGCTTTGAAAGCTTTTAGAGCTTGTACAAGGGAATGGGTATGTTTTTCAATAATATCATATTTTAGCTCTCCATCTCTCATAACTTTACTAGAAAGGGAAATTGGTTGTTCATCTTGGTCATCATTCTTTTGTAGTAAAACAACAGCTAAAGTGGTATCGAAGGAAAAAGAGAAAAGGTTGAAAGGTTTTGTATAATCAGAGTTGGCTAGTATTGGGGCTTCATAAATAGCCTTTTTAATTTGTGTAAATGCATATCTAGCCTGCACTTTCCATTTAAAATCTTGATCTTTCTTCAACATATCAATAGTATCTTTAACAATTTCAGCATAGTTTGATATAAATCTCCTTAGAAAATTAATTCCCTAAAAAAGCTTGAATTTCCTTTTTTTCTGGGGAGAACAATTACCTCAATAGCTAAGACTCGTTTTGGATCAATTACCACTCCTTCTTTTGAGATGATGTAGCCTAGTAACTTTCTTTCTTTTATGGCAAATGAATATTTCTTTGGGTTGAGCAAGATTATGATTTTTCTCCACCTATCAAAAACCTTTCTCAAGTGCTTTAAGTGTTTTTCGTCAGAGTTTGAAAACATAGTTAGATAATCGAGATAAATAACAATAAACTTATTGATTTTACCAACAAAAGTTAAATCCATTGCTCTTTGAAATGCTGCTCTTGCATTGGTTAAACCAAATGGTATCCTAGCATACATGAATGTACTCGAGGGAGTGGTGAATGTTGTTTTCTCTCTGTATTCTGGAGCTATCAAAATTTGGTTGTATCTAGATAAACCATCTAGCATAGAAATTCTATTAGAACCTGAAACTCGTTGCAGTAGTTGATCCATTTTAGGCAATGGATAATTGTCTTTTAAGGATGATTTGTTCAGATTCCTAAAATCCACACACAATCTAATTTCACCATTCTTTTTTCTTACAGGAACTAAATTTACAATCCACTCAGAATGTATAACATGAACAATAATATTAGCATCCAACAACTTCTTTAGTTCTCTCTATGGTTGGAAGTAAAATTGGATTAATTCTTCTTAATTTTTGTTGCAATGGTTTGGCTTTTGGTTTTAAAGGGATTTTATGCTCAATAAGATTTTTATCATAAGTTTTGAGCTCATCATAGGACCAGGAAAATACATCTTTATAATGCTTTAAGAGATTTATATACTTGTATTTTATATCCTTAGGTAAGGATACTGAAATTTTCACATTTTCGTTTTTTTCATTAGTTCCAATGTTATAGTCTTCTACATCCTCTTGTGGTGTGTTTAATAATGAAGTTTTCAAAACATCATTATGATCAAAAAGACTTTCAAGAGGGATTAGACCCTAGGGAATGAAATTGTTTGGCAATTGGAGGATATTATGATTAACTATCTTGTTATTCAACTGTGAGGATTCATTTTCATGAGTTGATTTATGATCAATAATTTGTTCTTCCTCAATTTGCAAGGTTGAGAAATCATCAACTGCCTGCAGGAAACTCTTCAATTGTTCATCATTTTCAAACACTTGCTAGTGTTTAAGATTATCAGGGATTGAAGACATATAATTTACCTGAATTTGATGTTGGAGTTGCATTGGATTAGGAGTTTTAAAGAAGCTTGCAGAAACTGCTAAAGACATTGCATAAATGTTCTCATCTCTTGGGATTGTTGTGATGTTAAAAGCTTGGAAATAGTTTTCTATAGAATCCCATACCTCATTTCAGTAAGATCTAAACCTAGGAGGTTTTGCTTGGCATAGATTCCTTACCTATTTTACGATTAATTTTGAGTCACTAAAAACACTTAAATTTTGAACTTTTAGACTTTTAGCTAACTCAAGGCCTAGAAGCAGGGCTTCATATTCTACTACGTTATTAGTAACATTGAAGTCTAACTTAAAAGATTGGGTTATGTTTTATTTATCTAGATAAATTAACACAATTCTTGCTCCAACCCCATCTTTAGAAAAAGCCCCATCGAAGTATAAAAAATCATTATACTAAACTGAGAATTTTGGAGATCATTAGATGACAATGTGAAGCATAAAAAATCCTTATCAATAGCATAAATCATATGATTTATTGCTTAATCAGCCCTTAAAACAGTGTTGATGAGTCTTACCTCTCTGTATAACCTAAGATGTTCACCCCCAGATACAAGAATTGTAGCATAAGACATATCCATCTACATATTTCCCCTAGTTTGGCACAGCGTGATCTTGATAACAACATTCCAAATTTGGGAGGGATATATGTGACTACAATGTCTGGTGCTACACTTTTCACAGGGATTTGTGCTAAAGTTACAACTAGGTCTTTTATCAGTTCGAGACAAGGAACTTTCTTGGAGTCAAAGGTGTATAAATCATGGTAAGGTCTAGTAATTTGTAATTGAAAATGATCCATGATTACTTTGGGCATCAAGTTATGAGAGGCCCCTAAGTCTAACATATAGTTGTATAGAAGAAAATCATGAACTTTGAGAGTGACATAAAAGGGAGGAACGTTCTCATCAATCATGTCAAAACTAGGACTAAAAACCACTGATGGTTTTTCATCCTATAAATTGATCACGTCCCCCTCAACATCTATACTCGAGGATTGGATCCACTTTGATACTTCATTTTTGTATCTTGGGTTTTTAGAGAGTTCAGATAGTGGAACAGAGATTTTGACTCTCTCTAACTCTTTTTCTACATTGAAAATTGTTGGAATAGTTTTTTCAAAAGCATTATGTTCATTAGGTTGAGTTAATGGCTCAATTACAATTGTTTGAGTTTCAACATTTTTTTTCGGAGCCCCATTGATTGTAACATTCTTGGCTAACCTACTAGGGCCTGGTCTATGCCTCAAATCATACCTTTTATTTAATTTAGCAATTAAAAACTCTGAAAATGCTTGATATTTAGAAACATGTGAAGTTTCTTGATTTTGAGTTAAAGCTTGATCATCGGAAACTGGAATTATAGCATTATTCTATGATTGATCATTGAAATAATTTATGTCATTAGAAACTAATGGTCTAGTTTCTTCGGGTTCTTGATCATCATTCATCAACGGTTGTTGAATTTGTTGATCACGGTTGGGTCTTTGTAAAATCTGGGGTTGGAAAAGTCTTTTGTACTAAACCTGAGGTCTGTTTGATGTTTGTTGAACTACTCTAGGTTGTGTTTAAATCTTTGAAATCCTATTTGAAATATTTTTAAGGAAGTAATTTCATCAATTTTGTGATCCTCAGTTTTTCTTTTAGAAGAAGAACCTCCTTCTTCCCTAGCTTTCATTTTCCTTTTAGCTTTTTCAGCCTTTGCTTTGAGTTTGGTTGAGGCTACTCTATTTGCCTCAACCTCAATGGTGTTGGTTTGCATGTCTGTTAGGGTTACAAAAGTTCTTTCTCTGAGCATAACTACAAAATCATCATCAAATCCTTTAGAGAACTTGACTTTGGCAGCAATCACAGGTGGTTTACAGTCTGGTGGCATTTTATTGTAAATTTTGTTAAATCGTTTTATAAAATCAGCAACAGGATCACCAGGGTTTCTTTTTAGGTCATCAAATTCAGTTAGATAGTAAACTGGATATTTTTTAACAACCCATTGGTTTTTAAAAATAGTAACTAATTCATTCCAAGAAGGGATAGAATTATCTCGTAGTTGTCAAAACCAAATCCTAAAGTTTCCTTCAAGAGATTCAACAAACAACCTCATTTAGACATCTTCATGCTCTATATTCATGTTACCAGCAAAGTCTAAGAAAGCAGTCAGATGGTCTTCGGCAGACAAACCAATTTCACCATCGAATCTAGGTAAGTGCTTAAGATATCCATCTAGGAAATTATTTAGATGATTGGGAAGAACTAAGGTTGCATAACGATCCTGAATGATGGGTTGAATACCAGCCGTTTGATTAGATGAAGATGATGAAGATGATGATGAGCTTTGAGAAGATGAAGATGATGAAGGGGATGAGGTTGAGCTTTTGGGAGTTGTGGGGGGGGGGGGGGGGGGGGGTAGGCTAGAATAATTTATGGAAGTTTTTATTTTTCGTGGTGTTTGTATTACTAATTTTTGTTCTTCAAGACCAAACTTTCCTTCATTATCAAACAAAGGATTTGTGTAAACAAAAAAGTTGTCCTCAAAGCTAACAAAAGTAGATGGATAAGTGTGAATTACTGAAGAAATAAAGTCAATAGGTTTTAATTATGGTAATTCCAGACCTAATTCTTTTTTTGATTTAGGAGATTCTAAAAGAGGTTCAGGAATCTGATAAGATTCCAACTGATAAACAAGGAGATTTGACAGCAAATGAATTCCTTTAGATAGTAGTTCTAACACTTTTGGTGGTAAATCTGATAGTTCAAGAGGAATTGGAATAGGTCTGAAAGGATCAGTTTCAGAAACAATTTCAGATGGATGAATTACAGAAGCAGAAGTACAGGCTTCTCGTCTTTGTCTTGCAGAAGCAATTCTTGCCAGTCTCTCAAGATCTGATAATGGAGAATAAAGTTGTGGATCTGAGAGAGACCTAGTGTGTCTACATGAAGGCAGCTTATTTTTTGTGGAATTTTCGGATGAAAGATTTTAACCTAACAACCTTTTATTCATCGTTAAAAGGTAAGCTTTAATCGTTGTCCCAGGGAAAATAGTTCAAGAATTTTGTTCCCTGACAACAGCGCCAGTATGATGTTGTACCTTTGTAGATAATTCTAGGTTAGGAATTATGCCAGAGCATCTAAAATGTTTTGTTGGTTTTTAAAGTTTTTTGGATGAACAAAGCTCTAAACTGCTTGAATAGGTGCAATTCTTAATTACTTATGATTAAATAGAAGGGTTGATTCTTCACCTCTAAACAGTAATTTAGCTTTGATTTAGATGTGCAAGGTTGAAACTTTAGAAACTATATGATTTGTTAAACATCAAAAAAATTATCTAACCATCATATACAGTGGATGTAGGTAAAATACTTTTACAACCAAACAGTATATGTTAAAAAAATTAAGGGAAGGTCACAATTTATTGATGTAGAGGAGTTAAATCAAACAAACTGTTTGATTAACCAATCTCTGTAATAGATTATAACTTCATGGGGGATTTCAAACATATTGAAACTCAATATTATCTTACCCAAAACTCCCATGAACCTAAAAACATATGCAGAAAACAACGTAAAAATAATAACAAAGAAAACTTACAGGAACACAATATGTTTTGAAATGAATCCGGAATTCTTTTATTATTTCAGAAATAACCTTGAAGGATACAAGTTTTATCAAAATCCTATCACAATGGTTAAACCATTTCTAAGTACTTTTAGAAAATATTACATCTAATATCAGATTCCAAACTAAAATACATTTACAAATAATATTTGTTTTAACAAACACAAATATTTCTAAATATAGAGGAGAAAAATGAAACTCTGTTGGAAAATGTTGCATTGTTGATGGTATGTAGGAATATGGTGATGATTGTTGTTGCTTTGCTAGAAATGTTGTTCCTTTCATACTGAAAATCCTGAACTACATTTACACTTCATTCGACCAATTTAGTAGTCGGTCCCACCTTTCTTCACTTAGAATAGAAAATCCAATCATATTGTTGAATCTTTCATCTAACTTAGTGTAAGTGTCAAAAGTAGGTTTATTTACAAAAAGGTGGTGGACTTCGTGTTGGATATTCAAATCAAATTGTATTCCCTGTATGAAGGCTTCACCAGTGATAGCACCTTTGGTTTTTGCAAATTGGAGGCATAAATACCTATGTTACACAACCGTTCTTGTTAGTTTTCTAATGGGGTCAATTTTCCATTAGAATTTTTAGTGTAGGCAAGCCCTTTTCCTGCAACACAATGAATTTCCTATATAATCTCTTGATCTGGAATTCAAGATCCTTGCATTTGTTTTCTAAGTATCATCGGATTCTTTTTTATCAAGACCCTCTTGACCTCCATGATTATTGTTGTTTTGTCTAGAATATTGAGGTCTTCAAGATCCTCCTTAGTTTTGGAATTCAATAGCTTGATGATGTTTTGTGCTTCCTCCTGCCTGTGTTCCAAATCCACCTTTGTGTTTTCTATGGTTGCCTTAACTATATGTACAAGTTCCTCCTGTTCAAAAATAATTTGTATGGAAGGCCACATATTTGTTATATTGGTATTTATATTATACCAAATACTATTTTTAGCCTCAGCTAACATTTGGATTATACAAGATTGATCTTCATATTTCTGCACCTATTGCATGAGTCTATAATTTTTCTGCAATTCTGACGAATATGCATTGTCAGTTTTGGGTTTATTCTCCCCATCTTAGCCAATTTTGTTGACATTTTTATCCTTTTCTGACTGAACAATTGATAATTCATCTAGAGCTCTTGTAAGCTCTTATGTGGGCTCTGAAACTGTATTCCTCACTGAAGTTTTTGCTTATGTACATGCGCTCAATTTCGATACTCCTGCTACTTCCCACTGTTGTTTTTCTTTCTTCAGTGTTTCCATAGCCTGCTCCGTATTCAATATCTTTGCATTCTGCTCCACTACTATAGTAAAAATTTTATCTTTTTCCAGCTCTATATTTGCAACATCTTTAGCTTGAGGATGATCTATGGAGGGCAGCTTCAATTGCTTCCTCAATGCTTGGATATTTGCTTCCTTATTTTTTGTTAGCTCTTCTACTATTTTAACATCTTTAGAATCATGTCATAACTTTTTGACCAAATCCTCTAGAGATTTGATTCTATTATCCTTTGCAAATGAGGACATTTTTTCAATCTTTAATTGAGAGTTCATATTATTTAAAGATGACTGTAACTTAGAAAACAATCATGGCTGAGATGGTGAGTGATGAAAAGTGAGCTCCCTTGTCTGCTTATGTAGATCAATATGATCTATTTCATGTATTTTCTTAGTGTCAATGGAAAATATGGAGGCTTTATAGTCTTCAACACTCCTGGGGTCTGGTACCATAGGTTCCATGAAAACCATTTGGAACTATCCTTTCTCTACATCAAATGCATAAAGTAGTCTATGTTGGGGCATGGTTGTTTGCTTCCAAAACTCAAAGTAAGTAGAAGCCTTCAGAGCTTCATTCTTCAACTTTATTTCTTTGTATTTGGAAAAGATACTCTGTTGTTTAGAAGCCTATGAACTCATGGATATTGGAGATTGGACATTTGCTTCAATGGTAATTGATTGTACTATTACTTATACTTGAGTAGAAGGAGTAATAGGTGTCATTGATAAGATCATTGTGGCTAGTTGTTATGTGTTTCCTTCGTCTGTAGTTTCATCCTGAATAGTTATTATTTGAGACCTAAACAGAGGATTAATTGGAGAATCTTATTTTTGAGTAGCCTTAGGGTCCTTTTTCTTCCTTTTAAAAACAATGAATTCTACATCTAGATTGTAAGAGTCTGTAGGATACATTGATTATCTTTCTCTTTTTTGCTCCTCTTAAAAAATAGGTGTCTGCATGGATGACTGAGTGACCAATCATTCTTCGGCTTCTTGTAAAGTACCTTCTATCCATTCTTCCTGAATGGAATATTGCTCAATCTCAGGTCTCAGTGTGTATGTGCATAAGAGGTGATTTTTTGCTCCAGTCTAAGTTTAGAAATAATACCGTGAGGATCAAATGACCAAGAGAAGTTGAGCTTGAACTTCATTTGGCTCAAGATTGCATCTATTTCTTTTGCAGCAACTTTAGTATTAATAATGTATGGTCCTATATGTGATTTGAGTTTAAATTGTGCCTTCTTATTGTAGGAAAAAAAGTTCACTTCATCCATGTTTAACATCTGCCTGATATACTCCAACGCAAAAATCCTGATAGGTACAAAAATTGGCAATCTATATGGAGGAAATTCTAATCCATGAACTCTGATTTCGATGTAGTTATAGTATAAATACCAATCTCCCACTTTGGCCTACTCTGATAAGTGTAAAAAATTCTTATCTCGGGAGAGATCCTTGGGATTACATCATTGCTTAACAAACATAGTGGAGTATACAAGAATTTGTCAACAAAATCAGTATAGGAATACTCCTTTGAGTTACTTCTAACCAGAGAAGTTCAGTGAATGACTAACCAAGCATTACCTTCTCTATCAGTTTTCTCTAAATGGAATTTGAATTTATCTGCATGATAATATAACATAAGATAAAATAGGACTCACTGGTATTTGAAAACACCTTATGCTTTGTAATTAACCCACTACTCATGGATTTCATTGGCTAAAAATTGACTATAGTTGAAAATTCGAGAAGGTTGTTTACCGACTGCAAACGTGGACAAAAAGCCTAATACTATCTCATCTACCCACTAATCAGTATAGTATCCAAGCAATTGAGTTACCATGGAAATGACTTCTTGGACATCTCAAGAAATATAGAAGATGGATATGGGGGACTAGTCCTAGGCAGCTCAACATTCTCAAGAAGGAAATTTTCAAATATCTGGGCTCTCTAAGGGAAAGTGAGTTTTTTATACAATCCCATTAAGATTTCAGCAGAAAAAGGGTGATAGGAAGGTTCATATTTAATTTGTAGGGTCTGGCAGAGGCTTTCAGGAGAAACAGAGAAGATAACTTCATTACTTTGGGAAATGACAACCCTTTGACTAGGTAAATACCTAAAGTGATACCAGACAGAGAATTCTAGGAAGAAATAAGTCTGGGGGAAGAAAAATTGTGGGAGAAAGGATTCCCATATGTTTAATTCGTCACTCTTGTCCATATATTTTTGCTTGGCCCAATTGTGTAGATCATAAAGGTCAAATTCTGAAACGGTTTCTACAATTTTATGTTGGGTGTCTACTAAAGGGGCTTTGTTGAAATCTGGGACTAGTGGAATAAGTGGATTGTTCTCTGTGGCCTTTCATTTTCTCTTACGGTTTGACATTTTATATGATAGAGAATCAAGTATAGAAGGAAAATGCTAAGAAGATTTGGATGGAAAACTCTGACAAAAGAAACTCTTAAACATAGTGTTACCTATGAAAGTTGTCGACTATAGGTTGGGAGAATTGATTTTCAACGCTAACAGTTGGCAAAAGAGAGTTCTTCATTCTGTAGAATCAAATAGCTAGCATAGGAACTGAATAATTGGCATTAAAGCGTTTTATATAATCAGGGGAATCGAATGCATAACGACCAATCAAATGTCTTTGGAGCGGGGGCTTAATTAACAAAAATAGGTATATGGCGGGAATAAATGTTGTAATGTTCATAAGATCTCGCAGGAGATTTCAAACACTAACAGATAGGTGACATGGAAGGATGATGATGTGGCAGGATGGGTGGCAAGAGTCGAGTGGTCGGAGGTAACAGTTATGTGGTGGAAGATATGTGGCAGAGTGAATGACACTTGGCGGGATATGGTTGGCGAGGGATATAATCATTGGCGGGAGCAGAAGTGGTTTTTCGGGGGGGTTGGGGGGGTGTTGGTGGTTTATGGCATTGGGAGGTGACCCCACGAAATCCTTTAGTGTTCACCACATATGCTTCGGCAGTTTGGGCAGAGACCGCAGCGGAGTGAATCAGAGCCGTTGCTTCCAGGGCGAACTTTATTTGCATGCGACAAGATTATTTTGTAGTATCTTAACTTTATAAAATGTGATAAAAATATCAAAATAAATTATCCTAAGTTTTAACTTAGCAACAAATTTAATATTTCTGAATCTGATAGCGACATCCAAATGTGCATCTCTAAAATTAATTTTTCTAGGGATTTCATTTCCTTTTTTCTCAATATTTTCATTTTTTTCTTGATATATATATATATATATATATATTCTTTCTTTCTTTTTAATTTTTTGACATATAAATGTAAAAATGCAGAATAATGTTAGAATGCGGACACAATCACATGTTAAGATCAAGAAGTGTAAATCCAGTGTCCAAATTCCCACAAGCCGATCCCAAAAGTGTCTCTTATTTGTATATGGAGCATATGTGTTCAGTACACTTAGCCTCTTCCTTAAACCTCATTTGTATCCCGTTAATATAATTCTAGTGAATGTTTTATATGCCTTAGACGAGAAACATCTTGAATCCCACATATCCGCTAGACCACCACTCAATGACCTAAATGCTCATTGCACAGACCTCCCAAGTAGGAAAGCTTTTTGATAATATTTCCATGGCGTGGGCTTTGTCAAACATTGTTTCTTGTATAAGAAAAATGGATGGATGATTTAGACTAAAAATGGAACATAGGGATCTAAGTTTTAAGGATGATCCCAATCCCCGTATATTAATGGACATAATTTTCATCTTGGAGCAATTGCAGCAGATGATTTTGCTTTAAGAACCCGTGAATCCTGACCCATTAGGTGGTCTGGAACATCATTAGAAAAAGCAAGATTGTATGGAGCATATTGAGCATCCTCCAAGGCCTCCGAGAAGCGTATTGAAATCAACCGAGAGATCAGAGCAACTGGTAATCTTCTTGTATTTAGTGGCTCGTTATTTTTGTAACTGTCACATTCTTCCTTTGTTACTAGTTGGGAATCACCCGTGTTATGTGGGAAAAAATATTTTTAATTGTTAGAGGCTCCAACTCAATTACACACCAAGAAAGTAACGTGATCTCTGAGTCATCTGATAATGTAGGAGATCCATTACCTTGAAATCTACCAAAATGGATATGCTCAACACAAAGGCCAATTTTACTCTTAATAGACATCGGTGTATATGGCCGAGCATTCGAGATGCAGTCCATTAAAGATTTCCCTTTCAATTTTGTAGAAGCGAGGGAGATGGGGTGAATGTCTTGTTCGCGATTCTAATTAGTTTATATCGTGTAAGGATCTCCATCCATTCATTGTTCCCCCGCCGATAGATTGTTAAGGGCTAGTGGTTGTTCTAGAGCAACCTTGTGTTCAGAATGATGGGGTTTTAGTCGAGTGGCAATCAATCTATCCCTTATGTCCAATCTACCTACCATTTCCATTTTGAAAGTCTCAACTCCATCTTGGGCGAACACACACAAACCTTCATGGGCACTCAACCAACATATGTCTGATTGCATGGTAGCCAATACATCGAAAAGGTTGTCTCGGTAGTCAATTTGTTGCCTAAAAGAGACTAACCCCAAAAGATGTCTAATGCACCAAGTAACCAACCCTTTAAATCTAGTTCTATAATTACCCATGCAACCTTTTTTTCTAAAGCCCATGAGAAACCCTCATCAACATAGTAGAATTTGCCTATTTTATTATTGATTTCCTTGATTGCAGCTTTGAACCACAGTTCAATTTTCTCTTGGGAGCTTCTTTGGATGGGTCAAATCCCATCTTCCATCTCTGTTGATCCAAAATGGATCCTAAAACCCTCTAAGTCTTCATATAATAAAAAACTATCGCAAGCGATGAACCTTTAAAAAGGGCGGATAACATTATCGGGAGATAAAAACATGAAGAAATGACAAAAACATATTCTATTGGAGGCTTGAATAACTTGGCACAGGAGCCGTCGGATCTGGCCGATCAACGGTCCAGATCCGACCAGCATATCACAATCGGCGATGGCAGGCGGAGGCTATCGAAGGCTACCATGCGAACGTTACGACAACGATTAGCGCGAGTCAACGAGGACTATCAATCAAGCGTGCAGATCGATGGCCCAGGTTAACCTGCAATATCGTGTCGGAAAAATACAGTGGAGAACTTATACAAAGGCCCAGGGACTATGCAATGTGCGATTGCGATATCGCAATATCGCATCGGAGCAATGCAAAGGAGTGGGGCCGATAACAAATGTGATTGTGATAGCCGGACCTGATAGGATTATGGATGAGATTTAATATATTTTGAGTTCCGTAAAAAGGTGTTTCTTTAATGTAAATTTGTGTTTTCGTTAAATAAACAAAAACCAAAGGAAATGTGAATTGGGTGATATAATGGACACGAAAGGGTTTTTAGATGCAACGATATATGTTTTGAGTTCCGAAATGAGCAGGATTTCGGGCGGGCCTTAGGCGGTAAGTGGTATTGGCCGAGCTCCGCCCGAGCCCATACACTGTCTTTCAGTGGCTAGGCGCCGGAGAGAGAAAACCACCCTTTTCGGGCAGGTAATCTTCGGGCGCATAAGCCACCCGAAATCAATAATAATCATTGGATCGAAGATCACTCGCGATAGCGCCTGAAGACGGATCCGAAAGGATTATAAGGCGGAATTAATAATATTTCAGGTCCGAGAAAAGGCGTTTGGGTAGATTTTTACAGTGTTTTTGTGTATTCTCTGTGTAAACAGAGAACGACTGTTTTAGTGATTTCCAAAGCGCCGATGGTCCCTTCCGTTGCAGAACAGGTGGCCACCATCCCTGAAGACGTTTAGCAAATCATTGCTCAATGCTCAAAGGGGATCTAAGCAGACAGAGGCCGGAAGCTAGAAAGCCCAGAAGAGGAAATGAAGAGACAACACCGATTGGCTTAAAATCCACTGAATGATAGAGACAGAGGCAAGCAGTGTTGAGACAGAGAGTCAGTGAGGAAAGTCTGTGTACTCAGAAAGACTTGCGGTATCGAAGTAAAGCCTTGTTGTTTTGTATCTGTTGTGTGAGACTCAAACTGATCTCACTTTTGTTAAACTCTGTTATTGAAGACATAATAAAGAGGTCACCACTGAAGGTTGGACTAGAAGACGTAGTTCAGGAGAGTTGGGTGAACTCCTTGATTATCTTGTTGTGCTATGTGCGTGCGTGTCTGTTATGTATCTTTAATTGCTTCATTGTCTATATTATTCACAATCTTTTCGATCCATTGCACTAAATAATATAGGCAAATCCATGCACATGAGTCTGTAATACCTTAATATTAGTCTAAGATCTCATTTTCAGATCAAGTGGTATCAAAGCTCTAGGTTTGCTAAGGTTAGATAAGCTTGTGCTAGATTGTTGAATGCTAACTAGGTCAAAACTCAAACTAGGAGAAGGAAAACTTGTTGAGGCTAATCCAGAAATTGGAAGAGTCTATCCTAGGAGGAGAATGGTAGAACAAACCCCATTGGAATCAGAATCTCAGTTCATGGACAGTGTCATGACCATGAGAGCCATGGTGGAAGAGATGTATCGAGAATTTAAGAAAGGTCGAGGTGAAAGTACTTCAACCTCCAAACAAGACAAAGGAGAAGAGGAACCTTCTCTAGATGCCCCAGAGGGAAAAGGGAAAGGGGAAAAGATTCCTCCATCATATCCTCCACCATCACCTCCATCATCTTCATCTCCTAGCCCTGAAAAGAAAAAGAAGAAAACATATGTGATTAAATTGGATGTGAAATTTGATTTTCCAATCTATGATGGAGAATTAAATGCAGAAAAGCTAGATAGCTAGATTAGATAGATTGATGTATATTGCAGGTTACAAAACATTGATTCTGAGAGGAGAAAGATTCAGCTAGCTAACCTTCGCCTTGGAGGAACTGCACTAGTGTGGTGGGAAGGCAGGACACAAGCTAATTTGAAGAAGCATGGTAAAATTATTTCTCCCTGGAATGAATTTGTTTCTGCCATTAAAAAAAAATTCTATCCACTAGCTTATATGCAACAGATGAGTTGGCAAACTCTTTGCCAATTAAAGGGGAAAAGTGTACAAAGCTACACCCAGGAATTTAGAAAAAGAGCTTTAACTCTAGGCATTTCTCTAGACTCACCTGAAACTTTGTTGAAGTATATAGGTGGTTTGCATGTTTAACCCCACTGTCCTAGATGATGTATCAATTCAGGCTACACATCTAGAGGCTAGAGGAAAGAATTTGAACCCAGAGATTGGAGGATCATCAAAACCCTCTGCAAGCAAGAACAATGAAAAGAAGAAGCAGAAATGGAAAGAGAGGAAGGCAAACGCTGTACAGAAAGACAAACCTTCGTTCACTCACTGCAAGAAGGATGGGCACAATGATGAACACTGTGGTCTTTGCATCTGGAGCTGAAACCCAAGAAGTTCGATGGTAAAAAGAAGAAGATTGTTGTTGCTATTCAGAAAGATTTGGGGTTAGAATCAGGTGATGAAACAGCAGTCACAGCCACAGGCATAAAAGGTAAAAATTCTGAAGCATCTACAAGTAATTCTGCACAATCTATTGATAATGAAGATAATGAGAGGAAAAGACGTGAGCTTTTTCATATTAGAGTTATTTCCAAGCACCAAAAGATTGATACTTTATTTAATAGTGGTTCGCAAGTAAACTTGATTTATGAAACAATTGTAAAGAAGTTGGGCTTACTAACAACACCTCACAAGAAGCCATATCCATTAGGTTGGGTATGTGATAAAGCAAAGCTACAAGTGACTATACAATGTAAACTTAGGTTTGCTATTGGGTTTTTTAGATGAGGTTGAGTTGGATATAGTTCCCTTGGATATATGTGGTATTGTTTTAGGAATTCCTTACTTATATGATAGAAAAGCCATTTTCTATGGAACTGAAAATAAGTATCAACTCACTAAAGATGGAACAGAATATATTGTAAAAGCTCATAAACTCAAAAATAACTACTCTCTCATAAACTCAGGGCAGATGAAAAGAATTGTAAATTCATGCAAGAAATTTTTACTAATGGTTGTAAAGGAAAATACCTCCGATAAAACCAATGTATTCGAACATTGTGAGGCTAAACAGAAAGTTGATTTAGATAAAGTTGTTTTAGAATATGATATCCTATTTCAAGAACTAAAGGTTTTCCACCCAAAAGGGAAATAGTACATGATATTCATTTGCAGCAAGATGCTCCATTGCCTAACATCGGAATGTACAGGTTATCCGCTTTAGAGAATGCAAAGATCAAGAAGCAGGTATAAGAGCTGCTCGATAAAGGGTTCATAATACCAAGCACATCACCATGTGGATCTCCAATCGTGTTGGTGAGAAAGAAAGATGGTTCGTGGAGGATGTGCATTGATTACAGAGCACTGAATAAAATAACGATCAAGAATCGTTATCCTCTTCCTCGCATAGATGATCTATTAGATCAGTTAAAAGAAGCAGTTTACTTTTCCAAGTTGGACTTGCGTAGTGGCTATCATCAGGTCAGAGTTGCAGAACAAGATGCATGGAATACTGCTTTCAAAACAAAGATAGGGCTATATGAATGGTTGGTTATGCCTTTTGGCTTAACTAATGCTCCTACCACTTTCATGAGAGTTATGAATGATGTACTTAGACCTTTTATTGATGATTTTGTAATTGTATATTTAGATGACATTCTTGTTTTCAGTAAAACATGGGAAGAACATTTGAAGCATGTAAAGCAGACTTTAGATGTTTTGAAAAGAGAAAATCTCTATGTGAAGCTATCAAAATGTGAAATTCGCAAAACATCTTTAAATTATTTGGGTCATATTGTAGGGGGTGGTGAATTGAAGATAGATCCCTCTAAGGTTGAAGTCATTGTGAACTGGCCTAAACCCAAATCTGCTACAGAAGTTAGGAGTTTCCTAGGAGCAGCACAATATTGGAGAAAGTTTATTGCTAACTTTTCCTTGATTGCAGCTCCCTTACATGCTTTAACAAGATTGAATAAGGTGTTTCAGTGGGGAGGCAAACAGTAGAAATCCTTCGACACTTTGAAAGAAAAAATTAGTACAACACCATACTAGCACTGCCAGATCTTCAACGACCATTTGAGATTGAAACAGATGCCAGTGACTATGCCATGGGAGCAGTGTTGATGCAACACGGTAAACCCATATGTTATCATTCTGAGACATTTACTTTTGCAGTAGTTAATTATCCCACATATGATAAAGAATTGTATGCATTAGTACAGAGTGTGAAAAAGTGGAAACATTACCTAATGGGCAAAGAAACAATTATACATACAGATCATCAACCACTTCAATATTTGCACTCACAAACTAAATTGCAGCAATCAAGACACTATAGGTGGATGGGTTTTCTACAACAGTTCATCTTGTCATTAGATATAAGAAAGGCATACACAATAAGGTTGCAGATATGCTATCAAGACCAATCATAAATGCATCTACTATACTTCAGCATAACTCAATATTGCATGAAAGCTACATTGAACAATATGCTCAAGATATAGATTTTAAAGATGTATATGCAACCTTAAGTCATGGCAAACAAGTAGAAGAATTGGATTATTATGTTAAGGACCAACTCTTGTATCATTTGGGAAAGTTATTCATTCCACAAACTAAAACAGTTAACCTAATCCAAGAAGCACATACTTCTCTTATATCAGGTCATTTTGGTGTAAGTAAAATAATTACACAGTTGCAAAGGTTCTGTTATTGGCCAAGAATGCATGAAACAGTTTCTAGATATATTAGAGGGTGTACCATGTGTGCTAAAAGCAAGCCTAGCAATAGAAAATTAGGCTTGTACACTCCACTTCCAGTTCCTTCTTGTCCTTGGGAAAGTGTTTCCATGGACTTTGTTGGGGGATTGCCAAAATCTAGAAAGGGTCATGATTATTTATATGTTATTGTGGACAGGTTCAAAAAAATGTGTATTTTAATACCTTGTAACAAGCATATTACAGCTGAACAAACAGCAAAGTTGTTCTTTCAACATGTGTGGGTTCATTTTGGGCCACACACTTCCATTGTATCTGATCGAGGTTACTGATTTGTTGGGAAGTTTTGGTCAAGTCTATGGGAATTGATGGACACCAAATTGAAGAAAAGCACAGCATTTCATCCACAAACAGATGGCCAAACAAAGGTGGTCAACAAGAAAATGATCCAGTTGCTCAGGGGCTATTGCAGCAAGCATCCCAAGCTTTGGGATGAACATTTATGTTATGTGCAACATGCTTACAACCGTGCTAAACACTCTTCTACACAGAGATCTCCTTTTGAGACTTGTTTTGGTTTTACACCAAAGTCTCCCTTGGATTTTTTCTTTAGTAAATACATAGCAGTTGATGGACACAGTGATGTGGACAAAGCAACCAAGTTCATTGAACAGATCCAAGAAATTCACCAGGCAGTACAGGAATCGCTGGAAAGAAGCCAGGCTATAAGGCAAGGCATGATAAGCATCGAATTGAGCATAGCTTCCAAGCTGGTGATCAAGTCTGGCTGTACATCAGCAAATACAGAATGCAAGGTGAAGGTAAGATGTTGAAGCCAATAAGGTTGGGCCTTTCAAGATACTTGAGAAAATTGGTGAAAACGTTTTTTGCCTTGATTTTCCAGCTTATATGCATATCTATTCAATCATTAATGCAGAGGCCTTTCAAGATACTTGAGAAAATTGGTGAAAACGCTTTTTGCCTTGATTTTCCAGCTTATATGCATATCTATTCAGTCATTAATGCAGAGAACTTGAGACTATATGAACCTTCATTGATTGAAGATCCCGGAGAGAAAATTCAGTTGCCTTCTATTGATGATCTATTGCCTGAATATCTCAATGAGTTGCAGGAAGACACAATTCTGCACAGGAAGGTGAGAACTACGCGCAGAGGGGATGTTGAGTACCTCAAAATCGGACTCAAAGGTTCAAAACCAAGCAGTGCAAGATGGATAGAGATTGGACAAGTGAGGAAGTTATATCTTCACTTGATTGATGCTTAAAAACCAACTTTTGGTGGTCCAAAAGCTTTTTCAGTGGGAATACCTGATCCAAAATGGATCCTAAAACCCTCTAAGTCTTCATATAATCAAAAACTATCACAAGGGATGAACCTTTAAAAAGAGCGGATAACACTATCGGGAGAGAAAAACATGAAGAAATGACAAAAACAGAGTCTATCGGAGGCTTGAATAACTTGGCACAGGAGTCGTCGGATCTGGCTGATCAACGGTCCATATCTGATTGGCTCGAAATTGGCGGAGGCTATCGAAGGCTACCATGCGAACGTTGTGACAGCGATCAACACGAGTCAATGAGGACCGTTGATCAAGCACACAGATCGACAGCCCAGGTTAACCCGCAATATCGCATCGGCAAAATACAATGGAGCACTTATACAAAGGCCCAGGGACTATGCGATGTGCGATTGTGATATTGCAATATCGCATCGGAGCAATGCAAAGGAGCGAGGCCGATAACAAATGTGACTGCGATAGCCGGACCCGATAGGATTATGGATGAAATTTAATATATTTTGAGTTCCGTAAAAAGGTGTTTTTTAATGTAAATTCGTGTTTTCGTTAAATAAACGAAAACCAAAGGAAATGCGAATTGGGCGATATAACGGACCCGAAAGGGTTTTTAGACGCAACGATATATGTTTTGAGTTCTGAAACGAGTAGGATTTCAGGTGGGCCGTAGGCAATAAGTGGTATTGGTCAGGCTCCACCCGAGCCCATACACTGGCTGCCACGTGGCTAGGCACTAGAGAGAGAAAACTAATCTCTAGGCACATAAGCCACCCGAAATCAATAATAATTGTTGGATCGACGATCACTCGCGATAGCGCCCGAAGACGGATCCGAAAGGATTATAAGGCATAATTAATAATATTTCAGGTCCGAAAAAAGGCGTTTAGGTGGATTTTTACAGTGTTTTTATGTATTCTTTGTGTAAACAGAGAACGACTATTTTAGTGATTTCCAAAGCGCTGACGGTCCCTTCCGTTGCAGAACAGGTGGCCACCATTCCCAAAGACGTTTAGCAATGATTGTTTAACGCTCAGAGGGGATCTGAGTGGACAGAGGTCGGAAGCAAGAAAGCCTAGAAGAGGAAACGAACAGACAGCGTCGATTGGATTCAAAGCCACTGAATGACAGAGACAGAGGCAAGCAGTGCTGAGACATAGAGAAAACAGAGACAGAGAGTCTGTGTACCCAGAAAGACTTGGGGGATTCAAGTAAAGCCTTATTGTTTTGTATATGTTGTTTGAGACTCAAACTGAGCTCACTTTTGTCAAACTCTGTTCTTGAAGACATAATAGAGAGGTCACCACTAAAGCCTGGACCAGGAGATGTAGCCCAGGAGAGTTGGGTTAACTCCTTGATTATCTTGCTATGTGATGTGTGTGCGTCTATTGTGTATCTTTAACTGCTTCATTGTCTATATTATTAGCAATCTTTTCGATCCGTTGCACTAAGTGACATAAGTGAATCCATGCACATGAGTCTGTAATACCTTAATATTAGTCTAAGATCTCATTTTTAGATCATCTGTAATGTGAGATTCAACCTGTATATCAAAATAGGAAGCCAAAATTTCTCCATCCATGTCTTCATTTTAACCCCAGTCATTTTGGTATAAGTCCAGCAACCAACAAGGCCCCACAGCTTGAGTCTCTCAGCATCCTCTCAGTATGTATCAACCCCCAGCAAGAGTCTTTCCACCATTTCAACCACTCTGATCGGCTTACATTTGGGTCTCTTATTCTTCTTGTCCAGTCTGGCCCACTTTGATTTGCCAAAAGTGATCCAACCAAACCTTCCGACAATGGCTAGTCAATGTCAGTTGGCGCCTTGTTTGAACTTTTGTTTTGAACCAGAGTTTGGTTGACATATTGCTTTGTAGCAATGGTTACATTGATCAACCCTTCGACGTCAGTGATATAGTCTATATTGATTTCTTGACCGGTCATTGGGGCAGAGGAGATGAGTCAATAATTTAAAACACTCAGCAATGTTGAGTTGGACAAAGGTTGGCCGAAAATCTCATACTTAGACCCCAACCAAAATAGTCAATAGACACAATGTTCAACAATGTTAGAGGCATTGACCCTTTTCAGTATTGGTATATATTCCTATGAAAATATCTTGTAATTTTATTACTAAAAATAAAAATACATTTTGTAACTGTCGAGACGCATTCATGAGATATCCAAATGGCCTACACAAATCCAAGCAAAAGCTCCAAGAATCAATCCCCCAACAGAGGAAGCCTAGAGGACTAAACACAAAACATAACCTGGGGTCGAAGCCCCTACACAATACATAATGGAGCAAAGGGTCATATTCAATCAATCCCAAAGGGCCAAACCCAAAAGGGTCAAAATTCTCATGAATATTTTCTCTCGCTACATTGTGGCACTGGTAGCAAAGTTCATATTTTGAAGAAGAGAGGCCACCAGTTCCAAAAAAAATCCTTCTAGTTATATCTACTCATTTGTCATTTATGGAATAAAATACAAGTGTTTGAATGCAACTAAGCAAGATGTCGAGTTTTTCCTACCATTCTACATATTCTTCGATCCATTTCAATTTTTGTTATTGTGGTGGAATACTTCGACAGCTTTCTAGAGTGGACCTTGCACTTCTGCGCTCATGGGAGGTAGAATTTCCCACTTGCCACGTCTAACATCATATGTCTTTGTAATTCACAAAACACTTGTATTGTTGTCTTGTTCTTTGGCGATGAGAAACATAACAAATGAAAAGAGATCAATTAATGGGCATATCAACTCCACAACACTAGGTATCTGACGCGAAGTCCTAAATAAAAACAAAGTTCATGGCCTCTCAACTAGAGGGATTACATACCCCAATCATAACCATTTTCCGATCCACAAAAACACAATGATAGAAGCAGGGAGTTCCATAACAAGAAAAAATAAATAAATAAAAATAAAAATCGAATTTAAAGGAGTCGATCCCAAGTGCCCTACCACTTATCTTAGTTGATGTTCCTTTAGTAATAGTTTGAATCAAACTCGCTAGTCTCAAAAATATCTATATCCTTGTAAAATCATGGGCTACTCAGCATAGCTTCCCAACTTTTACACACGGCGTTAAGGCTATCATGTGACTTGTAAGTCACTCAACAAACATTCTCAATCGATTTTGTTTGGAATGTTCAAAATAATATCCATTAATCCCACCACAAAAGTTACTTGAAATTAAATAAAACACAAATAATAAAAAAATTCACAAATATTAAAAACCAATCAACTATGCTAAAAAAATAAAGGATATGAACATGCATGAGAATATCCTTTATTTTTTTAACATAGCTAATTGGTTTCTAATATATGTGATTTATTTATTATTTGTGTTTTGGCTAATTTCAACTTAAGTATTTGTGATGGAATTAAGGAAATTATTTCAAACATTCCAAACAAAATCGAACAAAAATGCCCCTAGGAGTGACTTACAAGTCATACGATAACCTTAAAGTCGTGTCAAGAAGTTGGGAGGCTACGCTGAGTAGCCCACAGTTCTAAAATTATCTCTAAGACTAACGAGCAATTGCTATGTTTGATTCAAGCTATTCCTAAAAAGACATTAGTTGACAATAAGTTGCAAGGCGCCCTCGTTTATGGTCTAACTATGTATGACCATATCCAGAGTACTATTTATGACCCTCTCCGGAGTATCTAAGATCGACTCCCTCCAATCCACAATTTCTTGATGGAATTGCCCACCTTTGTCACTTTGTTTTCATAGATCAATAAGTGGTTATGGTTGGGGGATAAAATCTATCCAATTGGGAAGCTATGAACTCAGTGTTTATGTATGATTTCACATCTAACACATAACATTAGTGAGCCAATATGCCAATTGTTCAATCCTTCTTTTCTTGTTTTGTTTCTCTCAATGAGCTTATCTACATCACTAAAGTACAAGACAACAATAAAAGCACTCTAAGAACTACAAAGGCATATGATGTTATACATGACAATTGGGTGGTTTTGCCTCCTATGAGCCAAGAGAAAGATCAATGCCACAAGGTCTTTTCAATGGAAAATGGAAAATTTAATGTGATCAATACGTACACCGCTAGAGCACAAGGTCAATTCCAAAATATTGCCAATGTTTTCAACCACAATAAAGAAAATTGGAGCAGAGTGAAGAAAATGTGGAGTGATAGTAAAAGTCCAATATAATGCTTAGTTGCATTAGGGCACTTGTATTTCTTCCATATCCAACAAATGAGTAAATATAACGAGGAAACTTTTGGGAAGTTGTGGCATGTCTTCTTAAAAGTATGGACATTGCTACCTACACTACAATGCGTAACAAGATATTTGTGAGGTGATTCTACCAATCATAACAAGGTGTTACAAGTACCACAACTTTAAAACATGGTTTCTTATTGAGTTGCCAATGAATTTAACAAATTTGTTCAAAGTTCAATAATTGTGGAGCTATATGCATCTTCACTTTAATGCACAATTAAGAATTATGTTAAAAGTAGTTTCTCCCTTGTGTTGTAGTAGGAAATATTTTACACATTCCAAACATTTTGTAGTATTCATCCACTAATTTTCCTATTAGAAAAAATCAGCAATTTATCAAATATATCTAATTTCCATTTATGTGTGAATTATTTTGGTTTCTTATTTGCAAGTGTGCATTTTTCAATTTTAGAGTACAGATATTTTTCTTATTGGACACATCAAGATGTATTTAATAAGTTACCATCCCTAAGAGTTTTGAGTAAACATATTGAGTGCCTTTCAATTTTATATTTATCTTCAATAGAAAGAACTTGAAATAGCAAAACGAATAGAGCCCAAATATGAAAAGACAATCTAGGAAACAATCAATAAATTGAATCTCGTGATATCATGATATCTAACCAATAAACTTGCTTTTAAAACTTTATAGAAATAAATAGATGTTTAAATATTTATTATAAGAAATATCAAAGATGGGCATGAATACTAAATGGAGTCTATCGAGGCGAAGGAATTGCTCGGACGGCCAAAAGTGGCCAGAATCCAGGGAAAAATTTTCAAAAAATCTTGTAGAGCCAGTGTTTGAATCGTGTTTTTGATAGTGGAGATGGATTCAGCACCATCAAAAACATCTAGGACACTTAAAATTTTGAAGTTTAACAATTGTTAACTTAAATTTACAAAAATCCTTGCCAGATTTTCTCTAAATATGACCAAAATTTCCATAACTTTCCTGGGAATTCCTCCGGCTTGTTATACGACAATTAAAGAAATGATTGCTCAAATAATATGCAATTGTATTCTAAATCACACACATTTAAAAAATAACATAGTGGAAAAGAAAAATGCAAGTGTATTTTTAATATAATTGTTTAACAAAATGTCTTTTAAACAATTTAACAAAATGTTCTTTAAATTGTTTAAAAAAAGCAAGGCAGCTCAATTGGCGATCATCATGTTCACATTTCCAATAACTCAAGCTACCCCAAATAAAAAAAATCATAAATTGCTAAATATTTGAACTTCTTAAATTTTTAACTTGAAATGCTTAAATCAAATAATAAATTTTAAATGTATTTTGGTTTATTTTTTATCGAGCCAAAACCCAAATACCCACATTTAAGTTTAATTATAAAGTTATATGGTTCAAATAACAATGTCTATAACCTCAAATATAATGTTGCCATTGAAAAGTCATATATCTCAGTTTCATTTTATTGAGTCTAACTCTAATATCATGCTTTGGTTTAATTATAAAGTTGTTTTATGGTTCAAATAAAAACACATATTGACGCAGGGTAACCCTTTCTTGCACCCACAGTATGCATGTAAAATGCATAAACACATCTATCCCAGGAATTTAACTTTCTAAGGAGTCAAATCTTTAATAACAAGAATGGTTAAGACTCCATTAATCAATTCTCATGTGGGATGACTTCAAAAACCCAACATAGGCTAACCCCTAACCCATATATACCTATCGGGAGTTTAATCAACCCGCGAGCCTTCATATAAGACTTTATTAAACTCTTTCATTAATCCCTCCTATCAAAACTTTTAAAATCCTCATAGCCTTCATTTAAACCTTCATTAATCCTTCAGCCCGTGTATATAACCTTCCCTCTTTTAAATGTGGGTTACATATATTTTAACATGTATAAACCTTCTTGTCGGCACTATTTTCCTTTATAACTCTTTTACAAAGGAAATACCACAAAACATTCATAAACTTACCTTTTCCGCCTTTATACGGCCTCTGCACACTTCCCGAGGTTACCTTTATCGCAATCGGGTATCGCTTCTCCGCGGGTCACATTATATATATATATATATATATATATATATATATATATATATATATATATATATATATATATATATATATATATATATCACTCATTTCCCTCCAATATGGGACTATTAGAACGATAATATATGTTTTAGCCTTAAAAGACTCAGCACAACACTTTAACTCAAATACATGGAACACACAGAAAACTCACTCCGAACACACATAACGGATCTCAAATCTTATAAACTCACATATATAAATATCGTCGGGTCCGCTCCTTCAAACCTCTCCACAGCGCTCCGCCAATCATTCCAATATCTGATACCTCCGATCTCCGCTCTCCGCTTATCGGCTATCGGTGCATCGCTATTTCGCAAGTTTATGGTCGCTGTCCATTAACACCTCCGACTTCCGATTTGCAATTAGATCGTGACCATTGATCTGGTTCTGATCCAATAGTCCTCAATCAATCGGCGATTGCTCATCGCAACTGCCAAAGCTCGATTCTGATAACTTCAAAAATGGATTTCGCCGATGCATTTTAATCCTGGTCGTTGATTATAAAGATCCAATGGCTACGGTTCATCAATACTTCATTTCTTTCACCCTTCTCCTCACTTGGGTTTTCTTTCCCATTTCTTCAGTTTCTATGGTTTCTGGGTTTTTCTTCAAGGGTTCCCATTCTTTGCTACTTCTGCTACACGACTCCTCTTGGCTTAACCTCTCATGCTCCTTTGATCAATGTCATCCCAGATCATTTCTTGATCCTCCAATGGATTCAAAGATCCATTATGAACCTCTGGCGTGTTCTTCTCCTCTCTACTCCGCCTCGACTATGTTTGCATACATAAACTATGCAAATCTCTGAATACATCAATGAATACTCGACTCACATGCTTACACTTAGGATTGAACTCTCTGTATATAAATATAAAAAACCAACAATTACATATTGAGACTCTGTCTCTCAACCTGATCCTCTAATATCAGTGGCCCTTTGTTCCTCTCTTGCCTGTAGGCTTACAGTCACACTCTCGTTCTGGCTGGCCTGGCTTCACTTGGCTAACTAACCTCTCCAACCTCTCTTTTTTTCTTTTCAATACATCATTAGCAGTTTCTTTACAGTTGAGGAACTATTCCTCAGTTACTTTTCAGTTTATTCAACAGTTTCTTCAAACTTATTCCTAACTAATCATAATCCTCATGTTCTCCTACATTTGATAACATTTACAAATGTCTCACAATATTTAATTAATTCATATTCTCATTAAAATCACTCAAAGGCCTAAATATTTACATTAATTCAATACTTAGGAAATTAACTTTTTTAAAACACAAGACCCCCTATGTCTACTAAAATACAATGATATTGTTGAGCTGAATGCTCCTGCATCAGACTCCCAAGGTAGAAAATAATCATGATCTCCTAATCATGTGTCTTCATATTCTTTTCTTCCCTTCTCAATCAGCGTCACCTTCTGATTGATCACTCCTTCTATCATCAGCGTCCTCCATCTGAGTTGCTTCATCATTAGCTTCCACAGTTCTTCTATCTCCAAGTCCAGCACATCTTTGGTCTGGTACACATCTTCTCTTTCTCTGGTCTTCATATTATTGTTGCTTTCCTCCAACTTCTGCAGCTTCATGCTTTTCTCTTTTGTGGCTTCTTCTTCTTGCATCAAATCTTCCTCAACATCTGCAACAAAATCTGCATTCACAAACCAATTATTAAAGTACGAAACATAAGGCCTTGGTGCCTCTTCTCTCCTTGGCAACAATTCAGCTTGTTGCTCTATTTTCTCCTCCTCTAACAACACATCAGTATGTTGTTTTGAATTCTCAAAAGAATTCACGAGATTGTCAACGATTCTCTCCTCCACATCATCTGCGCCAATGATGTCTCCCTGTCTTTGTTCACTGTAGTGAACTTCATTCTCATTCAATTCTGATTTTACAATCTGAACTCTTACCTTTTGGTCTTCTAGCCTTTCTTCCAAAAGACTTAACTCATGCCACAAATTTTCCATCTCGCTTGGAATTTCTCCCAAAAGTTTTATACAATCCTCACTATCTTCTTCTTTGTCACAAGCATAGCTTACTCGTGACACTATTTCTTCATTCGAAAGACGGTCATCATCATACTTCGCTTGGCAACTTTCAGCTTCATTCAAGACAATTCCATAAGATGGTTTGTCTTCTGGAATACCTGCGTTCACACACAATTTGTCAATTTTGAACCCACAAGATTTCATGATCTCATTTAATGATTCAATCATCAAATCCCCCTGTTGTTCCAAGTCCTCTACATGACTCAGAAAATATTCAATGGTCTTCTTCTCAGCCTCTTCAAGCCCTCCACTTGGTTGCTTGATATCCTTCTCTACTTCTTTTAGAAGAGAATTTAGGTTCTGCCTATCTTCTTCCTTCTTTATGACAATATTAGAAAATTGTCCTTCTTCATGTGTTCCACTTGCAACTATACACAAATTACCAAATTTAAAATCATGTGACTCTTTGACCTCACTTGAAGTTTCAGTCTTCAAGTCTTCATCTTCACCCAGAATTTCACCCTGCTCTGGTTCACAAATAGATTCTTCATTTTCCAACTCAGGCCCTTTGAGTTCTTCCACCTGCCACTTTACTTGCTTCTGTTGTAGTCTTCTATGTAGCTTAGACCACTTCATTGCCTTTTTCCTCATGGCCCAACTTTGTCTTTGGTTTTCCTCAAGTATCATCTTTAATACATTGAGTTGTTCCTTTATCTCTGCAATTTCCTTGTCAATCTTCTCTTGACTCATCCTCTTGCCATTTGCCTTGGCAACCTCTTTCTTCATCTTTTTTCTGTTGTGGTCTTCCTCAAAACCTCTGCTATTCTTATGAGTTCCTCATACTCACTATGAGTTGTACTAAAACCTCTACAACAAAAAGTCCTTATTGCAACTTACCTCACCAAGCTTTCCTCTGTACTTGGTCTTTTGGCAAGTACTTAGTTCTCTACCTCTGAAACCTCCTTTAAGCACTTCTCTCTGCTCCTTCTAGGCTTCAAATCGACTGCACATTTTAAGAACACAACTGTCCTCTTGTATTTCAATCAGCATGAAATACTAGGTGTTGACCACTTCTTTTACTTAGAAAGTCTTACCAGCTTCCTTCATCCTTTAGCAATTCTACCCACATCCTCTGTGGAATTGCCTTTGTGATCTACAACAATCCCTCTGCAGTAACAAGTCTCCTTCTTGCTACATATGCTTCACTAAGCTTCTCTCCTCTGAGCTCAGTCTGTTAGCATTTCTCTGGTTCTTTCTTCTTGAACCAATTGGGTACTCCTCGCTCTAGATTGTTGCAACCTTCTCGTCTTCTTATTTTGTTACTTGTGCATTAGTGTAAAAACACATATTCTCCAATCTTCAAATTAATTTAAAACAAAACATGTCATCTCACCTTCAAGATCTCTGCATGATCTTGTTCCACCATTCTCCTGTACTTTGAATGGATTGTTTTTTGTCTCCCTACACCTGCAAATTCTGCTATATATCACCTTCTGTGTGTTTACTGTTTTTCAGATTAAAATCTAATCTCCCTTCCCTGCATAAACATCTTAAAACATAAATCTAAGTTTTCTCAAGGAGCTTTAACTTGCTCTGATACCAATTGACGGAGGGTTACCCTTGCTTACACCCACAGTGTGCATCTAAAATGCATAAACATATCTGTCCCAGGAATTTAACTCTCTAAGGAGTCAAATCTTCAATAACAAAAATGGTTAAGGCCCCATTACTCAATTCCCATGTGGGATGACTTAAAAAACCCAACATAGGCTAACCCCTAGCCCATATATACTTATCGGGACTTTAATCAACTCATGAACCTTCATATAAGACTTCATTAAAGCCTTTCAATAATCCCTCTTATCAGAATTTTTAAAACCCTCATAGCGTTCATTTAAACCTTCGTTAGTTCTTAAGCCCATGTATATAACCTTTCATCTTATAAATGTGGGTTACATATATTTTAACACGTATAAACCTTCTTATCGATGCTATTTTTTTCTATAACTCTTTTACAAAAGAAATACCACAAAACATTTGTAAACTTACATTTTCCGTCGTTATACGAACTCTGCACACTTCCCGATGTTAACTTTATCACAATCGGGGATCGCTTTTCCGCGGGTCACATTATATATATATATATATAGTCACCCCTTTCCCTCCGATATGCAACTATCGGAACAATAGTATATGTTTTAGCTTTAAAAGACTTTGCACAACACTTTTAATGCAAATACATGGAACACACAAGAAACCCACTCCGAACAGACATAACGGATCTCAAATCTTATAAACCCGCATATATAAATATCGTCGGGTCTGCTCCTTCAAAGCTCTCTGCAACGCTCTGCCGATCATTCCAATCTTCAATACCTCTGATCTCCGATTTCCGCTTATTAGCTATCAATGCATCACTTTATCGCTATTTCACAAGTCTATGGTTGTTGTCCCTTGACACCTTCGACTTTCGATTTGTGATTAGATCGTGACCATTGATGTAGTTCCGATCCAATGATCCTCAATCAATCAACAATCGCACATCACAATTGCCAAAGCTCTATTCCAATAACTTCAAAAAAGGATTTCGCCGTTGCAATTTAATCCTAGTCGTTGATCGTAAAAATTCCAACGGCTACAATTCACCAATTCTTTCACCCTTCTCCTCACTTGAGTTTTCTTTCCCATTTCTTCAATTTCTATGATTTCCGAGTTTTCTTCAAGCATTCTCGTTCTTCGCTGCTTCCGCTACGCAACTCCTCTTGGCTTAACCTCTCATGCTCCTTTGATCGATGTCATCCTAAATATTTCTTGATCCATCAATGGATTCAAAGATCCATTACGAACCTCTGACTAGTTCTTCTCCTCTCTACTCCGCCTCACTTATGTTTGCATACATAAACTATGCAGATCTTTGAATACATCAATCAATACTCGACTCACAAGCTTACACTTAAGATTGAATTCTCTGTATATAAATATAAAAATCCAACGATTACATATTGAGACTTTGTCTCTCGACCTGATCCTTTAATATCAATGGCCCTTTGTTCCTCTTTTGCCCGTAAGCTTACAGTCACTCTCATCCTGGGTGCCCTAGCGTCGCTTGGCTAACTAACTTCTCCAACCTCTCTTTTTTTCTTTACAATACATCATTAGCAATTCCTTTACAGATGAGGAACTATTACTAAGTTACTTTTCAATTTCTTCAAACTAATCCTAATCCTCTCATGTTCTCCTACATTTGAAAACATTTACAAATGTCTCACAATATCTAATTAATTCTTATTATCATTAAAATCACTCAAAGGCCTAAATATTTACATTAATACAATACTTAGGAAACCAACTTCCTTGATGTCTACTAAAATACAATGATATTGTTGGGTTGAATGCTCCTACGTCACTTAAAAATGAGCTCAGAGGGGGTTTGGCTCAGTTAACCAAGTTACCGTAGTAACTAACAATATAACTTCATATTGCTACCACCAAACCACCTTATCAAAGCAAAAAAGCTAATGCGCAATGGTGTTTCTACAACTCTTGAAGGTACTACTTTTGATTGAATTGACATTTTTTTTCAGCAACTCTGGGAGGGACTACTTTTGAATTGACATTTTTTCCAAAAAAACACAACTAACCAAAAATACAATTGCCTACAAAGTCAAACATATGAGATTCAAATCTTAGCAATTGTATTAAAGCATCCCAATTAGAATTAAAATATAAAAAGACAAATCCCACCAGGTTAACATGTCAAACACAAACCAAGCCTAACCTAAGTAACAAAAACTCAAACCCAAGTACAAATAATGTAACAACCACTCAAATTATGACACCAAACCCACAACCCCAGGTTTGAGTATAATAAAAGTTTTCAAACATAACAAGAAATATTTCACAATGCTTAAACATAAAGATAGCATTAACATTGCCAAATTCAATCAGCTCACGAGTTAAAATAGCCTTTTGGACGAGTCAAGATTCATTATTTTACAATATACTGCATTAACATTATCACAAATTATATTAATAATAACATTATCACAAATTATATTAATAACATCACAAGTAGCATCTCCAGCCCCAACAAGCAACATTAATTAATTGCCATCTGAATCTCGCAGAACCAGCACTAATTCATTCAAGGCAAACACTAATTCATTCAAAGCAAAGAGTAAACCAGCAAAGAGTAAACCATGACCACCTCTTACATCTGAATTTCAACAATTGTCTATGAAGTGAATCTAATAGAAAACCATAAGAATGTGTCTACACAGCATAAAATCAAAACAACTATCTTCACACAGATAAATGACATTAGCACACACCATAAAATCAAAACAACCATCTTCACACATAGAGATAACATTAGCAGCAATAGATTTGATTGCCATTAGATTAAACAGTGCATCAAAACTTTATTTTTTTTTTACTAACACTGCATTAACACTTTCACAAATAAAATTAATAACAGAATCAGCCACCATTTAAATCTAGAAGAATAAACCATAATTCCTGCATACTAGACAATCACAACCTCTTGACTGTAAATTTCAAATGCATGATGACTTCTTAGCTGTGAATCTAAACAAGAGAACACCACTAGAATGTTCAACAACAAGTATAAAATAGAAACAACTATCTTCAAACATTGAGATAGAATAGGAAGACCTATTAACTTCTGAATCTCAAATATTGTCTACAAGTTAAAACCAGCCAGCAAAACACTATCAGAATGTGCCACAACGAGATTAAATTCAAAACATCTTCAAACATAGACATAACAAATTTTATTGTACATACACTCCATCACACCAACTCTATCACAAATAAAATTAATAACATGAGAAGTTGCATCTTCAACACTGCTAACAAGATTAACAACAGTCAATTGAATCTAGAAAACCATCACAACCTCAACTCCAAATCTTAAATCCATGATGAACTTTCAACTGTTAATGCGAGAATTGTCTACAGAGATCAAACCAGTGTGCAATGAACATGAAAACAAAACTATTATCACACATGGAGATAAAAACAAAACAGCTATTATCAAACAGAGAGATAACACAGAATAGAATCAAAACAACTATTCTCAAATATAGAGATAACACATAGAATAAAATCAAAACAACATTTCTCAAATATAGGTTAGCATTATCACCGCCAGATTTTATTGGCATTCGATTAAACCCTTCATTGCTACTATACTGTCAACTTACACTGCGTTAACACACATGAAATTAATAACATCAAAAGTCACATCTCCAACCCTAGCAACATTAATCAACCAAAATCAACCCTAATATATTCAAAGAACTATATTGTCAACTACATCAAAAGTCACATCTCCAGCCCTAGCAACACTAATCAACCAGAATCAACCCTAATATATTCAAAGAATCAAGGAGGATCAACCCTAATGCATTCAAAGCAGGGAGTAAACCATGTCAACCTCTTACATCTGAATATCAAATCCATGAAAACATCTTAACTTCTTATCTCAACTATTGTCTAGGAGTTAAAAGCGGCAGAACACCATCAAAATGTACATAGCAGCAGGTAAAATCAAATCAAAACTATCTCGATTATGCATCTTTCAGTTTCAGGATCAAACCTATCCATAAATTATCTACCCTAATCTAAACTTCTTAATAATATTCAAACATATAAGTCGGTTAATCTCAGCAATGTCGAACTAGAACACATTGAAAACAATCCCATCACTGCCAAATCTGAACTTCCCACCAATCTATAAACCTGCATATATTACAATAATACATTAACAAACCTATACAGCCAGCAACTCTGTAAAACTCTATTTGAGATAACGCACTTAGGTTGACGAAAACATAGTCCTGCTCAGGTTAAGGTTGAGGAGAACATTAACTCACTAAGATCAAGGAAAAAGGGGCGTAGGTTGGGGAAAAAGTTAAGAAAACATTGTCCCACTCAGCTAGAGGAAAACATTGTCGCGCTCAGGTCGAGGAGAGGAAAACATTGTCGTTAGGAGCTCAGGTCGAGGAGAGGAAAACATTGTCATTCTCCTAACGTTGAAGGCTGATTAAGATATTTACAGATATATACAGTCAGCTATTAGATTAAGATATTTATAGATCTATACAGCTATCTATTCTGTCAAATAACATTATCCCTATTTTTGAGGCCGATTAAGATATTTATAGATCTATACAGCCAGCTACTAGATTAAAAAAGCAAATGCTCTAAAACGGCCAGGCCATTTCGTTTGTAGATCTACAGGGAATCTCAAATACTCTTATAAAGGGAATTTCAACTATAAATCTACATGGAATCTGAAGACGTTTACAAATATGACGTTCAATTCGAGAAACAAATATTGCAGAGAGTTCCAAGCAGCCAGCTACTCCGTAAAATTCCATTTCAGTATCAAATATTGCAGAGGGCTCCACCCAGCCAGATACTCCTTAAAATTCCATTGAGATACAACCTTAAAATTCCATTGGGATAGCATGTTTAGGTAGAGGAAAACATTCTCCTAACATTCGAGGCCGATTAAGAATATTCTAGGCTGATTAAGAATAAGAATATGACTCTATATTGGCCTCTAATGTTGAAGAATTTCTTCAGCTAACTAACATGTTATCAATTGGAATTGGCACTTAACCTTATGAACAATTTCTTCAACTTCCAAAGCAAAGAGTAAAATTCCATTTGAGTATCAAAAATTGCAGGGGGTTCCACGCAGCCAGCCACTCCTTAAACTCCTTTGAGATAGCATGCTTAGGTAGAGGAAAACATTCTCCTAACATTCAAGGCCGATTAAGAATAAGAATGACTCTATATCGGCCTCTAATGTTGAAGAATCTCTTCAGCTAACTAACATGTTATCAATTGGAATTGGAATTGGCACTTAACCTTATGAACAATTTCTTCAACTTCCAAAGCAAAGAGTAAAATTCCATTTGAGTATCAAATATTGCAGAGGGTTCCACGCAGCCAGTCATCCTTAAAACTCCTTAAAATTCCGTTGAGATAGCATGCTTAGGTAGAGGAAAACATTCTCCTGAGATAGCATGCTTAGGTAGAGGAAAACATTCTCCTAACATTCAAGGCCGATTAAGAATAAGAATATGATTCTATATTGGCCTCTAATGTTGAAGAATCTCTTCAGCTAACTAACATGTTATCATTTGGAATTGGCACTTGAAGAAATTTCTTCAACTTCCAAAGCAAACCACAGATCGTTCCAATTAAACCCTTTCACATCATGGATTAACCTCTTCCAATTAAACCCTTTCACATCATGGATTAACCTCTTCAAATCCCTGAGCAAACCTACCTCAGCTCATGCCAATCATGCATTAGTATCGCCTTCAAACCCTACTAAAGTAGAGAAAAACTTTCTCCTGCCTTTTTAAACATTTCTTGGATAAGCATCACCAGATAACCCGAAAAGAGTAAGAGAATAGCTAACAAGAATTTCTTCAGATAGCTAACAAGAATTTCATAAGATACCCAGTACTTTATCCCAAAAAGATTTTCTTGGCATAGTTAAAATCATGACGATACACATACCGGTAATCATACAAGATTTGAAATGTGCCCTCGGTGAGGCTGAGTGAGGTAATTATATAGCTCTGCAAACGCGGGAGAGTTTTCGCTCTGGTGAATGTGGGATTTTAATATTTGTTCATGAACCCAAGTTCGTCAGAAAAGCTTTGCTCTTAAGGAAGTCCGTGTATTAAAAGTTACCCAAATTTTGACAACTTTGAAATTATGATGGAGATTTGTGCACTATTTTATGTAGAAAATAAAACGAGTGCCAAAATTTGGGTTGCTTGTATATGGTCAATAAGTGTCAAGGTTGTAGGTATTTGAATCAATTCACTTTAAAGAAATAAATTATATTTTTTAAAGATTATATGGTTAATTGGATTTAATCTCACGGTTTTTTTTAAAATTATATGGTTAGATTGGATGAAATTTGAGAGTGTGATAAATTATTATAATAAAAAATAATAATAATCTAATTGGAATGTTATGTTGAAATTAAATAGTAAATTTGTGCATGAGATTTTTTACTTGTTGGATAGGGAATCTCCACCAAGCAATTTGACTATAAAGTCTATGGAGGAGTACATACTTTATCCCACTTTGAATTTACACTATGATCTTACCCCACTTTGAATTTACACTTTCACCTCGATGACCTTACCCCATTTTGAATTTATACCAGCGTAGATCCATCTTAACCCAGGATCCATCAAGAGCCGAGATGGATCAAATCTCGTGAGTTGCAAACCCCTTTTTTTAGTGCACAACTTGAGGAAAGGTTTGCACCTCGAGAGATTTGATCCCCCTCGGCGCTTGATAAATCTAGGGTTAAGATGGATCTAGGTTGATTATAAAATATTGTATAATATATATATTTATATATGTGTGTCTCTTTCTTATAAATATATATATTATTTATATATGTGTTGCTAAAAGAAAAAGAACAGAGAATTCTTTTGCTTGAACATCAATTAGAACAAGAGAAAACCAATCCGCAAGCAAAACAGCAGGTAACTCAGCTTTAGAGGGAATTCAAGCAAATGAGGTTACAACACCAAGCAAACATATTAGAAAAGGATTCGCATAGTCGTGAAATGCAGGCCATGGTAGATAGATTTAAAGATAACCCTCAAACGGACGAGTTCATCAAAGAAGTGATCAAGCTAAATTCCCTATTAATACAACAACAAGAGATGTTCTGCCAGAAAATCTCACAGATCAATCCTTACTATGAGACAAGTGATAAATTGACAAACCAAGTAATTGGTATGAGGTTTGAATATGAAGAAATCCATAAAAAGATTTTTGAATTTATTAACTGGAAGGAATCTGATGAGGGAAGAAAGGTTGATCTACCAAAAATAGAAGAATCCCACAAAGACATTTTATTTTCAGATTGGGATACACGATTAAAGCAGGCGAAAAAGGCGACAACGACATCAACAAGTGTAGCAAACAGTATAATTGAGGTCATTAATGAAAACCTCCACAGTGCCAACCTTGTCAAAGAATGCATACCAGGGACTCTCCCAAATATCAAACAACTAGAACAACATTGGAAACAAACATCTCATACCAAAGAAGAAGCAATCAAACAACTGACCAAACTGGATTGGAGACATACTGACAATATTTGGTAAAACAACATAGTCAGTGGATGACTCTGCGATGCTTAACTACCTCTGCACAAAAAATGGTGCCAACTTTGTTAGATGCCATATTTGCAAGACAGTTAAAATCCACAATCAACCAACCACCTCAAGTCAAACCAATGATCGACATTTGCAATCTCAAAGATCAAGCTAGCCGACTAAGATAATTCAAGTTGAAAGAAGCTTGTCATTAGTTTAATTATATTTTTAGTTTTATTTTTGCTTGCTCTGAGGAAGGTTGTTTGAAACCTCCTCAGCTCTTTTTGTAATAATCTATTTTTGAGGCATGTATTATAGTATTTAAACCCCTCTCATGCATTTAGAGAGGGGTCCAGAATTTTATCAAAAACACTTTTCAAGACATTACATTTATGTATTCTTTAGGAGTTTTTGATGAAATATTGGAACATGATCTATTTTTCTTTGAATATTGAAGCATACTCTACTGAAATTACACTTATGTACTCTTAGAGTTCATTTGATTGGATGAAAGTGGATCAATATTGTTCAGCCCATGAGCAGGACCTTTCATATATGGTACTTTTATTGCATGATCGTGTTTTATTTATGCATTAGCAGTACTCTTTCTTTGATTGTCTTATGTATGAAACTCTGGGTTATAGTTCTACATTATTTCACTTTTGTATGATGTTTCAACTCTAATTATGTATTGAATACGTGGACAATTATTATAAGTGATAAAGTTTTCTCAAAAGTTTTGTCTAACTATTTATCCAAAACAATTATCATTAACAATTTTATTTCTTTTGGAAGTTGAATGATCTTTATTACCAATTGTTTTGAGACATCTCTGTAGATCGCATATCTTAGTTTATTCCCGGGTATATTTATAGTTAGATAATGTTAGATTAAGATATATGCATGTGTTTATTATTTAGATTATATTATACTTAGTTGAATCACTCTCTGTTATATCTAATTTCACCCAACAACATTATAAAATCATTCTTCTCTGGGAAATTGGTCCCATTATCCCCAATTGGAACCACTATACCAAACGGAAAAGGAGCTACTTTTAAGGTCTGGACCAGGTGGTTATCCCCCATGTGGTTACATTATTGGCCTTTGACCGAAATATTTTACTAGATTACTTTGAGAGCCATTAACATCATCGGTGGTTTCTCTCGCATACGTTAATGACTTAAATCATTGGCTGGTAATCAGATGGTGTCTACCATGTTCGACTTCAATTCATTAATTCACATGGTTAGACTCGTACATTGATTGGTCGTATGAATGAGATACAAGACCTTGAATCTAGTTTCATCCATCTGGCCTGCAATTTCAGGAGTAATACAAGATCACAAAGTATGATGGCTATGATCATACAAACATTCATCCAGTCATGGGTCCACCATAAGTCATCCATGGACATGTATATTGTTCATTATACATGTAATGTTAGCTTATGTTTTGGGCATGGATATGCCTCCCTCAACAAAGATATCATGATGTAAATGTATTGTAAGAAATGTTGCTTTCGTCAGTTGTTTTTTATCCTGATTTGTCACAAGGTAAAGAACTTCAGTCATCAGTTGTCATCTTTGACTTTTCTCTTTAGGGGGAAATCTATTATAGACCATTTTGTTGCATGTGGTCAATAGGCCTTATAACACGATCAATTCACATCCTTTAACATATTACCGTCAACCCCACACAAAGCCCTAAGCATGACTCTACTAAATCCCTGAGTTTATGCTCTTAATTACTGAGTTTCCAAGCTTTTAAGGATCAACGCACCCTGGCCCTTTAGGGACTAGCATTCAGTACCAAGTTGACCCTCTCTGCACCTAGGCTAATCACCAGAAGGTTGCTCAGTCTTGGGGGTGAATTGATTCTCGAAATTCGAGAAAAATAAAAAGAATCTTGAAGCTTCCCAGGTTGTTTCAGCCATTTACCTTGGATAAGAGTCTCATGTCCTATCTTATCCTACCTTGGATTTTTCACCTCTTATCCTCACATCTCAAGTGGATCTCAAGCCTAGATTGGTAAATGGATCAAACTTCATGAACTACCTCCCTCATTTGTATATTTACAACCATCCATGGGAAAGGGGTTGGCTTTTGGAGATTGATTCTACCCTCATCTTGTTGCTTTGAGAATTATTATTCCATGCATTAGGGTGACATAGAGGTATACTTTGTGGCAAGAAAATGACAAGTCAATTTGGGGAGCTTTTCAACAATATCAACTCCTATTTTTGTTGTAACTCTCTCCATTTCTATTAATACAAAGAGTAGATTGTTTTCCTATATATGATAGTATGATTTCATGTATTTCAATGCCATGTTGATCTATTGAATGAAGTGATTGGATTATGCCGCATAAATGTTGTATATCTTTGACTTTTCTTGTTTGATTGTGTAGGTTCTAATTATAGTAATCAAAGCTAGGATTGCAGTGTAGAAGCCAATGAAGGAGCGAAGCTTACGACGGATTCCAGGTAGGCCTCATCCCATCATTCAATTACATTAAGGAATACATGATCCCCTTTTGTTTTTGTTGTTTTAGGCAGCCCACTAGGCCTAGGGAAGACACTTTTGTCCACTGTCGTAGATTCTATATAACAATGTACATTTAAATCTATTGGGTCCCCCTTGCTTTTTAAAGTTTTCATGGTCATCTCTTTTGAATTGCTTAAAACACTCTTGAAAATGTCCTAATCATAGTAAAACTAAATCAATAATAACCATATAATAAAAAACATATCTAAGTAACTAAATAATAAAACTGAATCAAAACTATGCCAATGTATACAAAATTTAACCAAAGTGTACTTAGCTTGGTATGGGGACCCTCTAACCTTGCCTTTGTACACCTAAAGAACTCTTCAGCTGTAGCTAACTTAATAAAGCATCCACAGCATGAACAACAAATAGAACAGTAGAAATGATTCTTCAAATTATCTCAAAAGTCTCCAATAATCTTAATACAAACTTACACACCCTTGAATGGTCCATAAACTCTGTTTAAATAAGAAAATTATAAACAAACTTTGCTATAATGGCTATAACAATCTTATCAATCCTAATCCATCCATACAGGTCGAACTCATCAAGTCTAGTTCACAAAATCAGGAAAAATCTCACAAAATAATAAATCTGCTCCTTTTTACTAGGAATTCCTGAATGACAGGTCAAGTTTGACTAGTGTTGATTGGGCCTGTTTTTGCTCAATTTGACTAAACCAATAGGTGTTTCTTCATCTGTGGTTCCCAAGATTTCCAAATATGCACTCGGATATCGCCAAGGTGTCTTTCACATATGAGTTTAATGAAGCAATTACGGGAATTTTTAATGCAGTCCGAATTTACTCTTAAAACCCAATTTTTACAAAAATTTCCAAAATTGAAAAACTTAATTTAGTTACTTGAATATGAAAAATAGGACTAAAATTAGGCATATATAGGTGAAATAGGATGGAATATGGTGATGAATAAATGGATTTAGGATAGGCAAAGATGACAAAAAATGAGGGCCAACATCTCCCCCTTGCTGATGTTCAAGCATGTCCTCATGCTTGCCTCCTCCGTTTGGATCTCCTGAGTGATGATGCCCCTGCTGTTCCTAATCCTGTAGCTTCTTCCTGTGCAACCTGAAGGAGAATGTCAATACCCTCATATTTATCTTATTTGTAGATTGTAGTCTTCACTTTGTGTTTCGCATATTTGGATTGCTATAACTTTTTCTCCTTTAGCTATCTGTAGGCTTGTTTGGAGATGAGGATATTCTGAGTCTCAATATTTTTAATCTGCTTTCTCAATTTCTTGTTCTCCTTGGTTATGTTGTTGTTATTTTATTTATACATTTTTTCTCATTTTTGAAATGTCTCTCCATGATCTTGTTGTCTCCCAGCTCACTTGTTAGCTCTGTTATTTTCTTAAGATATACTTCACTGTGCATCTCTTTAGATTCTTCCCTGGTCTCTTTGGCATATGAGTGAGATGAGGTGGCTTCTACCCATGTATCCTCAAAATAGGAGTCTTTCTCTATGGGCTCTTCTTGGACTTCCTTCTCCAATATGTGTCTAATCTCATCAATCTGCTTTGATGTTTGTGGAGGCTTAGTTCCAATAATTTCAATTTCTGGATCTTTTCTTTTATTGCTTGGTTCCTCTTATGATCTTTTAGGCCTCCTAGGAATGGACAGAAAGGATTTCTCTTTTTCAATCATAATATCATCTTGCTTCTTCTTCAATCTTGTCTTAGGGTACAAAGGAGAATGCATGATACTTCTTGTTACATGCAACTGCTCAAGCTTCTCCTCATTCCATGTTGTTTGCTCTTTAAAATGATGTTTAGCCAAAAACTCCTTCCAAAGCAACCCCTTATTCCGTATCTGATACTCAACAAGTATCTTGATTAGCCCATGGTGATAGATATTGGCTTCCTTGGCTTTTGTTTTGTTCTTCACATTCTCTATCATTTTGGTTAGGATTTTTTAAAAGAAGTAGGGTAAGTTGATTTTACAATCTCCCTTCATATGTTGAAGCAATTTGATATGATAGAGGTATACCACACTGTACCGATTATCACAAGTGGAGTACTTTTGGATAATCAAAATCAATTCTGACAATGGCTCTCTGAGCCAATCTCTTGGAATCACTTTTATCCTGTCAAAGGACCCCTTCCTTTGATACTTTTCGCCTATAAAAGGAAGGTCCAATGCTTGAGAAAGAAAGGTTGGGTTCAATGGTATAGAAAGTTCACCAACTCTGGTTTGTCCATGTTCAAAATGCTCTATGAACTCCTGTGTGATTTTATCATTGTGACCATTGAACTTTTTAAGAAACTCCAGTAACCTTGATTGGTATAGTTTCTCTACTGTATCCTTACTCCAGTTTTCTATCTTGAAGTCTTTAGGTTCAGTTTTGGTTTCCATTTGCATATTATCCGTGTACCAATTAATATGGCCTTGTCCAATAAATAATCTCATCATGAATATAACAAGAGAAATATATATATGACCTTCTCATTCATGCAATCTTTAGATAAAAAGCATGGTGAATGTACTTACCAGACCTCTGTAGCTTTGAAAAAAAAGAATTATATTACTTCTTCTGCATTTAGGTCTTCAATTTCTCTGTCTCCTACTACAAATGGTATTAAAAAAAATCCTTTGTTCGTAAAACTGGGTAAAAACAAAAACTCTTACTGTGTGAAAAACCATGTGAAAACATATCCACTGTAAAAATATCTCACAGTTTGCAAAATTTTCTTTAAAACTCCTCTTTGTTTGCAAAATTTCCCAAAAAAACGATGAAAAACCTTCTTTGTTTGCAAAATTTCGTACAAAATTGTTCACTGTGTATACGAAAGGATCCTCACTGTGTTTTTTATGTGCAAAATTTGGCAAACCGTGTTTAAGAATGTATGAGGAAATCATTTTTGGAACGATACCTAAGCTGAAATGACTATTGAAACCTTCTAGAGATTATCTTGTTAATGTTTGTTTGCTCCTGTGTAAACATACAATCATAGTTAAACTCTCTGTCTCCAACAATTCAAAAAATCATTGGTCTACAGGTGGCAAAGCCTTTTTTGGGTGACAGAGCATTGTTGATCTATGACTGAAGTTGTGTTTCTGTCATAGTATGACACATTTAAACAAAAACTTAAGTTGAACCCTTTTCGAGAGAATAGCACAACCTTCGAAATATTTCAACTGTTGAGAAGACCTCGAGATCTACTCTTACCTGATTACTACGCAATTTATGGGATTTGATGGAGAATATGTCTGCTTAGCACAGAGGAAATCTCGGTTTGGCGCTCTCCTATCTCTCCTCCTTTTAAACACAATTCTCCTGGTTATTTCTCCACACAATTCCTCATGTTATCTCTACTGCACAAGATTCTCCTCTCTGCACGCAGTTCTCTTTCAATATCTGTGTATTTCTCAGTGAAACAGGGTTTCATGTTTTCTTTAGGCTGTGGATAAACACTGAATACGCAGTGTCCTTTTATTATGAGCTAGGTTATGATGAAACTTAACTGTGATGATGAAGAAAAACATGTAGACAATGTTCAACCCTTTGAAACATTTTTTTGACCATTTGTTGTTGCATTTTTTTCGATTTGACTCACTGATTGTTCATCTTGTCACTTGTACCTTTGGCTGCCACTTGTTTTACTCGATGCATGCACATGATATAACTCTATTCCCTTTGTACATAGCTTACCATTTGTTTAAACTTTGTACATAACTTGCATTGTGATTTTACATTCTTATCACTGCTTTGTAACACAAGTGATGTCCATTTTACATGTATCGACACTTGTTTTGTTTCTTGTTAATGCTACATCATAACTCATAATTGCTTGTAGTTTAGAACTTTCAATACTCATCACTATTAGGACTAGTATATGACTTTTGCATTGCATGCTTTCTTGATTATGCATTATGCTTGTTTATTGTGCATTTTTAGATCCATTATACTTGCATTGCATGTTGCATATCCATTATCATGCCTTTATCATTGCATACTTGCCATTTTTTCATCATTTACATATACTCATGCATTGATTTGTTTTGAAATGACCATAATCTTGGGTCATTTCAAATAAAATTCTTTTTCAAATAAGATGTTAAGTATATTTGTAATGATATTAACTCTATTTGTTCTTTTTTTGTAGGCATATGAAACTAATCCTTCTTGTTTTGTAGGCCATTTTCCATGAGGCAAAAAAAATTAAAAAATGGCCTAAAAAGGAGACGTGGCCAAAATGTTTGCTCAAAAATGCAAATGAATGTGGTTGAGTGAATGATGAATTGATGAATGTAAGGATATAATAAGGTTAATGAATGTAATAATGTGAATGAATAATGTAAGAGATAAATGTAGGGTGATGTAGGATAATGTAAGATGATATATACATGGATAAGGGTGTTGCATATTCAAGTTTAAACTAGTTTATCAATCTTAGAAAAATATTCAAAATCGAAGGCATTAAGAATACTTTAAACTTACAATGCTTTCCTTTCTCTTGATAGCTCATTGTCAATGCTTTTCTTCTGATGATGATGACCTTAGCTCTTTTGTCAACACTTTACCTTTTTCTAATGATGACGATACTTTCACCCCAAAATGAATTCTACTGAATGATTTCGCTGGATTGTACATGCTTGTAGCTTCTTCTCAGGTCTCTTTGATGTTGATTTTAAGATGAATAATTAGGTCCCTTCTGCAATAACATATGGCATTGATCTTGTTCAGGTCCCTTACTAATAAATATTGATTATGATGTCTCAGGTCCCTTCTGCAATACAACTACTTGACATTAAACCAATTGCATAGTTTGTTGGTTTATTATGAATCTTCCCCCTTGCTGATCTTGAGACTTGTCCTCAAGTCTTTGAATTTTGGAGGATGATTCTGCAAAATGAAATTGAAAAACATAAAAGAGAATTCATATTGGCCAAACAAGTTGGTTTTCCGATATGAATTCGAGTTTGTATTGTGCCAGTATCCTGGATTTTCACAACCAAACTCCTTTATTATTTTTTAACTTTTTTTATTTTTTATTTTGGAAGTAGGGAAGGCATATCACTATGTTGTTCCAGTACTTCCATATTGTTTTCTGCTGAGACTCTCTTCATAAAGTCTTCTTTATTGATAGGCTTATTATAAACTTTGAGTCTATGACCATTAACTAGAAATGAAATGGCGGCTTCATCAATTGTCTTGATCTTGACTGCTCCATTGTCAAAGATTTCTTCTATCTCATATGGCCCAAGCCAATGAGTAGTAAACTTAGCTTTGAAATCTTTGTACTTGGAGTCGAAAAGAAGTGTCCAGTCTCCCTTATGAAAAAATTGTTTTTGATAAATCTGTCATGCCATTTGATTCTTTGATGTTGTACTAGTGATGTATGCTCAACTGCTTGTTGTTTGATTTCATCTAGTTCATTCAGTTGCATAATTCTCTATTGTTGGGCTTCTGACAGGTCCAATCCTAATTTTGTTGCAAATTTAAATGTATGAATTTGAAATTTGAATGTTAACAAAACTTCTTTACCATATACCAGTTGATATGGGTTGTATTCAATAGTATTTCTCCATGTAATTATGTATGCCCATAATACATCTTTTAATTTGTTTGACCAATCTTTTCTATTCAATTGCATTATCTTCGTCATGATGTTTTCCAGAACCTTATTAGTAGATTCCACTTGTCCAATTTCTTGAGGATGATATGGAGTAGACTTTCTATGCTTGATTTTGTATTTTTCTGTAAGATCTCGAACAAGTTTAGAAGTGAACTCTGATCCCTGGTCTATAAGAATCTGTCTTGGAACTCCAAATATTACAAAGATTTCTTCAAAGAGGGAAGAAACCATTGTTTCTTCTGTTGATCATGCCACTTCTTTTTCTTCTACCCATTTTGTAATATAGTCTGTACACACTAAAATGTACTTATTTCTATATGAAGGCGGGTTAATAGATCCCACAAAGTCAAGAGCCCATTTTTCAAATGGTTCTATAAGTACTTATGGTTTCAATGGCATCTCATCTGATACTACAGGTCTTTCTAGTTCTTTGACAACTATCACATCTTTTGACATTGGCCTTTGGGTCCTTGAAAATTGTTGGCTAGTAGTAGCCAAGCTTGAGCACCTTGTATGTTGTTCGTTTATCTGCAAAATGGATACCACATGGTTCATCATGACATGCTTTTAGAATATCAAGAATTTCATCTTCTCTTACACATTTTCTTATCAAAATATTAGGACCAGTATAGAAGAGGTCACCATTGACCCAACTATATCTAGCACTCTCTCTGATTCTTTTTATTTTCTGCTTGCTAGTGAAATGAGATGGTAATATTCCAAATGATAAATAATTAGCTACATCTACAAACCATGGGGTTTTAGCTGTTATAGCAAATAGATGTTCATCAGGAAAGTTGTTTGAGACAGGAATAAGATCATCATGAGAATGAAGCCTTGACAAAAAAATTGTCACTTGATTATCTTTTCCTGGTTTATCTAGAACAGTGAGATTGAATTCTTGCATTAGTAACAACCATCTAGTAATTCTGCCATTGGTAATTGTTTTGTTCATTAAATATTTAATGGTTGAATGATCTATATGAATAAACACTTAATAGCCTGTTATATAATACCTAAATTTATTGACTGCATGCACAACAACTAACATTTCTTTTTTAGTTATTGTATGGTTTAATTCTGCCGGAGTTAGATTTTTGCTAATGAAATAAATGGCATAGTTAAGTTGATTTTCTTTTCATCCTAGAGATGCTCCTATAGTTGTATCTGATGCATCAGTAGATATGTGGAATGGCAATGACCAATTTGGTCCTCTGAGAATGGATGCTATAGACAATTTTTCTTTCAGTTTTTCAAATGCATTTTGACAATTTGTAGTCCATTGAAACTCTATGTCTTTTGCAAGTAATTTGAACAAGGGTTAAGCTATTTTGCTGAAATTTTCAACGAATCTTCTATAATATCTTGCATACTGTAAGTTTAAATTATTCTTAATTCTTTTGATTTTGAAATTTTTTTCTAAGATTGATAAACTAGTTTAAACTTGAATAGGCAAAACCCCTATCCATGTATATATCATCCTACATTATCTTACATTACCCTATATCCTACATCACCCTACATTTACCTCTTACATTATTCATTTACCTTATTACATTCATTAACCTTATTATAACCTTACATTCATTAATTCATCATTCACTCAATCACATTCATTTGCATTTTTTACCAAACTTTTTGGCCACATCTCCTTTTTGGGCCAAAAATTTTGGTTAAAAATGCAAATGAATGTGGTTGAATGAATGATGAATTGATAAATGTACAGTTATAATAAGGTTAATGAATGTAATAATGTGAATTAATAATGTAAGAGGTAAATGTAGGGTGATGTAGGATATAGGGTAATGTAGGATGATATATACATGGATAGGGGTGCTGCATATTCAAGTTTAAACTAGTTTATTAATCTTAGAAAAAATTTCAAAAATCTAAGGCATTAAGAATTCTTTAAACTTACAGTACTTTCCTTTCGCTTGATACCTCATTGTCAATGATTTTCTTCTATTGATGATGACATTATCTCTTTTGTCAACACTTGACCTTTTTCTAATGATGACGATACTTTGACCTCATAATGAATTCTGCTAGATGATTTTGTTGGATTGTAGATGCTTGTAGCTGCTTCTTAGGTCCCTTTGATGTTGATTTTAAGATGAATAATCAAGTCGCTTCTGAAATTACCTCTGACATTGATCTTGTTCAAGTCCCTTACTGATAAATATTGATTATGATGTCTCAGGTCCCTTCTGCAATACAACTGCTTGACATTAAACCAGTTGCATAGTTTGCTGGTTTATTATGAATCTTAAGATGACCAAAATTGAGGGCCAACAATGACATGTATATAGATACTAAGGCAATTTCGATATTCTTAGAGGATGGTCACCAGATTCCATGTGCACAATCTTTTGCAAAAGATATTGGTTTGTATGGACAGAGGCAAGGTGGTCTAAGTGTTATTGTGATTATGAAAACAAGTAGTAGTAGTTAAGAGTCAGTTTCAACAAATTAAATAGCCAATGTATAGTAGTCCACCTGTTCATGAAGCTCAAGAAACCTGCCATACAATATAAGAACACTCCATCACTTTTTAGCAAAGCCAAATTCTTACAAGAAAAGAGTATTACAATGTTGGAGACAAGAACATCTTAGATTTGGTTTCACTTGAAATAAAACGTCAAGAACAAGCAAGCCACAGTTTAGATGATGCCAATTTTGTTCGCCATTATCAATCTCATATTTGTTTTCTTCAAATTTTTGTCCTCTATCATTTTCTTCGCACTTGTGAATACTAAACTAGTTAAGAAAATATGCACTTTGGTGGTGGTGCAATAAAGATGAATTTTGATTATTAACATCTAGGGACTCAGGGTTTAAAATTTGCATCTCTCATGTATGATATGAACAATGCTCCCAATGGTTCCTTTTATTGCTTCATGCATGTGATCATAATATCACGGGTGTAGATCCAACAAAGGAGTAATTGAGGGAAATTCCTAATCAATTTAAGGTGGAAAAATCATAATCCCTTGTTTGAATTGCCTTATCAATATTTTTGCAAGTTGTGACATGTATAGAGATGCTAAGGAAATCAGGATATTCTTGGAGGATGGTCACCACATTCCATGTGCACAATCTTTTGCAAAAGATATTGGTTTGTATGGATAGAGGGTAGGTGGTCTAAGTGTTATATGTGATGATGCAAAAAAGTAGTACCAGTTAAGAGACAGTTGGTGGGCTCCAGTATTGTAGCAATAATGCTACAACTCCTGGAGCTTCCTATCTCTAATTTTATCAACCCGGTAGTTTGTACAAACTTGGAAGCGACTGTGTTGTATGCACAAGTACTAGCTCTTGTCGCAGCTGTCACTTGGTCAGCTGGCACAAGTCCGCTAGGGCTCAAGCCAACTTCTATATGCTCACAGAAGAAGCTTTATGAGTGATGGATGAAAGCTAACTCAAAGGAGGTTAATCTATTTGCAGAAAGAAACTGAAAGCCAACAAAGCATGAAAACCCTAGTAAACCCTAATTTGACTAGCTAGGCCCTTACAATGTAAAACTGTGAATGAAACTTCTACCAATGATGCCATTACTTGCAGTGAGCTGAAATACATGCATCTAAGCTACTTGCATCTGAAAAGACATGTTTTTGTATTTTTTCATTAAGTGGTTGGATTTATTGTGATGATGCTTTTGATTAGGGTTTGACTGTGCAGGAGCGGTTCGAAGGGAAGGAAAGCATGGGAAAGGTCGAGGGGGCTAGGAGAGGTCCCAAGGGATCCTTAGCATCAGTCTACAGAAGTCTACAACGTTTGGATGCTCGGAAACCAAGTTTGTAGGCTCCTACAGGATGTCTGCAGGGGATCCTACAGGAAACTCAAGGATTTCTACAGGAAGTCTGTGAAATTCTACAGGATGTGCTGTAGTTAGAGTTTCGGGTGATGGAGGAGTGAAGGAGTGGTATGAGTGGATGGGTAAGGTGAAGGAGGAGTTTGTGGTGGCTCAGGGACAGAGATATGAGATGAAGAAAGAGTGGGGAAAGTTGGTTGGTGGGTAGAAGAATGAAAGCAAGGAAAAGTTAAAAAGATGGAGCTACGTGAGAAGTAGATGGGTTGGAAGGCTAATGAGATGAACAGAGGTCGAGCAAGTGGCTTTAGGTGTGGTTGAGAAGAAGAAGAACACAATCAAGTGATGCTTTGCAGTGTAAAAGAAACAAATCCTCTATGTCTTGCACAAAACCAAGAATTCCATCAACCTATTATAACTGTGTTATTAAACCAACAACAACAATGTAAATTGTGGAGAAAAACCGTGCATGGTGTTGGAATGAAGAAGTAGTGCTCAAGATCAGAATGCATGGATGGATCTACAAGTGAGATGATTGTGTTGCAGCTTGCATGAAGGTATAAGACTGCGTTTTTTGGTGGTTGGTACAACCCACACCCCCAATCTCTAAACAGAGATGGCAGCGAGTGCTCTTTCAACCTTTTTTGGATCTCTAATGAATTACAATCCTCCTACTCTAATCTACACAACTAAAAGCACTTGAACTGTAAACTAATCCTACTCAATCACATAAAATAAATCAAATCAGCAGACTGTAAATTCTAAATGCATATCAAAGCAAAGAAATAAAGTGCTGAAAGGAAGCAAATAACAATACGAGGACGGGGAGGTCTATTGCTCTCAGGTTGGGCCCTAACCTGAGAGCTATAGCTCCCTTAAAAACTCGGAATTGGATCCAAAGCTGCCTGCCTTTATTAAATAATCATGAGTCTAACATCATGCCAAAACTGGCTTACAAAGAGCAAAAAACCAAATTGACTAACTAGCTACAAAAATGACTACCAACTAGCTCCCCAAAATGACTAACTGAAATGAGGTCTTAAGCCCTCTTATTTATACAATTTGAGGACCCAACAGTCCTCCTAAATTTTAGGGACTTGGCTGCCCAAGACTTGTAGTTAACAGCAGTCCAACTTGACTTGCTTGGCTGCCCTTGTGCTCATTGATTTGGTGGCCTTTGAACTCCGAGCTGATGGTGGAGAATTCGAGGTAAGGGCCCATAAATGAGGGGGACACCTTCCTACAAATCCTCTAGCTTGTTCTCCCACGAATTTGGCTGCCAAGTGCTCATTAAGACCTTCAATTTTGTCTCCAAGTTGACCAAAAAGGCTACACAAAGCACCCATTAGAATTGTTGGCATAATGACTAACCAAATTCACTCTATTAACATAAAAATAATCAAAAACATGCAATAAACCAATGAGAATGGTGGATTAAGTCAACTTAGGAGGTTGGATGAGCCCAAATAATTGTCCATTTTTGGGGCTCATCAACAGTTTCAACAAATTTCTCAACCAATGTATAGTATTCCACTTGTTCATGAAGCTCTTGTTGTATCTTCCATCCTAAGTGATCCAAATCTCAAATATCTCTAGCACGAGGAGGCCAAGGTTATGTCTTAGGAACCAGAAGGATAGATTCTTCCATGGTGATCACCATTCAATATTTTCAAAACAATAGGTTGATGAAAACGGGGGATAAAATATAAAATTACCATAAAATTTAGTATCAGACCATCGTAGAAGCAAATATATGGCCGCCATGCTAATAGTGTAATATTCAACAAGTCACATCAATAGGAAACCATTCATTTTGAAAAGGAGCTACAAAATTGGCAGTCATATTTCCTGGATTGCAAGGCGGCTCAAAAGGCTCATGTCCTTTCACTACATGGATGGCTTCTAAAGTGCATCAAGCTTCCCAAACCCTCCACAAGGGGAGAGTAAATTCCATTCTCACCCTACAGGGTTGGTGCTCCCCTTGTAGTTATTATCTGTAGTGACTGGAGTCAAGCATTTGAAAATATAATGCTAGAATTTGAAGTTATTAAGACCATTAAAACTTTAGTTGGAAATTTATGATCAATTTTGGAATGCTAGGATGAGAATCAGAATGGAAAATATCTTGACATGAAGATACCATCAATATAGAGGGTGGGAATTAGATGCTTGACACCCAATGTTCACTAAATGATAATAAATTTTAAAACTCCATAAGAGTTGGTAATTCCATTGCACATGGAAAAAGCTTGTCTAATTCAGATAGAAAACAATCAGAGGTAGTGGGGTATCAAAGTTTATGCAGAAAACTCAAGTCGCCTACTAAAAGAGTTTATAGAAAGGTTTAGAACATACATTTGAGTCTTTGATTTATTTTGCTTGTAAATCCCAAGAAAGGGCACATTTTCCCAATGAGAATGGCATAAGGCCATACATCTAAGATATTTAAAGGTCATGGCATGTCTTTGTAATTGGAATTCTAGATCTCTAGAATGATGGAGAGTAATTTATCTAAAAATATATACTTTTCCAGATTTCCTTTTTTAAATCCTTAAAGATACATAAGATTTGTAATTTGTATTTAGTTCTTACCACTAAGAGAAATTATACAATGGAGGATCATTGTATTTGAAATTGAATGATATAATGGAGGATCTTGAAATTGTACAAAATTTATGGAAGACACTGAGGTTTGAGATTGCAAATGATGCAAGACTTTGTGGGTTTAAGTTTTGCACAATTCATTTTTTACCATTGTACAACTGATGGATTTGTAGTACCATTCCAGCTACATGGCAATATGTTATTGGTTCAGTGGTTTAGATGTTTGGAACATGAAGCAGATCAAGTGAGTGCGCAAATTGTAAGTAAGAGCGTAGGTTTGTGAAATCTCATGTTAGATTATTATTTGCTAATGACCTATGCTTGTTAAAATATGTTCAAACAAACTATCATCCAAGAGATATTTCCAAGTATTGCTTAGGATCTTGTAATAAGTAGGATTTATCCAAAGTTGTTTTCCTTTGGAATTAGATATTGTTTTCATTATTCCCCAAGTTATAGATCATAAGTAGCAATTTAATCTATGATCCATATGTGGGGAGCCCACTTATTATCGAGGGAGCCATTTGCATGGAATCCATTATCAAGTATTCCAAGGCTACTTCATATTCTACAATAGCAAAATTGGTAAGTACTCTTTATCCAAATTCACGATTTATTGGGGTGATCGAAGGGTGCCTTAAGGCTAGGATTTATGTTGCTCATTCTAATTTTCTGGGGAAGATAATGAATATCACCAAGAAACCCATGAAAATTTGAGGATGTCGTTGCAAAGGCAACAATATTTAGCCAAGATCCATGTAAACAAAAAAATTGGGGTTGACCTCATGATGGTTGAGGTTATAACTCTTCGGGGAAAAAAGTTTGAGTTGACCTCATCAAAAGTTTGGAGTTCTACCTTAGCTTGTAAAAAGTATAGGGTTCAGCCAACAAATATTTTGGGTTGACCTCATCCACAGTCCATAACAAGTTTGATGTTCTACCTCTTCAGCCATTTCCTTTGGTACTTTGGAAATCTGCATGTGGATTATGCTCACATATGAACTTTATTTGCATGTGGAATTAAATATTTTTTAAATAAGGTGAAATATAAATGTTTACGTGGAGTTAATGGATTAAAGTTTTATTTAAAACCCCATGTATGTAAATGCATGTAAAGTAATTTTACAAAGCATATGACATGGTGGGGTTGGATGGCGTTAGTGATCACTCAAAATCCTACTTGATGTGACACCTCGATTGGGTGCCACACCATCTACCATGGGGTATTTGTTTAGTGTTAAATTTCCATTGTTCTATGCTTAGGACAATCACTTAGCCCAATTCTTTCTTCAATTAGAAATCACTTCCAAATCAATTTAGTCTTCCAATAACAAGTAGCAATTATAGATATAAAATTAAATCCAATGTACAATATAAGAAAACCAAAACCAAATAAGAAGTGACACAATATTTGGTCAAAGACTAGGGAGAAATCCCACAAGGGGAAAAACCCCACAAGGGGGAAAACCCTTTTAAATTCTTCTTCTATTAAATTGTCATCAAATGTTTAGCAGATAGATTACAATGTTCAAATTCAACAATAAAGATTCAAAGTCAAATCTTTGAATTATCCAACTATTAACCAACCAATATCCAAGAGATGAGCCCAAAAGTCAAATATAGTCAACAAGACAAATCTGGTCAAAGTCAACAACAACCAATAATAGAAAATAATGCCCTATCAACCAACTTTTAGAAATCAAATCAGCTCTAAAAAGTTTGGTCTTGGCAGCACAAACTTGACCTCTCTTATTGGTCAAAGTCAAGTGAAAACAGTCCCAAAAATGCCTCAAAAACTAGTCAAAGTCAAAGTCAACTTCTATGGTCAACAAGCAGCTTTATATATGTGTTCAACCAAGGTCAAAGTGCCTAGAAAAGTTCATCATTCTTGCCAAAAAATTCAGCCTCCAAAACAAATCCCAAGTCAAACCAATACCAAACTCCCAAAAGTCAATGTTGGTCAAAGAAGAATTCGACCCAATCAGAAATACTCTCTTTCCTCTTTGCACATGTGGGAAAACCTTGCAATTTTCAAAAGTAGTCAAACCTCCAAGAGAAGAAGAAGATGTTATGAGTTGCTCCAAAGTGATTTGACTTGAGGTGTAGTTATATGCTTTTTAGGTGGTCGAATAAGCTTGACCAAGCCAACTTGAACTTTTGTGTACTTGTGGGTTTCACAATAAAATTTAAATTTTTTATTGACCAAATTAAATTCTTCCATGGGAAAATAGGGTTTTCTATGGATGACGAAGGTTTTCCAAAGGAGGAAATTTTCCCTGATCTTCCAAGTTAACACTCCCTCTCAGCTAGGGAGAAATTTATGACTACATCATGAATCTCATCTCAAACATCTCATCATTGTCATCATTGTCATCATTGAATCAAGTCATGTCTCATCTCTACTCATTTCTGCTAATCTCTGCTCATTTATGTTAATCTCTACTCACTGTTGCTCATATATTGAACACTCTCGAATCTAAAGAAGAAAATCATCATAGGCAAGCTACCACCTTGTATCCAAAGACAATAGGCGAGATACAACTTACGAGGAAATATTACAACCATCATGTTGTCTAATGATAGCATGAGAGATACAACTTTCCATGAGAGGTAAGGATCACATCCATCCTATTGTCCAGTGAAAATGGGTGAGATACAACTTACCAGACAAGGATCCAACCATCATGTTCAATGAAAAGTGAGATACCACTTGCCATAAAAGGTAAGGATCACATCCATCCTATTGTTTATTGATCTTCCCACATTGACCCTCAAGATTTGAGTGGTAGACCACCTGCATCCCATCACTTGAGTGAGATTCCACTTTCCATGAGAGGAAAGGATCACAACCATCTCAATTCATCTCGGCCTATTGGCCATATGGGGGGGAACAATCCCAATAATCCCAACTTGTGGGTAGGACGCATACTAGGATATACTCTATATAGTCTAATCATGATAGGGGGAGATACCCAACTTTTCTATAAATGACAGGGATCAAACACACCCTATAGTGGCAATAGGTGATATACTACTTACCTCAAGGGGTAAGGATTACAACCATCCTATTGTCCAAAGATTCCTTAACCCCAAGACATTTATGGCTCAATTCCTCACCCTAGGATCTCAGACGGGGGGAAGAGCATAACTCAATGTCCTCGATCAGTCAGGACCCTTACCGAAGAGGGTCACATCCATCATTCCAAGCTACTCTTTGAAGACCAAGAACTTCACTTTCGAAAAATCCTTACTGAGTATGCCTTCTATCTACTCATCAGTCGAATGTGATGGAGTCTCACTACTCCTCTCTACACAATGTATCGAATATAGTGGTACATGATCTCAATATGCTTGGACTTGTCATGAAACACGGGATTATTTGCAAATCGGATCCCACTCTTTTTGTTGGAATATATCACTATCGTATCCAGAACTTTCTCAAATATATTTCCAAAGAGATTCCTTAACCATACAACCTCACAACTCTCCATGATAACAACAATATACTTAGCCTCTGTAGTAATAAGGGAAATAGAATTATGCTTCCTGCTCTTCCAAGATATCATGGTAGATCTAATGCCAAAACAACATTTGGAATTTCTTTTCCTATCAATAACATTTCTAGCCCAGTCAACATCATCATATCCATGCAACCTCACATCTCCAGAAGTATACCTCAAACCAAGATTAATCGTTCCATCCAAATATCTCACCACATGCTTGGAAACAACCCATTGTGCATGAAGAGGCTCTGCCATGAATTGGCTCAAAGTTTTGACTGCAAAACATATGTTTGGATGATTGTTCACGAGGAACATCAGTGCCCCAATAAATTGTTTATACTCAGAGGGATTTTCCAAGTCAAGTCCAACAACATCTCCACATAACTTATTGAATTTCATCTCCATCGGTGTGGCCAAGGACTCTCACTCTACCATTCCAAATATTTCTAACAATTTCACAACATATTTTCCTTGAGAAAGGAAAATATCTAGGGACTTTTGTCACACTTCTAATCCCAAGAAGTAATGCATCAAACCAAGATATTTCATTTCAAATTTAGAGGCAAATACCCTTTTACACTCGGACATTAGAGGCTCACTACATGTCAAGCATATGTCATCAACATAGAAAACTAAAGTGAGAGGCATACCTTGGACCACTTTGAAGTAGAGGTTTCGATCAACATTGATTCTTGTGAGTTCAATATTCACGAAGTAGCTATCAATATGGCCATATTAGGCTTTGGGGGCTTGCTTCAAACCATATAGTGCCTTCTTCAACCTGCAAATGTGAGTCTTCCTGTCATGTACTTCAAAACCCAGTGGTTTCTCAACGAATACTTCTTTTTGTAGTGTAACATGAATGAATGTAGTCTTCACATCCATCTTATGAAGAGTTCATCCTTGACTAGCAACAAGGGAAATAATAGGTCTAATAGTGGTATAGAGAGAAACATGTGAAAAGATATCATCATAGTCTTCTCCCTCTTTCGAGGAGAAACCCAATACTTCCATCAGCTCCATGCTTGACCTTGTACTGCCACTTGAAAGTCACGACAAACTTTCTTTTGTGTCTCTGAACAACATCCTACACATCATTCTTCATAATGGATTCATACTATTTAGCCATAGCATCCTTCCAAACCTGCTCTTTCACTACTTATTCAAATCTGGCGTAACAACCCTAGGTTAAAATTTCATGTATTAAAGTTAATAAAGTTAAAATAAGACCAAGGTCATGGGACATGTATTCCAAGCTAAATGTTGGGAAAAACATCCTAGTGGGTGTTCATATGGTTTATTATGGCTAGGGAAATTGGCAAAGGCTTTGAAAAGGAAAAAATACATTATTGGCATTTATTTTATGAAAATAAAGGAAAATAGGAGAAAATGGAGATGAAAGGTCATAGGTTGCATATGAGGAGGAAAATTGAAGGAATAATAGTGGAAATTAAAGAAAATAGAGGCCTTAATAATAAAAAGGATTATGAGGATCAGTTCACAAATTTTGTCAGTTGAGCCTTTTATCATTTTGGCTTTGGTGTTAGTTGGAGATATGAGAAGAACACCAAGAGGAGAAAGCAAGAAAGCAAGTAAAGGAAGGACAAGAAAGAAAAGGAAAGCAAGGATCAAGAAAGGAAGAGTTGGATCTAGCAAATTCAACAGGAATACTTGCAGGTAACAAGTTGCATGTATGATTTCCTATCTAGTTTTGGCATGCATGGTACATGCATGTGTCTATTTGGTTCATTTGTTGTCATTGGCATGGGTTTTCCCTAGTTTGACAATGGTTTCAACCTTTCCTTTCCATTTCTGGATAGCCATGGTGTGACAGAATTCATTCTTGTTTGAGCTTTGGATCTCCAAAAGGTTTTTTATCTCGGTGTGGTGGTCTCAGTAAAATCCCAAGGGTTTGGGGTGGAGATGGTTTTCTCCAGGAAGCCCTCAACAGGTGGGTGGACACAGGAAAATTACTCAAGGGATGGCGAAGGAATTCTGAGGCATCCAAGCTTGGTTTAGCTTTGTGATCTCGGGACTAGTTTAGGTGAGATCATGGTAGCATGAGGGTGGATGTGGTTTAACCTCTAAATTCCCTTAGTTGTTTATGTCTTGGTTTATCCCATGAGATCCCACATTCATGCTTGGAATATGGCACAGGGGTGATTGGCTAAAAGAAATATTTGGTTCAGCCCAATCTATGGTCAGGTGGTACGTGGAAGTCCCTAACTTGGTTGGCTTTTGCATCATTTAATGAGAGTTATTTCTCTATGGAAATATATGAAGCATTTGTACTAGTTAATATGATGATTTGATGGTTGTTATGTCATGGTTACTATGATGATTATTTGTTGGTTATAAGCATGGATCTATTATATACTCTAGCTATGGCTTGTTCATGAATTGATATGTACTTGGAAGGTTTATGAATGCATGAGCTAACAAATATTATTACATCTATTAAGAGGTCATTATACCTTCTTGGTGAATCTCAGATAATTTTCAGGACCCTATGTTTAGATATGCATTCATAACTCGTAGATTTCATGTTCACCAGATGTTTGACGAAATGACTGCCATGGTTAGGCCTGGTTAGATCAAGTTCTTGAATCATTTTTGTATGAATGGGTTTGTCTTGATGTTATCTATCATTGTGGAAAATTTCTATCAAGTTTTGGGTAGAGGTCTGGATCCTAGACCTGAAAAAGTGCCTCATATTCCAGGGTCACATGCATGAAACTGGGAATTCTAGACTATAGTGGTTGGGAGGTAGGGTTATCCATGTGATTGTAGGGTTATAAACACTGGATTTCCTTGTTATGCAAGCGACTAGGAGTCAAAATCACTCAAAAAGCAAGTCGGCTCAGGGTTTGGGCACTTAGAGTGGTTATTTATCTCCTGTGAGTCCTGTAGCTCTTAAGAAAGGTCAGTAAAGTTTTGGTTGGTCAATTCCACTTCCTTAACTGTACTTGGGAGGTTGAGTCACGTCATAGTAGCCCTCAGCTCATGTTTACCCTAGCAAGATGGTGAAAGTGGGTAAATAGGGGAAGGGTGGATACACGTGGGAGATTAAGCCTATATGATGGGCCTCATAGCCATAATGTACCCCTAGTATCAACATGGCTTCTTGATTTCTCTAAAGGTTCTTATGGAAACAACATGTCCTTCAACATCCTATAATGAATGTATCACGAATCCAAAGGAGTCTCTTTCTTATAGGAGGCTCAATTAGAGGAGGATCTAAGGGGTCCATAAGTTCCATGGGACCATCAACAAATTATTTCTATGACTTGGGCACATAAGGGCCATCTAGAAGGTCCATGTCATCATCTTTCTTTTCAATAAGAGGGGGAGGAGGAGTATCCCTTGCTTTCCCAAGGGAATCATCTTCATCAATATTCACATCCTTGCTAAAGTCAATTTTCCTTTAACCAAAAATATATATTCTAAAATATTTAGATTTTTCACAATATCCAAAAAACATACCTTTCTTTCCAATGGCTTCCAGCTTTCTCCTCTTGTCCTTTGGCACGTTAAAATATACAGGGTGGCAAAAAGTCTCAAATGACTAACACCACACTTGATACCTGTAAAAAATTCTTGGGGAGTTTTGCCACCCAAGGCTTGATGAGGAATCCTATTTTGAACATATATCGATGTATTAGTGGCTTCTCCCCTAATGAACTTCGACAACTTTTGATCATGCAACATAGCAATGGAAGCTTCCATGATGGATCTATTCTTTCTTTCAACCACACCATTTTGTTTAGGATTATAAGGTACAATGGTCTCTTTCTTGATTCCAACCTTCTTACAAAAATCAACGAACTCATTTGAAGTATATTCTCCACAATTGTCAAACCTGAAAATTTTGGATTTCTTTCTTGTTTGATTCCCAATAAGGCCTTGAAATCCTTGAAGATATCAAATGATTAGTCCTTGTGCTTTAAATAGAATATTCATGTTTTCCTAGAGAATTCATCAATAAATATTATATATTAAAAGTATCCACCAGGGGAGTGCACTAGAATGGGTCCACATAAGTCAAAATGAATGAGTTGTAGAATATCATTGGTCCTGCTTTTTCTAGAGGGGAATAGTCCCCTTGACTACTTTCCACTTGCACACCTCGAACATACACCATCATAACTAGATTGAACATCAGGCATTCTAGAAACCATCATTCTCACTTTGGGCAGAGCTGCATAATGTAGATGTGCAAACCTCCAGTTCCATAACTCACTTTGATGAATGATGTCATGTACCAATACTCACAACGATCTTCAATTGACTCTATAGATTTCTTCAATTCTAGAACCCGAGGTAAAAGAATCCCTCGTGCGAGATTCTGAGGGTGAGGTGAGGACCTTTTGTTTTACAAAGGCTACTCTTATTCCTTTATCTTCCAAAGCAGATTTATATACGATATTCTTCTTTAATCCTAGAGCATACATCACATCATGAAGAAGATCGGGTTCTCCAAAGTCTAAATGAAATTTAATAGAACCAAAACCCTTCACGAGATGGGTAGATTTGTCTCCAAGAATGATCTTTAGATTAGTCTCCCTCTCAACCAGCTTTAAGAGGACTTCATGATACCCATAGAAATGTCTAGAAGCCCCACTATCTACCAACCAATTGTCACACAAATCTAGAGGAGAAGATCTAGAAAGAGTAGAAATAAGAATATATTCAGATTGAGTAGCAGCAACATCATTTTCATACCTTGATTTTCTTGATCTCTTTTGAGGATGATGGCCTTCATCACGATGATTAGGAGTGTCTCTTCTTCTTCTATCATCTCTTATTCTTTTATCATCACCTCTTCTTCTATCATCTCTTATTCTTTTATCATCACCTCTTCTTCTATCATTGAATCTATTGTTGTTGAAGCCATGATTGTTGTTGAAGTTGGACCTTGGAGCACTTTTCTTTTCTGGACAATATCGAGCATAGTGGCCATGTTTGTGATACTTATAGCATTCAATATTTGACATAGCTCTGACCATTCTTGATATTCTATTAGAGTTCCTAGATGATGGAATAGGATTTCTTGAATTTGATGGACCTCCTCTTCATTTTCTTTTCCTATCTTGAGCAACAAATTTATAGGACTTTCTTTCTTCATGCTTTTGAATCCTCCATCTGGAGATGATCTTGGATTCTTCTTGAGTACATTTTCCAACTAACTCATCAAATGTCAAAAATTTGTCATTGTTGCTTATAGTAGTAATGAAGGTTTCCCAATTAGGAGGAAGGCCTTGAAGAGTGACTAGCACCAAATCTCTATCAGATATAGGCTCACTAGTAGTCTAAAATTTATCCATTATTTGAGATATCCTCATGACATAGAATTGCACAGATTCTCCCTTGTTCATATTAATTTCCTTGAGATTATTATTTAAGGAAAGGATGTGATTCAAATTGTTGACCTCATACATCCCAACCAGCTTCTAAAAGATGTCCTTAAACTTCCTCAATTTTCCAACATAAGTAAGCAAATGATCTTTCAAAGACTCAATAAGTTTGTTTTTTGGATTTGAGTTCACCTTTCTTATATTTGGCCTTAGCAGTAGCATAAGCATTTTTTGGTGGCTCGGGTAATTTTCCTTCCACATATTCCAAGACATCACTTACCCCAACTATGTCTTCAATTAGCAATCACTTTCAAATCAATTTAGCCTTCCAACAACAAATAGAAATTGTAGATAGAACAATAAATCCAATATACAATAGAAGATAGCCAAGAGAAAATAACAAAAGACGCAATATTTGGTCAAAGACCAAGGAAAAACCCCACAAGGGGGAAATCCCTTTCAATTTATTCTTATTTTAGACTATCATGAAATCTTCAGCAGAGAGATTACAATGTTCCAATTCAAAAATAAAGAGTCAAAGTCAAATCTTTGACTTATCCAACTATTAACCAACTAATATCCAAGAGATGAGCCCAAAAGTCAAATCTAGTTAAGAAGACAAATATGGTCAAAGTAAACTACAAAAAATGATGCACTAACTAGTCAATGTTTAATAATAAAATCATCTCCGAAAAAATTTGGTCCTGACAATAGAAAACTTGACCTCTCTTACTAGTCAACGTCAAGTCAAAACAATCCAAAAAATGCCTCCAAAATTGGTCAAAGTCAAAGTCAACTTTTGCGGTCAAGAAGCAACTTCAGTTTTGTGGTCAACCAAGGTCAAAGTGATTTGAAAAGTTTGCCCTCCTTGCCAAATAATCCGACCTCCAAAATAGATGCAAAATCCCAAGTCAAACTAGTCCCAAACTCCCAAAAGTTAATGTTGGTGAAAGTAGAATTTAGCCCAATCAGAAATACTCTCTCTCCTCTTCTCATGTGTGGAAAATACCTGAAGTTTTCAAAAGTAGTTGAACCTCTGAGAGAAAAAGAAGATATGTGATGAGATGCTCCAAAGTGATTTGACTTGAGGTTTATTTATATGCTTCTTAGGTGGTCGAATTAGCTTGCCCAAACTGATTTGAACTTTTGTGTACTTGTGGGTTTCACATTAAAAATTAAAATTTTCCTTAACCAAATTAAATTCTTTCGAGGGCAAAGGGGGTCTTCCCTGGATGAGGAAGGTTTTCACAAGGAGGAAATTTGTCCCTGAGTTTCCAAATTAACATTTAGTAGCATTGATATGGTGCCAATGGTGAAAATCTTAAAATGATCAAGACTTGATGATCCAAACTTGAATTTTAATAAAGTTTATATCATTGAAATATGGTAATCTTACAATAAAGCTTTGAAAAAAAATTAACTCAATACCCTGTTAGCCTCCTGTTGCAACAGTTGTTCATATTTCATGATTGACTTTTTTACATGCCAAATATGTCATCTTTCATGCTGCAAGGTTCCATATTTCCAAAAGAGGTCAGAGAAGAAAATGTGAAAGTGTGCTGGTCCAAATGGCACTGTTGTATTCCAATTTTGATGACTTAACCATTTTTGAAGAAATGTTCTATAAAAGGGAGGGCCAAACAGTTTAATCTTGGCCTCCCTAGGTTTCAATTTCTTATTTTAGAACATAGAGAATGATATTTGTCCAAACAGCTTAATCTTGGCAGATTTGTAGCTAGGTAGACAATCAAAGGAGCCCAACTGCTTAATCTGGGCCCTTGGTAGAAATAAGTGTAGACTTAAATAGGAGGACAGAAAAAAGAAAAAATGTAAAGCTGGGTCTGCAAGTCTAAGTGCACCCAAACCAAAAAGAAGGAAAAAATGCTAGAAAAGTAGGCTGGGTAGGTAGTTTTGAGGTTGCATAATGATGATTTATGATCAATTTTGTGTTTCAAAGTGTTATATATTTTCAGATCACAGTCATGATGCAGTTTTCCATTTGGAGGAGCTCAAGCTGGATATCTCTAACTTCCCCATTCTCCCTTTTCCCCAAATCACTTACTAACTTCCCCGAAGAGGTCAAGATCTACTTGATTCCTCTTAATTTCATCATTCTCCATATCAGTTGCCTTGGTGAAAATCTGCTTCACTCAAGGATTGTTCATTCCTCCTCTACAAGTCACTTTTCCCCCCTAATAGCCTAAGGTCCCTTACCTTAGCGCTTTCTGGTCATTTTCATATTAACCTCTAACTTTATTATATAGCTCCCTATCTATCTCCCCTCCCCCTACTAAAACTATGTATAAAAATCCCAAAAAATATAATAATACCCCCTCCCTGGCACTATAGCCCTATTCATCTAAGTCCGGGAAAAAACAGTCCAGCTGGGGCTGTTTTTAGCCCATCCGCGTCCTTACAGGGGTTAGTTTGACCTCTGGTCAAACTAATAACCATTTCCCCTAAGCCCTAACCCTGAAAAAACCCATTTTCCGCCTCATCCTAAGGTCTTACCCACCAAATATTCGACCCGCTCACTTTTAAAAATCCCCAAAAACCCACATTCCCTAAGTTTTAAACCCCCGGCGGCATTATATTAAAATTTGAATATTCGCGCGCCCATCCCTTAACCCTCAACCGCCCCATCCATGCCGCCGGCCATCCGATCGCCCGTGCCCCAGATCTACGGTGGGCGGGCCTCCTCATATCCCAAACAGCCCGAGGGTTAGCGTCCGGGAGATGGGCGGTTTTCCCGCCGTACTCCCGCCACGCGTCACCCTCTCGGCCGTGGCGGAGCCCCTCCTCCGATACCGCCGTCTGCCCAAAGGCGGTGCGCCCAAAACCAAAACCGCTTCCGCCCTCCTGCGTCAGCGCCACGTCACCCGCTGACGTCATCCGCCTGCGTCGGCCTCCTGCCACCGTACTGCCAACTCACCCTGCCACGTCACTGCCACCGTGTCACTGCCACGTCACCTGCCATACATGCTGATGTCACCCTGTTGACGTCATCATGCTGACGTAATCTGCCGTACTGGGTCCCACCCGCTGACGTCATCAGCAAAAAGGGCGCGAAGGCGAAAATCGTGCTTAGGAAGCCCGGATTCAAATTCTGAGGCAGTTTTTCATGCGCGATTAGCGCTAATCGCGCATGGCTACGGGAAATGGGCCAAAGTGGAAAGACCCTCATCGCGCAGCCCCCAGCAAGCCCGAAAGGCGCAGAATGGCCCGTTTTTCTTTGCGAGACATTCAGAAAGGAGCAACAAGCAGTTCTAAAGGAAACAGAGGGCCGAACAACGGCCCTTAAATATTGATTTGACAATTTTAGTACCACAGCACATCGAAGAAGCGGCAAAGAGTATCAGTGAAGATTTTTTAGGGGCTCGAAACAGCTGAACATTGATGACCCCCCCAACAAAGTCAAAAAAGTGGTGGCGGCCATTTAAAGCTCTCAAATCACAATTAAAGCATTTAGAGCCACCGAACAGAAATGAAGCAGAGACCCAAGCACAGTTATTGCAGAAGCACTACACCAAGCCACCGAGGACAACACATTTACTCAGTTTTGATACGGCGGCCCTCAGCGCAGCCCAAAAATATTTTCTTGCATTTATTTCTGATAGGACTAGGTTAAAGTAGTCATTTCATTCAGACCTGTTTAGGTCAAGCTGTAATAAGACCATTTTGGAGAATTTTCCCTATATATACCGCCCTCTGTATTGTTTTAAGGGTTGGTCGATTGGTAATTTTCACTAGAGACTCGCACTGTATACCTGATATGTTTTACTTAATCAAAGATTGCAGAAAAGATTGGAGGAATGACTGTCTGCTCTGTGTCTAATGGTCTGAAGAAGTAAATGTGGAATTCTTGTGCTGCAACATGACTCAATAAGTGCCTCTTACCTCTGTTTTCATTTTTTCACCATCTAAATAGTAGAAAGAAAGATTAGCTTAGAACTTGTTTAACTGCACTCTAGGCTCAATTTCTGCTGTTTCTTTATGTTTTCATCTGAACTGAATTGGACATGAATATGAATTCCCTGTGGCTCATATTTACCCTAATTCACCTGTGTTTGACAGTTGTCTAGGGATTCTTTACTGCTCCTAGATAGAGCTCATTCGCCTCTCTGTTAAGCTGATTGAGAGATTCTTAATTGCCTCTCATCCCTTAGCATTCTTTCCATCCTTTTAACCTGAAACATTGTTCCATGTGCAGCTACCTTGCTCCATATCTCTCTCTTTTGACCAAGAAAATGCACCAGCAGTCCCACTCCTTGACTCCATGCCCAATGGTTCGAAACTTTCACACTATACCTGCCTCTTTCTTGAAAATATCAATCTTCCCACCAAAATCAAAACAAAACCCCTAGAACTCAATATCTAGCCTAAAATCATCTTCAACAGAGCTAAATCAGAAAGAGAGAGCCCTCTCTGACTGCAGGTGGGCTAGAACCTGCAGTCCAAAGTTGGTCTGTGGTTACCTCGGCCGTATCCTTTTGCTGCTGATCAAAAGGACAACCTGAGTGATAACATACCCCATACCCTCAACAAAGTATAGAGGGGGTTGGGTATTGAGTTATTTTTTTTCAAATCTTTGTTCTAAGATTACCATTACCTTTTTCTCATTGAGAGCATTTCAATACCCCATAGCCTCAACAAAGTATAGAGGGGGTTGGGTATGAGTCATCATGGACGTGAGGTAAATCATAGAGAAAAGCTTCTAGAGCAAGGAGTATAGTAGTAAGGCTATATGACATGGGAACCATCATTATTGGATGCAACATGAACATTGTAGAGACCCAATATTGTTGGAAAAAGAATGTCATGGGATTTGTGACTTGTGAACCAAATATTTGTCAAGATAGTTAGATAGGACTATTGAAGATGCAAAGAATGAAAAAATTCAACGAAATGTTATTAATTCCTAAATGGGATAGTTATTTCCCTTGAACAACTCAATGCAATGATAATTACAAGGGATTAAATAGCCAAAAATGAATATGGACTAATAGGAGATAGTATAATGATATGGTAGGTGTGTAACACATGCTAAGTCCACACGATAATGAATGAGAATACATATAACATGGATATAGACTCCAAGTAGTTTTTTGTCATAAGATGATTATGATGGATAACCATGGTTAATGATGGGCATGTAACTAGGAACAGCTTGAACATATGGCTAGAGAAGCTAATAGGGATGTTGCATATAGTCTAGTGGAGATAAAGCTATGGGAAATGAAGAGTTGAGCGAGAGTTTCGTAAAGAGGAATGCAATAACCCTCCTTGAGGCATCAATTGATCGAGTAACATCTAATAGAATTTTACTAGTCATGCATGTATGGTTTTTGTATGCTTAAAATATTGAGAGGGAATTACATTAAAATTCCCTTAATGAAGATATAATATTAACAATGATATGGATGGATGAATGTTAAGTACAAATGTTGGCACTAGATTTTCTCTAGGTGATTTAAATAGTCATCTGATAATTCCATGATACTTGGAATGAATGATTTCTTGTCATTTACTACTATATGGAAGAAGGAAGCATGTTGTGTTTATGTCTATGGGACATGACATTTGACTAAATCTAAGCTTTCATAAGGCATGATAATATTTCATTTAATAGATGTACATGAATTATGAGAAAAAGGTGCAAGTATTGCAGAACCATGTTAGTGTGCATGATTGACACATTGCCTAAATGCATGGTTGAGTGCATAATATAAATGCATGTTTATGAATATGCACATGAAGTGGGTAGGTAAGCAACAAAAAGGATAAAGTTGGTAATAACTCATGAAATTGAGATCATCTAAGGGGTTGTTGGATGCTACAACCAGTAAGAGTTGCATGTTGATGTAGTCACATACGAATGGACTAAAACAAATCTTTGGCTAAGGAAATAGAGCTAGGAAATGATGAGTTAATAACTAAGTGTTTTTCCATTGTTGGATTAGCTTTGGTCTATTAGTTGCAAATTTGGTTGCACAAGACTACTTTTTCGGATACTAATATGGTCTTATGAAGTGTATTGTCTTGTAGAATGATGGCATAAATCCATGAGGGAATGGTAAGTCTAGTTGACAATAATTTCTCAAGGGAATTGGAGCAGAGTTACTATGAATATGTAATGCCCTTGTTGTACTTATTTATTTTATCTGACTTTATGATTTTATAATGTTTGTAAATATTTAAATTAGGATGGTATATGTGGGGTTAAGACCTAAGTTGGGATATTCTAAGTGAGTGATGTAATTTGTATGAATAAAATATAAAACTAGAATATTGTTAATTTGAAAATATAGTGGGAGCCATCGTGGGAGTGTTCAAGCTACCTTGCTATCAAGAAATTGATTTTTAACCAGTTGAATTCCAAAGAATGGACAAATTTTGAAGTGATAGTTGTCGCAAACTAACCCCCATCTTTTCCCCAAGAATTTTTAACAACCAAAGAAGAGCACGATAGGAGAGAAAGGTCATGAAACATGGGAGAAAAAGGCACATTGGGGAGAGAAAGGTAAGTCTGTGGGAAAAATGAAAAAGGGGGATTCTAGTAGAAAGGTATTTGACAACAAGAAAGCAAAAAAAAGACTTAGACACATAATTAGCAGGTTGTTGCTAAGGTCTAAGGAAGAATAATATCAAGTATTTATTATGAACTCTAACAGAATGGAAGCCTGAGGCTCGAGTGGAATTGTTGTAGCGAAATTTCATTTGGTTGGGAGGTACGTGTCTGCTCTTACTATATTTTAGAGTATTAAGATAAGTGATTAAGTGGCTTTGTTTAAGGATTGTATTTCAATTTATGTGCTAACTAAAAAAATGGCATAATATGGTTGAATGTGCAAGAAAGAAGAATGGATTATTAGGCATGTGGTGTTGAACTCATTATGGTTTCCTATCTAAATATTTGTTATGAGTTTTTTTTATGTCTTCATATTTTGAACAAATATTTTATTTCTAAGTAACTATGTAGAGATAAGAACAAAGATTTTATTTCTAAGAAACCATGCAGAGATAAGAACATATTATTTATAAGTAACCATGCAAAGAAAATAACAGAGATTTTATTTCTATGTAACCATGCAGAGAAAGGAAAAGAGATTTACTACTAAATAATCATAAATCCCATAATGATAATATTGACCAAGTGACCATTTGAGGGGAAATACTGAGAGTTATATGAATATAAATAAATAATTGAACATGAAAAATACCCCATTATATGGCAAGAGGTATACAATAGAGTAAGTCTCATATCTTGGGATATAGGACTTAAGTACAAAGGGTAGTTTAAAGGAGTATATATACTTCAATCACAAGTAATTAAATTTGTTTTACGTATGGAATTCAAAATATACTAGACTAGTATTTCTTATATATAACTACTAATAAGTTGCTTGAACAACATCTATAGGTAAATAAACACACAGACGTTTTAATGTATTGGATATGAAGAAAACCATATAAAATATAAGTACATGTAAACATATATGCCCTAATGGAATAACATAAATGCAACATAAAAGTTGTAGCATACATTAGTGGAGTTGAGTGTTTGTTTACTTAATCTAAAAACTAATATGTAAACAAAAGTAAATTATGCCAAACTATGGCTACAGCCGTAGCAGGCTAGTGAATATCACCAGATCATATATGCCCTACAACTGGAAGAAAGAAGGGAGTTCAATAGATATTCTGGTACCTAGAACGGACCCAAAGTATGTATAATTATAGGACAATTTCATGCTAATCTCGAGATAGGAGTAAAGACTGACATGAAACATAATAATGGAAGATTCCTTTGTTATCAAGCTAAACTAAATTTATTCAAAAACCTTGAAATGAATTAAGATATTTATTATTGTATATTACCTCATGAGAATTTGGTTGAACGTCAAGAATCCCAGTCCCTACAAAAAGAAAAGTTCCATCAATATTATAGAAAGGAGGAGGTTTAAAGTAGTTAACCCTGTTCAAAGATAAGAACCAAGTATAAATTTTAGAAAGACAAAGAGAATAGTGGTGTTAACTATGGCTCAAGATAAATTGAGGGCAATTCGCCTTAGAAACTTGTAGGAACAAAGCCAAAACCCTGTAGCAACTAAGGAAGGGTTTGGTGGCCCAATTAAAAGAACAATATCATCATAATAGAATTATAACTAGAGATGTTTCACCCTAATAATAATAGGTAAATTTTTAGTAAAATTGTAGAGGGAATAACCCTAACAATGATAATTACCTATAGGGTAATGTAAACCCTTGTTGTCGAGACTGATATCTTGAAATATAGTCGGGAGTGTCGTAGTAGCTCCATCCAATTCTGCACAAGTAGAGAGGTGAAAATGAAAGTAAATTAAGACTCAAATAAATAAAATCTCAAATTAAATTGAGTAATACATAAATAAAGTAAGGGGACAACTAGGAATTGCAGTGAAATACCCGGAGGAAAAACATTGCATATGTCTTAACCCTCAAAGTAACAATCAAACTATTTTTCTCTAGAAGAAATTGGTAATAAAAGAGTCGAGGAGCCCATTATCATAAACTAGAAAAAACCCTGAATCATTAAGTACAAGGCCAAATTCCATTTTGATTTCCTCATACCTACATAAAGAAAATTAATCGATGTCAGTAACAAAATCTTTCAAGCTCCGATGGAATATTCGAAGAAAAGAACCTATAATAAAAAAATCCATGAAATTGCAAGGTTAGTCATTACCTATTAATGCCCCCATAGTCGTATTAGATTGATAAGTGATTAAGCTACTTCAAACCACCATATACTCCAATGAAACTAGACTACCTCAGGGAAGATAGTTACAATACCTGAGGAGAAAACAATATAGAATGGAAAATGTATGACAACCCAAGAGGAGGAAACCCTCATCGAAATTGAAGAGTGCCTAATTGATAAACCCAAAAATGAGAATGATGGAGGACACTGAGGAGGTAGGGGGTAGAACCTAATCATTTACTGAGGGATTTACTGTCGTCAGATCTTTGTGTTTGATCTCTATCATCCCTTACTCAAACATCTCACGGGATAGAGAAGGTTTCATGATGTAAACAAGCCACATAACCATAAATCATATGGTGCACTACAGTATAACTGGTGTACATTGATTTCCAGCATAAGGTTAATGTTGTAGTGCATCAACAAGGTGTATATGTTATTAAAAACAAGGTCGTGGGTATCAAATGTGTTTAAACCACTTTTTATCCAAGCAACCAATGGCCGACATGATTATAACCCTATAAGAATTCCCAACAGCCCAATACATGGGTAAAATAATATCCTAGGATGGATTGATGATAGGAAGACTCCTTATCCTTTTTAATTTTTAGCCATTTTTGCATAATAGATGTGTGTTGTCAATTAACAAAGGAAAAAGCTAAAGCTAGGATCAAATATATTTATATTACGTGAAAATACAATGATCATAAGGTAGAAATTGTGAAGTCAAAACAAACCAACATATTATACATATATTTACATATGTAGAAGAAAAGTGAAGAAAAGTGTGTGAATGCATCCCAACATCATAATGAGACAAATAAAAACGTAAAATAGCATAAAATAAAATAAAAATATGGTGTAAATTTGAGGTATATTACATGTGGTATCAAAGTTGTAGGTTACAACAGTGCAACCTATGAGCCAAATCACAGATTTTTTTAAACAAACTAAAAGTTTTGTTTTACAAAATAAGGAGTAGAAGGGAAATGATGGCAGAACCATTTGCAAGGTCTCCTAATTGAGAAGAACAAATTCAGGTATAATTAGTAAGAGAAACATCACCTCATACAGTGGAACTATTAGATATGGTTAAAGGGCTAGGACTGGAATTAGACAATATTATAGCACGCAATGAAAAGACGTTGAAATCTAGTGCTAAGAAAGAAAGTCTCATAAAAAATTTAACTAATAAGTCAAATCTAAAAATAGTAGATCCAATTGTAGAGGAGGAGGATAGGGAGGAGTCCTATAAATGAAAAAATCCAGACAACGTGGATGAAAGTAAGGATGTTACACCTGAAGGTGAAGATGAAGATGAACATAATTTAGTTAAAATGCTTACAATAGTAGCTAATCAAGGCAAGAAAAAAAATAGAACTTCAAGGGAAGTTTAAAAAGATTAGACCTCAAACCTTTTATGGTGATTCAAAAGAAGCAACGAGGGCATAACTACTCAACATGAACATATCTTTTCAAATGTGTGGGCATCCCATAAATTTGAAAGCTAGACTAGCCACTTATTAGTTGCAAGGTAAGGTATATTTATGGTGGGAGGAAATCAGGATTGTACATAATATAGAGGAAAAGGCTTTGAAATAGGGAGAGTTTCAAAAAAATTTCAAAGATAAGTGTTCAACAAAGATATACTAAGGTGATAAAGCAAAGGAATTTCATGATTTAAAACTTGGTCAGATGACAATGGATAAATTGGTTGCAAAATTTACCCATCTCTTGTGATGCATACCTTACATTCGTGAGGAAAAATATAAAGTACAATGATTTATTAGTTGTCCTCCCCTTTCATTTAAGGAAAAAAACAACCCTAAATCATGGATGAAGCAATATGAAAAACTAGAATATATTATCAAAAATCTTAGCAAAGAAGTGAAAATTCAAAATCTGGGGAGATAAATTTGTTGAAGGGCGACTGATTGTGAGGAGAAAAAACGCGCAGTACTAGGGTTTGTAGCAGGATTTCGGTGTTGGGCACCATGGAGGGGCTTGAAGGGGGGAGTTCTACTCCCTCCTACAGTCATGTAGTCTCTAATCATTTCAAGAAGCCCATGGAAGTGGAAACAGGGTGTACAGAAAGAGGAAAACAAGAAAACAACAGAGCATAGAAGATGGCAGAAACGCAAGAGGAAGTCAGAAGAGAGAAACGTACAGAAGTAGACAGTCAAAAAGTTGACCCCAGAATTCAGACAGGACCTTGTAAACCAAGGGCTTCCATCATACCCTGAGTGGTGTTAAGTGGTCCAGCGCGATAAGCGCACAAGGAGCACATGGTGAACTATGCAGTGATATGCAAATTCATGGGGGTATGGCCAACGGAGAAGGCCCTACACACATGGATAAAGAACCATTGGAAACCTAAGGGAGATATAGATCTGCACCTTGGATCCAAGGGTTTCTTCACAGTTGTGTTTGCAAACATAGAGGATAAGGATAGGATGTTTGAAGGAGTGTTATGAAACCAGCTCAAGAAAAGATAGAACAGATAGATCAACGCCTTAGAATTTAGCCTCTTCGAGGGGGCAACCTCCTTTACATTACATAAATGAACAATTCTTGGATGATCCAAATGAAAAGACCTCCTTTCTATATATAATAGTCTAAGGGGTCATAACATAATCAGAGCCGACATAACAATAATAATGTAAGGGAACAATAATAACAATAGTGGGCTTCTATGGGGCACAATAGTAACAATATGGGCACTACATGGGTACATCAACATAATAAGTGGGTTGTACTAATAACAATAAGGGGTTACACTAGTAGTATAGGGGCCTAACATTCTCCTCTCCTTCAAAAAGCGTTGTCCTCAACGCTTGAGTAGTTCTTGATGCTTTTGTATAAAATTCTTGTCCTCCCATGTGGAATCTTCAGTGGGTAAGTTCTTCAACTTGATGAGATACTCTGAAATTGATTGATTTCGTAGCTGTCGGGTTCTTGTTTCTGTGACTGCTCCAGGTTCCAATATGATTTTTCCTTCCTCTTCAATTTCTGGCAATATTGTTTGAATTGGGATCTTTTGCAACTTTTGAATAAGTGGCCATACTTCTTCGTCCTTCTTCCATTCATCCCTTGCTTCTTCTATCCAATCTGGTTGGATAATAGAAATAGCACAAAACAATGCTTCCACATCCTCATCCTTGAAGAGTCTTCCCATTCGGTAAGGTCGCCATTTTTTAAGTGCATGTAGTATTGCCAACATTTCCTTCTCATAAATAGCTTGCTTGAGATGTAGCAGTAAAAATACCCAATCACCTACATCAAATTTTTTTTCACTAAAATGTTGATCTACCTGTTGTTTCGTTTGATTTTGCACTAAAGTGGTGTTATCCTTTAAAAGTTGGAGAACTTGTTTTTTTTCCAAGGAAAAGATACCACGCTTTTCTATTAATGAAGTAATAAAAAAGCTACAAAAAGGAATGCGTTAACATTCAGCCTCTGTTTGCAAGGTCCACAGAGAAATTTATCTCTGTTGAGTTATCATAGTTGTCCATGTCTTTCTTGACCAAAGGACTTTTTGAGTCCTCCTAGATTTCAGCCTGAAACGGCCATATCAAAAATAGAAGTTCAGAAACGTCCACTAGAGATCTTGGGCCTCCTTTTTTACGGGAAAACAGCCCAATACAAAAAAACTATGAGTTTTAAAAAGACTTAAAGCCGAAACTTTGAACCAAACAGTCGGTCCAAAACACAGTATCATCTATAAACGAAACATCACAAAGATGTATGAAATACAAAAAGACTAAGGAAAAGGTGGGTGATCCGACACACGGATCAGGTCCTGAGATTGCTCCGTTATCCTCCAAACTCCCAGAACTTGCTGCAGACCTGTTTTAGAATACCGGTCGGCTTCTTCATTATTTTCCCTGTAGATATGAGCAATGGAGAAGTTATTGAAATGAGACTTTAAACTTTTTACTTCTTCCAGCAGGGGGAACAGCATATAATTTCTGCATATAAATTTCTCATTGACCCAATGAATCACATTTGCCGAGTCGCCAAAAATCTGAACAGTGAGGATGTTTCTATGGATGAGCCAGCACAGGAGAAGTTTTAAGGCAGATAATTCTGCGAAATTGTTTGTGCCCGACCCAAGTCCTACAGAGGCTTTTAAGGAATGTGAAGGAGAGAGATGTATAATGATTCCGGCCCCAGTGACATTATTTTGGGCAGCTCCGTCAAAAAAAGCATAGGGGATGCCCTCTCTGATATTAAAATCTGCCCGCCTGTTTGAAGAAGTAGAGGCCTCAGGATCAGGGAGACTAGCATAAATAGCTGATGCTTGAAGAGCAATAACATGTGCAGGGGTGAGCTTCTCGTTGAAAATGCATCCATTTCGGGAGATCCAAATACCCCAACAAACAATGGGCGGAAGATTTCTCAAATTTTTATCGGGGTAGTGATCCCACCAGTAATCCCAAGCAGCAGATAAAGTATCCCCTTCCCATCTCCCTGAGAATTTCAGAAGTTTGAAAATCTCCTCCCAAACTGCCCTGGAGAAAGGACACCTGACAAAAAGATGGTGAATCGATTCTGAGGCTTCCTTACAAAGGGGACATCTGCTTGGCCCCAATTGGAAACGGGCTTGTAGAATGTCCCAAGTGGGAATTTTATTTTTTAGCGCACACCAAAGAAATAATCTGGCTTTTTTAGGACATTTTAATTTGAAGAGGGGCTTAGCCCACCAAACCGGGGGTTCCCACCCTTTTCTACTCATCAAAAAACCATATCCGGCCTTTGGAGAGTAACGGCCTGTTTCTGCATGAGCCCAGACCAGTGAATCCTGAACATCCTTTAATCTGACATTCGATCGTTTAAGTTCTTGGATGAAAGCATTCCATTCTTCTTGCCAACGAAAATCCAGATCCAAGTCTTCAGCTGATTTCCATCCCTGTCCCCAAATTGAAGATAATCCCGGGTTTGCAATCTGAGAGAGCTGATTGATTCCTTTAGAGGCTAGGTGTTCCAGCAACCCAGGAGAAAGAGCAAATAATTCATTACACCCCACCCAAGGGTCCTTTCCAATTCGCACACATTCACCATTCCCCACCTGCCAAGCTAATCCTTGTTCAATGATTTTAAAGGCGTCCACTGTTGCCTTCCAAATGACCGAGCAATTTCTCCCTTTTTTGTTTGGGCTTCTTATCCAGTCTTCCAATGGGGTTGGATCAATATATTTCCTTTTAACAACCCTGGTCCAGAGGTTTTCAGCTACAACAATTCGCCAACCTGATTTTGCCGCCAAGGATTGGCAGAAATCCACCAGCTGTTTTACTCCCCAACCTCCCCACTCCTTCGGTCTAGCAATCTTGTCCCAGGCGACCCAGGGGAGCACAGCATTTTCCTTTGAGCCTGACCACAAAAATCTGCTACAGATCTGCCTGATTTTATGAATAATTCCTCTGGGAATCCATGTCAGAGCTGCCCAGAACACAGGGATGGCTTGAAGGACTGAATTGACCAAAGTCAGTCTGCCGGCTCGAGAGAGCCACTTATAGCTCCAATGCGAAATCCTCTGTTCAATCTTAGTCACTAACCAGAACCAATCTTGTTTGTGATAAGATGATGGTTTCAGCCAAAACCCCAGGTATTTGAAAGGCTCATCCATCGGACAGGTTTCAAATGGCATGATGGAAGTAATTGCACTTACCTCATGTCTATTGAAGCCCTCCAAAATGTAATGAGATTTTCTGTGATTAACTTGAAGTCCCGTGGCTTTCAGAAATAGGTCAATAATATCTTTAAGAACTTTTACCTCATCTAGGTTCCCATTTAAGAATAACAAAATATCATCAACAAACAATAGGTGAGAAATGAATAAATTTACAGCAACCTCCAAACCTGTAAACAAGCCCGCCTGTTTTGCTTTTAAGATCAGTCTGCTCAACCCCTCTGCAGCCAGGAGAAAGAGCAGAGGAGACAGCGGGCACCCTTGTCTCAGACCTCGCTGGCTTTTGAAAAACTGGGAGGCCGCCCCATTTATCAGTACCGCAAAATGGACATTTGAAATACACCCCATAATCCAATTTATAAACTCTACTTTGAACCCCAGGTGGGTCAGAAGTAATCTTAAATACGACCAGTCAATCCTGTCATAGGCCTTGGACAGGTCAATTTTTAGAACAGCCCCTTTGTTCTTTGCTTGTCTGATACTGTGGATGGTTTCCTGTGCAACTCCAATTGCTTTGTGAATTTGCCGACCATCCAGGAACCCGAACTGTTCACTTGAGATATACTCAGATAGATAGGGCTTCAGGCGTACTGCAATGATCTTTGCAATAATCTTATAAATAGTATTGCAGAGGGAGATAGGCCTGAAGTCTTCAAAAGAGGAGGGGTTCTCATTTTTTGGAATAAGTGCTATGAAGGTGGAATTGAAAGAGCTGAAGATTTCTCCTTTCATTCTAGACTCCTCCACCACCTCGGTAAGCTCATCACCAATAATATCAAAAAAATGAGTGAAAAGTTCTATCGTCCAGCCATCCGGTCCCGGGCTTTTATCCTTAGGCATTGTCTTTATAATACGCTCGACTTCCTCCTTGTCCACTTCCCTAAAGAGAAGCTCTGCATCTTCTTCATCCACCATCCTTGGAAATGCTTGAGCTGTTCTAATAATTTCCGCCAAGGAGATCCCCCCTGGATTTGAAAAGAGGGCTTGAAAATGATTCTTCCCTAAAGAAGAAATTGCTTCAAAAGAGGACACTTCCCTTCCATCTGGGTCTCTCATCTTCCAAATGGTGTTTGCTATTTTTCGCCCTCTTGCATAATTATGAAAAAACTTTGTATTTTCATCCCCTGCTTTTAGCCAAATGGCCCTACTTTTCAGCCTCCACTCCTCTTCTTTCTCCAACAAAATCTTTGCTTTACCTTTTTCTAAAGACAGAATTTTCTCTTTTGTTTCCTGGGACTCATAGGCATCTGAATCAGGGTCTTCAAGAACCCCAATAGCCTCCTCAATCTTTACCAGCTCCTCATTCTGTTTCCTTCTTCTCTCAGCAGCCCAATCAATGGTTGCTCTCTTAAGTCTCTTCAGATTTTCCATAAAGTGACCTCCTTTGCTGATCTGAGAATTCGGCCCCAAATGTCTCCAGGTGCTTTTGAACAGTTGTTGGTAAGACTCCTCCTGAAGCCAGGAGGCATTAAATTTGAAAGGGGAAGCCGGCTTTGCAGGGGGCTTAGTGAGTTCGAGGTAGATTGGAAAGTGATCCGAGTTACCCCCCTCACCCACCCATTGACGGAACAAAGGGATAAAAGTCGCCATCGTTTCATTGATGAGGAAACGATCCAACCTCTTAGCTACCCTATCTTCGCCCGTTCTTCTGTTCCTCCAAGTCGGCTTTGTCTTTATAATATTTACATCAATCAGATTTGCACTCTGAAGGGCCTTTGAGAAGAAATCTGATAATGGATCTTCCCTCACGGATGGTCCCCAAGCTTCCGCCAGTCCCAAGGAGAAATTTAAGTCCCCCCCAATCACCAAATTTTTGTTCCTTAGGATCTCTTTTGCCAAAAAATTATTCCAAAAAGAAACTCTACCCTGGCAAGGACCATAGATGTTAATAAGCAGCAGTGGCTGGTCAAACTCAGACGATAGAGCCTCCAAACCCAAAACATGATCCGAGCCCCAGATGCTTTGGATCTTTAACCTCCCGATTTTGAAACCTATAGCAAGGCCTCCAGAATGACCAGCAGCGTCGAGAGCAGTAAAGGACCAACCCGGTAAGAGGGAACACATAGAAGATTCAACATCGATTCCCTTACCCAAGGTTTCCTGAAGAAAAACAACATCCGGATGATGACGAGAAATGAGGTCTTTCAGTGCTAGTTTTTTGGGCTTACTAGCTAAACCCCTACAATTCCAGGACATACAGATCATTTAAGAACCGCCTCAGGGGTTTTCGCTGCTCTAAGCGCCCCAGGAATCGTCATTTGCTTCCCATCAACCACATCAAACTTTGCCTTGACTTGAGTCTTTGATAACAAAAATTTTCTACCTCTACCTTTCTTTGAAGGACCCCTAGAAGACTCAGGACTTAGACCACCCACAGATTCCTGAAACTCATTGGTGAGAGGAGAGGGCTTATGGAGGGACCTTAGGTTATAGGTACGAGAGACAGAAGGACAACCCTTTCCCATATTATTCTTTGGAAACACCTCACTGTTCAGATTTAAATACGGGATGGCTTCCGACAGACACTCTATGTTATGAGAGAGATCTTCTGAGTTTTGTAACTTAAAAGAGGTTGCCACATAATCATCATTGCACGAAACAGAAATAACAGGGGACAAAAAAGAAGGGGGCTGCATACCGGGAGCTGGATCCTCCAAAGGACCAGCCTTCTCAGCCTCAGGGGTCTCCCGACCTGATTGATCATCCGGTCGATGGTTGAGGCACTCCTCCTTCTGCTGCACATCCTCTTCCCCTTGTGAGGAGGGAACTTCGAACTGGAGATTCTCCTCAGGGACTTCCTCATTTTTCTTTTGGGATTTGGGTGATCCCAGCAAGTCCTCCCATTCCTCCTCCTTCTGATGAAATCCCCTTCTTCTTTTCCCCAAAGGGCAGTCCCTCGCTAAATGCCCGTATTCATGGCAAACATGACATCTGAAAGGAAAGAGTTCATAATCCAGTAATTGTTCATAGACATACTCCTTGTATTGCAGAGGAAAAGATTCCACTAGTCCTTCGGAGGGATTGAGTCTAACCAGGATCCTTGCAACTCCTCTTTCAAAGGTATGGAGATAGGATCTATCCACATCCAGAAAAGTACCCAAATGATTCCCTATCGATTTGAAGACTGAGTCCACCCATAAATGTGGCGGGAGATTTGGGGCCCGAACCCAAACAGGAATTTCATCAACTTTCTCCTTTGCTGCATCAAACATGGGGGTCCAGCATTTGAAAAAGACCGGTCTGCTCCCGAACGCCCAATTCCGAGCTTCCACCCATTCCATGGCTTCCTTAGAATCGAATTTCACCCTGAACCATCCTTTAATCAGCGTATCCGTTCTGAAAGACTTTGCTGGGGTCTCCAACCATTGGCTCTCAGCCCATTGTCTTAGGAATTTTCCAGATACGTACCTCCCTCTTGCTCTGCCCACAAGAGTGCACTCGGCAACCTCCAAAGCTTCTTCAACCTGGACATCCATGCCCAAAACCAGATTTGAAACCCGCTTCTTTTTCCACGCTTTCGCCTTCTTTCTCTTATCCTCTATTTTCTCGGTTGCCGGCTCCGGGCTCTTTCCGACAGTAGGCGAAGGTAGATCGCCTTCCTCCTGCCCTAAGGTTTTCCCCTTGTCCTTAGGGTTTTGGAATTCATTGGCCAGTGAGGAATCAACCAGACCCTCCACAGGACTGCCCGCTTCTCCTAGGGCCGAGTGTCCCTTATGCAAAGAATTTTCGCACTGCTTATGGTTTGAGAAGACTCCCTCATGCATAGAATGGAACTGACCCGCATTACCCTCATCCCTTTCAAGAAGACCCGGCAGACGGTCCTTCGAAATCAGATTTCTTTTTACATTCTCCAGGGAGAGCTGTTCTCCCCCAACTTTCCCCACATTCTGAACGCCACCCACCGATCTCCATACTCCATGAAGTTGGGGCGAGTTGATTATATCCTCGAGACCGCCCGATGAAACAAAATTTTTTGACGGAGAGGAGGACTTACCAACGGGGGGGGTGCCGACCTTCTCCTTCTGTATGCCGAGGTAATGGTGAGGGCTTAAAGGCTCCGTGAGTCTTCCTCCACCCCCATAGCTGCTTGAGAGTTCCAAGCTCTCTTCCAGAAGCCCCTTCACCGGGTTATGCCGCCACGAGACACTTGCCGGAAAAAACACACCAGGGAAACTGTTCGGTTGCCCAATAATTTCATTAATACTCTTCTCCGTGACTTCCTTGCCCCAAACAGTGAGAATATCTTCAGGAGCCGGGTCCAGTGCAACCGCATCATTTGAATTTACCATGGTTAAAAACGCTCCGTAAAAAACTGTAACCGACCTACGCTCGAAGCCCGAAGAGGAAACTGTCCAAAACCGCCACCGGGTGCCGTTTCAGGGTAATACCACCAAGTTTGAAGACCTTCACGAGATAGAAACCGTGACCAAACCGTCGTGTTCAGGAAACCGGAAGAGCAGCTGCAGGGCAGGGAAAACTCCGTTTGTCGCTGTCGTAGAGACCACTTTCCAACCTGCTCCCAGCTGTCACTAACTGCCGAAACCTGCCTTTGCCGTCCTTGTTGGAGATGCCAGCTAGCCCGTAGCCTGTACTCTCTCTGTCCTCTCTGCGCCATCTGCTTCAGCTAGACCCTAGGCCTAGGGTTCCTGGATCAAACCCTAGCGGCGCCATCCCCAAGGTTACAAGTTTTACAAGGGGATTGGTGGAAAATTATCTGAAAGTTCAAAAGTTGGAGAACTTGTTGTTGATGCTTGATGTGATATTTCAATGCTTGAACCTTTTTCTTCTTGATATGTCATTCTATCTATAGAGTTTGAGGAGTGGTAATTTCTTCCAATCCTTTACAAGATATGGTCGGATTCATTTCTTGATGCTCAATGTGATCTTTCACTTCTTGAACATTTTTCTTCTTGATATGTCCTTCTATCTTGATAGTTTGAGGAGTGGTAATTTCGACCAATGAATTACAAAAAATGGTTGGATTCATTTCTTCTTTATTGATGTGATCTTTCACTTCTTTCACATTTTTCTTCTTGATATGTCCTTCTATCTTGAGAGTTTGAGGAGTGGTAATTCCTGCCAATGCTTTACAATATATTGTCTGATTCATTTCTTCTTTCTCTGGGGTGGGGTCCTGGCGTATATCTTCTTCTTTTGATGTTTCTTGATCCTTTTCTTCCTCCTCTTCATATTCTATGTAAAATAATTTCTTCTCAGCACACTTATGACCTTTAGTGCATTTGCTATCACAATTGTAACAAAGCCCTTTTTCTCTTTTTTCTTCCAATTTTTGTGGTGTAACCCTTGTAGGTTGTGAAAGGCTAGGAGAAACAACACTTCCATCTTTATAGTTGTGAAGGGTATGCTTCCTGGTTTCCATAATTTTGCTTTCCAATATGTCACAAAGCCCTTTTACTCTTTCCAATTGTTGTGGTGTTGCTCTAAAGAAGGTGTTGCTCTTTGTATCCTCATAATGTGCTATCATTTCCTCCGTGAAAATTGACCACGTAACAAGTTGTTTACGAGAACAAAGCCCTTCATACCATAAAAATTGATCTGGTTCTAAATATGAAGATGCAATACATACCTTTTGTAACAGTTGTACACCATGTAGATCAAAATATTGCTCCATCTGAAGTATCCAATTTACCGGATCTTTGCCATCAAACTTCCTCATCTTTCTTTTTCTTGATTTTAGGAGCTCGACCTTGAAATGACTATAACTTTGTACTTTCGGATCTTTAAGTTCTGAAATTGTGACCTATAGTATCCCTCTGTGTTCTCTTTCCAATGCCACCAGTCTGATCCAAATTGGATTCTCTAAGAAAGAGTTATGCACAATCTCCCAAGATGACCTGATTATAGACCTTTCCAGAAGAGCGAAATTGTATGAAGTGCCACGTGTCACTGTTTCGACCTTTGGATCTGAAAAATGCATACAAGAAACTACAGTCCGTTCTCTTTCTTTACCTTCTTACGAAATTTCAATCTGATCCCCAAAGAGAAAGTTATGACGATTTTCCCCAGGTCACCTGTTTGGAATGTAATTCAGGAGTCTGCAAAAAGACCAACTTCCTCAGATCATATCTCCATAAATATATCGCGAAAATCTCTAAAATTCGGACCCGAGGTTCAGTGCGATTTCTTCTCAAATGGGTTTTTTTTTTGCAACTTCTGAAACATCGCAGAAAAAAAGTTATAGCGAAAATGCCACGATGACCTGTTTGGAGCAGCAAAACCCTAGAATCCAAAGCTATGATACCAAATGTTATGAAACCAGCTCAAGAAAAGATAGAAAAGATAGATCAACGCCTTAGAATTCAGCCTCTTCGAGGGGACAACCTCCTTTACATTACATAAATGAACAATTCTTGGATGATACAAATGAAAAGACCTCCTTTCTATATATAATAGTCTAAGGGGTCATAACATAATCAGAGCCGACATAACAATAATAATGTAAGGGCACAATAATAACAATAGTGGGCTTCTATGGGGCACAATAGTAACAATATGGGCACTACATGGGTATATCAATATAATAAGTGGGTTGTACTAATAACAATAAGGGGTTACACTAGTAGTATAGGGGCCTAACAAGGAGGTCCTTACTTCTATGCGGCTATAGGTCCCTATATGCGACCTTGGGTGATGAACTTCATCCCGGAGCATGAGACATTTACTTCGGTGCCGGTATGGATAAGACTTTATTCCTACCTCAGATTACTGGCCGCCATAATCATTAAAGGCCATAGGTAATAAACTAAGGCATTTCATAAAAATATCAGAGGCTACACTGCTTGGAAAATATACCTCCTTTGCCAGAATATGCATGGAAATGGACCTCTCTCGGGCTTTTCCAGATGAAATAATTCTAGAAGTTTATGATGAAGATTGGGTGCAGGCGGTGGATTACGAGCATACACCCTTCAAATGTCACAAATGCCATAAACACGGGCACCTCTTCAGAGACTGCAAGGTAAATAAAATGGAGAGCAACATCAAAGAAACCTCAGGTTAAGAGACTGAAAGATTTACTAAAGTGGGAGGCAAAGGAAAAGGAGGGAGAAAGAACCAAAAAAAAATCTATGAGGAAAAGCAGCCTAGTCATAATAGGTTCAAGATATTAGAAGAGGAAGAGGGGGTTGAAAGAGAGAAGCAAGTATTGAAGGACAACCCAGTAGTGAAGGAAAAGGATGACAACATAGAGGATAGATCTGACAAAAGCCAACAAAAGGAAGATCAACCCAGCATGATGGAACTTGATAGGGACCAAGAGATGACCCCAAGTGAAGTGGGAACGAAGGAGCATGAACTACAGGACATACTAGAAAGGAAGCATCTAGATCTAGAAAAATTCTTGGAGGAAGGAACTACCAACGGAGTGGATTCGCTACCTTGAGAGGAATTTAAAAGAGTACGACAGCTCTTCCTATTGAGAACTTAGGCAAAGGGTTCGGGATCAAAAGGAACCATGATAGTCAGGATAACGAAGGGGTCAAAACTATGGAGGAAACAGAGGGACATGCTCCCAAGAACCCAGGAAGGAAAAGAGGAAGAAAAAGACAAAATGAGTTGCTGATAGAATGTGGAAAACTCATGATCAACTCAGGTAAGATGAAAGACCTAACCAGTTACTCATTTACAAATCTTTCTTAATGAAACTTACAACATGGAATATTAGGGGTCTAGGAAGTAAAAGGAAACAATGAAATCTCAGCAATAGAATGAAGGAGGAAAAACCAGATTTGGTATTTATCCAGGAAACAAAATGTTCTGTAGACAAAATAAGAGAAATTCATAGCAAGTGGCTTATTAAGTATGAATATCTAGAAGTTAAAGCAGACAACACAGCAGGAGGAATTCTTACACTGTGGAACCCTCAAAAACTTGGAATCCTAGATGCTGAAGCATCCAGGAACTACCTATCAGTGGTCATCCAACCTTTGGGGGACAAGGAAGTTTATTTGATCACAAATGTCTATGGTCCACAAAATCTTGAGGATAAATTCAGGCTTCTAACCTCTCTGGAGGAGCTAAGAGAAAGACATATGGGCATCCCATGGATTCTGGGAGGGGATTTTAATATGATCAAATCTCTCTCGGGAAAAAAAGGTGGGACTAGATCTCTAGGCAGAGATTCCAAAACTTTTCAGAACTTCATTACCAACATGAAGCTAGTAGATACAGAAACCCACAATGGTATCTTCGCCTGGAACAATAAAAGGGGAGGGGCTACTCAAGTGGCCTCTAAACTAGATAGATTCATTATCTCTGAGGACCTTATCCTCTCAGGCCTTGACTTGTCAACTATGATTCTCCCTTTTGGAGGCTTGGACCACTGGCCCATTCAATTAGAAGTGTCCTTTATAGGAACGCCAAGAAATAGACCTTTCAAATTTGAAAACATTTGGCTTACCCATCCAGACTTCAACAGCAATATTGAAAAATGGTGGACAGAAGATTTGAATGTTCAGGGTACTAAAATGTTCCTTCTGCAACGGAGGCTGAAACACATCAAACTCAGGCTTAAAGATTGGAATAAGAATGAGTTTGGCAATATCTTCGAAGCCAAAAAAGTAGTTGAGGGAAAGCTACAGGAAATTAACCAGGAGCTCATCACAAAGGGATTCACCGAGGAGGGTAAGAAGCAAGTTGATTTGCTTCAACAGGACTGGGAAGGCTTATGTAAGCAAGAGGAAATCTTCTGGAAACAAAAATCGAGAGTTCAATGGTTAAAGGAAGGAGACAGGAATACAAGGTTTTTTCCCAAGTCCACTATGGATCATCGGTCTCATAACAAGATTCTAAACTTAAAGATATGCAAGGAAAAAAAATCAATACCCACAAAGAAATAGAATCTACTCTGGTTCAACATTTCCAAGGCATAGCAGAGGAGCCCCTCATAGACAGATCACATTTCATCAATGACTTCACTAAACACATTCCTAGGCTTGTGACAAGAGAAGATAATTATAATCTTAACATGCCAGTGAATGAATAGGAGGTCAGCGAAGTCATCAAAGAAATGCAAAATGGGAAAGCTCCTGGCTCAAATGGTTTAAATATTGACTTCTTCAAAGCATGCTGGAACATAGTCAAGCAAGATATTTTGGAGGTGGTAGAGGACTCAAGGAAAAACAAAATTGTTTTGAAGGTGCTCAAAACCTCTTTCATAACCTTGATCCCAAAGCAAGAAAATGCTATGGCACCAGATAGATTCATACCCATAGCATTATGCAATGTGGTGTACAAAATTATTTTCAAAATAATTGCAAACAGGCTTAAGCCCCTTCTTCCAACTCTATTGTCTGAGGAGCAAACTAGATATGTGGAAGGTAAACAAATTCTAAACAATATCATTCAAGCTCACGAAGTGATGCACTCTTTGAAGAGCAATAAGTAGACAGGTGTGATCATGAAACTTGATCTTGAAAAGGCTTATGACAAGATTAGTTGGGCATATATAAGGGAAGTTCTAAGAGCATATGGCTTCGACCATAACTGGATAAGATGGGTAATGGCCCTCGTTACCATTTCAAGCTTTTCAATATTGCTGAATGGCTCACCATCCAAAACCTTCAAGCCTACAAGAGGTCTTAGACAAGGAGATCCACTTTCACCCTTCCTCTTCATTCTCATGATGGAAGGGTTGGGAAATGTGATCAAAGCTGCCAAAGTAGAAGGCAAAATTCAGGGGCTCAAACTCACCATGAATGGGGATGCTTTGACTCATCAACAATTTGTGGACAACACCATGCTGCAGGGTACACCTACGGTCAAAGAAGCTCTTGCCTTCAAACAAATTCTGAAAGACTTTGCTATGGCTGCAGGTATTGAGGTAAGCCTTACCAAATCAAAGATTTTCTTTTTTAATACTGATATTGCTATACAAAGAAACCTCACTAGAATTCTAGGTTTTCAAAGAGAAATGCTACCCTCCAAATATTTGGGAGTTCCTCTAACAGACAAACCTCTAAGCAAGATAGTTTGGGAGCCTGTTATTAATAGACTTCAGGACAGAATCCAGAAATGGACAAACAGGTCTTTGAATTTGGCAGGAAGACTAGTGCTTACAAAAGCCATCCTACAAACTGTTCCTATTTTCATGTTTTCAACACTCCTAACTCCTAAAGAAGTTATGCAAAACATTAGAAATATTCAAAGATATTTTCTTTGGGGCAAAGGGGAAGAGAAAAAGAAATGGGCTCTGGTAGCCTGGGAAAAGATATGTAAACCTAAGACACATGGAGGTTTGGGACTTGATGACCCTGAAATCCTAAACAAAGTTTTGGGGGCAAAACTATGGTGGAGATGGCTAAAGGAATCAGATGCCCCTTGGGCCAAGGTTTGGAAACATAAATATGCAAACAACTGGCAAGAAAGGGAGCACATAAAAATGTTTGGAATAATCAAAGGCTCCCACATCTGGACCAAACCTTGGGAGAACAGAGCTATTGTTCAAAAACACAGTTTCTAGGAAATCAGAGATGGAAACCTTGCTTGGTTTTGGGAAGATAATTGGCAACAGGAACCAAAACTGTTGAGAGAAGATTTTGACAATCTTAAGAAGGATACCGATGACAAAGGGTTACACAAGGTAAATGACTTTTGGGAGCAGGACAGAAACGAAGGAAAATGGAGAGTATGGAAGAATCTGATTTATAGTGAGGACTCTCCATTGAAGGCCTAGGTAGAAGCTCTCACAGCTATCTTGGAACAGAGAAAGATTCTAATTTCAACATCTTCAGACCAATTAAGATGTAGCAAAAACAATGAAGGGAACTTTAACCTTAAAGAGGCCAAGCGAATAGCCCTTGGGCTTGACTTTCCAAACCCTGATACGATATGGAAGGACCTATGGAAGAATCAAATTTGGATGAAAATCAAACTATTCATGTGGTTGGTGCAACATAAAAAGATTCTAACTTGGGAAAACCTGTGGAAGAGAGGTGTAATTGGTCCATCAAGATGCCAGCTTTGCAAATTACAAGAAGAAACTATGGAACACCTTCTCAACCTATGCCCATTCACGGTGGCTTCAATCTTCAGACATTCTGACAGGGACATTGGCGGCATCAAAAGCACATTGAGGAATTGGAGGAGTAATTTCTCTGCAAATGAAATAAGCAACAAAGCTTGGGAATTGGTTCCAGGCTTTCTAATTTGGAATGTATCTAAAGAACGCAACAATAGAATCTTCAAGAATAGGAGTGGTTCTTCCCAGAGAATTATGGATCAAATCATAGGACAACTCAAAGAGACTGTAGGAAGCCTTATAAAAACCCCCCCTGAGAACCAACCTCATGAACAGGATAGGCAGATTCTACTACAGTTGGGCCTTTAGGGGCTCTTCCCCTAGGGAATAACCAAGAATGTAAGTCATATATCAGCTGATAAGGATCTCTGGCAACCCCCCTTGGTTTTATGAAGTGCAATATAGATGGGGCCTCAAAAGGAAACCCTGGCATTGCTGAGTATGGAGGAGTAACAAGAGATGACAAGGGGTTAATAAAAGCCATCTTTCACAGTCATCTGGGTAAAGCCACTAATAATATGGCAGAGCTCATGGCCCTGGAACAATGCCTAGAAATCTTAAAGGACTCAAACTTACATAATACAATAATTGAAGCTGATTCTGAACTGATAATCAACTCAGTCAAGAAAATATGCAATGCCTCAGTGCCAAACAAAGTTTTGAAACATTGGAGATTACTGCAAGTCTATCATCTTATTCAATCCCACCTGCACACCATGAGAACCCTTAGTTTCAATCATGTGCGAAGAACAACCAACAAGTTAGTGGATATTTTGTCTAATGAAGTCACTCTATGTGCCAAAAGCAATAAAATATATGAATGGTCAAAGACTCCTCAGGGTCAATTGAGGGATGAGTGCCACCAATAGGCATCAATAGACAGGGCGTTCTGCCAGAACAGAGGAAATAAGCAGGATGATGTATAAGTAGGGTGTTCTTCATGTACAGAGGACTTTTAGTCGACACAAGGAAAAGTATGAGCAGGAGGTCAAGAACAAAACTAGGGGTTTACTCTGGTTATTGGACGAGAATTTGGTCATGAAAATCTACAGTTATCAGTTTCACAGGCGGGAAACTATTTATAGAACAAGTCTTCAAAGGTATAAGAAAAACATTAACTGTAGCCTTATAATATTTGGTGCCGAGAACTTCACTAAAGAGTGGGCAGGTCAGCATAATTGCGGAAATACAATGCATTTTGCGCGACAAACTGCTCATTGGTTAAGCTTCCATTCAGACCCGAAATGTGTTTAAGATTTGGCTCTATAAGGTTTCGGGTCTGAAGGCGCAGTTAAGTTCCATGCTTGTTGGAGAGGCCTTTTGAGATAGCTTGCATCTGATGAATTTTGGGTGGCTAAACTGCCTGAAGGTTATCATCCTGTTTGGATCCGATATGGATTCTAATGTCGTTTTATTATCTTTTCGGGTCCGTTTTTGTCGTTAAAGTGTGAGCATGTTGCTCACCCGATATTTCACCTGGACCGTTAGATTTGTGGGGCTTGATCGAACGGCCTTGTTGTGCGGTAAGACCGCGATGGTAACGTGGAAAGATGGTTTGGGACCGAGGCTTGGTCTATGGGCCCGAAGCTTAGGCTTGGCTTTAGCTTGGGCAACTGTGCCCTTTTTGTATATTATGTAACTTTTCTCTTAATTGGAATAGGACCTACACTTTCTGTTGGAGAGGTAAATCCCCTCTACGGATAGAGGCAATCCCTACTAGCCCAGCAAGGGTCTAGCAACAATCAAACAATGCTGCTATGCATGTTCCTAATTACAATTAAACAAGAGGTAAAGAGCACCTACTTGGATTCCAGCGTTGTTGTTTGACGAAGAGATGCCGCCTTCGCTCCTTCGCTTTGGCTGGTCACGATCTTCCGCGATCTCCACGAATAGATACCTGCACACACGAAGAGGAAACAAACACAAGCGTGAAATCTAATAAAAGCAACCATACATCAGTCAGAAAAGATGTGATTCACATTTAACCATTGCATAGACAAATGAGAATGGAACAATAATAGCAGTCATCTATTATTAATCAAACAGAGAAGAGTACAACCAAATTTTCAGACGTCGGTAACCTTCTCAGGAGGGGCCAGTCAGCAAGTGTCCCAAGCATTCACCTTTGGAAATGATTCTCCCAAGACAAGCAACTTTCTCTCTCTCACACAAGCAACACAAAACAACCTTCCCTAAGCAATCAATCACTTCCACACCTAGCACACCAAATACCTATAGTAGCAGCAATCTGAGCACTATAAGCTCTATACAATCCAAGCTATTCCAAACTAGCTGCTCATGGTAATGGTGGAAGTTTATATAGGAGAAGGAGCCTCCTAAAAGGGTGGAAGGATGAGCTTATCCTCAAAGGAAGTGGTTGCACAGGGTCGAACAGACATGCCATAAAAGGGAGTCGATACCCACAACCAAGCCTGGAGTTATCTGGAAGGCTGGCTGTTGGAACAAATTCGCCCAAACAGGATCAGCGCGGATTATAAGGTAACTGACGCGCTGACGTCGTGCCTCAATAATTGGGAAAGTCATGTCAGCGTGACCCAATGCAAAGGAGAGGTGTGCTGGCTCATGAAATGCGACCAGCGCGGAAAAGTGATGTGCTTCCGCGCTGGCAGCGCACTGAATACACTACGAGCCGCCAGTCACCGCGGATATTTTAGAAACAGACGCGCTGATGAGGAAAACTTTGGAAAAATGGGTTTTGGGCCAGTTCAGAAGGCATGAACTTGATTATGGTGAATTCCTGACACAGTAGGGTGACTGACAGGGAGACAGTGACAAATTATTGTGTAACACTTTCTTTAGCAAAAAAAGAACAAAGAAAAAAACTGGGATAAATAAGAAAAAGGACAATATTATGTAAGGAAGCAAAGGGTGTAAATTCTCTCTTTTAAAAATTATGGCAAAAGTCACTAGAACTGAAATTATAATAAGATAAATAATAAACAACAAAAGGCTCAATCTCAGATAGGGTCCCAACTAATGGATTTGAACAATAAAGAGTTAATGGAAAAGAAAAGGAACCACTAAAATATTGGGGCAGTGGAGATCCTCATCTACTTCGAAATTTCCCCTACAATGTAAAATCAATTCAAACCCTGCAAAATGCTCAATAAGCCTTCACCATGACGGACATGGCTAGAAGAAATCCTAGAATTATTACAATCCTAAAAGAGCATCAATCCACCATGATTGAGATAGAAGGTAATCACCTAAACCAACATGTATCTATTTTAATAGATCTAAGGCTAGTTTAAGTTATATGATTCCATAAATAGTGGACAAATATAAATTGAATATAGAAAAACATAAAAATTCTTTGCTGGTCCAACTAGCTATTGGAACCAAAAGGAAAGTTACCAATTGGGTTAAAAATTGTTCTATCGATTTGAATTGTTATAAAACAACAATGAACCTGACTACTTTACCCCTAGGACCTCATGATGTATTTGTAGAAATGGACTGGTTAGAAAGGCACAAATCAATTGTTAAGTGCTTAGATAAGACTGACACTTGTAACACATATGAGAAAAAGGTACAGATTATTAAGGGTATACCCATACCAATTTGTACGAGGAAAATATCATCCTTACCACTAAAAAGAGGTGCTACAAAAGGTTGTAAATTATTTTTTTTACAAGTAGAAGAATTTTTGCAGGAAAATAAGGAAAGAACTCTAGATGATCTAGAGGTAGTATGAGAGTTTAAGGATGTGTTTTCAAATGAAATTCCTGGGTTACCACCTAAATGTTAGGTCCCTATAATACTAGTGTATTCCCTCATTGTTATTGTAACTATAGACCCCTTATTGGTATTTTTGTGCCCATGTAGTCCCCATATTGTTATTATTGTGCCCCATAGAAGCCCGCTATTGTTATTGTTGTGCCCTTACATTATTATTGTTATGTCAACTCTGATTATATTGCAACCCCTTAGACTCCTATATATAGAAAGGAGGTTTTTTCATTTGAATCATGCAAGAATTGTTCATTTGTGTAATGTAAAGGATGTTTCCCCCTTGAAGAGGCTAATTTAGAGTCATTGATCTAACTCGTCTTCTATTTTGTGAGTCGGTTGCATAGCATTTGGTATCAGAGCTTGGGATTCTAGGGTTTTGCTTCTTCAAACAGGTCATCTTGGAATTTTTTCTATAACTTTTTTCTACAAGGCTTCAGAATTTGAATGTTTTACCATGTGGAGCCAAAATCTTGGTGAACTTCGTGTAAAAATTTTCTGATCTTGGTTCGCTATATTTTAAGAGATATGATTCGAGGAAGTTAGGGTTTTTCAAGATCCAAAATTCCATCTCAAACAGGTGACCTAGGGGAAATAATCATAACCTTTATTTCAAGCATCAGATTTGAATTCCATGAAAAAAGGTTGAAATTGAATGGAATGTAGTTTGTCATGTATCAATTTTATGGTTGAAGGTCGAAACAGTGACACATGGCACTCCATACAAGTTCGCTCTTATGAACGAATCTATAATTAGGTCATCATGGGAGATGAGGAATAACTCTTTGCTGAAGAATCCAACCTCGGTATGACTTGTGGGGTTGAAAAGAAGACTAAGAGGGCTACCACTAGACGAAATTTCAGACCTAGGAGATCTAAAATTATAGAGATACAACAGATTCAAAATCAAGCTCCTACAAATTGAAAAAAAAGGTGTGTAGTTTTTAAATTTTGCATAAGTTTTATTTGAAAAAATAGTTAGAAGTGATTCAAAGGGAATATTGAAGCATAATTATCATTAATTGATGCCCTGAAAAAATAAAACGGAAACACCTAGTAAGCAACCCGAAATCTCTACTATGGCACATGAAGAAGAGGAAGAAATGCAACATGATATATCAAAATTACGAGACAAAGTGCAACAAATTTCGCTCTTAGAAAAATTAAAAGCAAACATGGAAACATGGAATATTTTAAGAAAGACATGGAAGGTTTGAAGGAAGGTTTAACAAATTTGCTACAAGAAATTATTCGTAATGGCAAAAAGGTAGTAGAGAAAACTCATGATAAGAACAAAAGAAATGTCAATCATGATTTCATCGACTCTAACGTTGGGTTGAAGACCTGCCATATTTCAAAGTTCAATATGAGTAATTTTGATGGAAAGGATCATATAACATGGATACTACAGATGGAGCAATATTTTGATCTCCATAATGTGCAAAACACACAAAAGGTATGCATTGCAACTTTATATTTAGAACCCAATTAGTTTGTATCGTATCGATGGCTTTGCTCTTGTAAAAAAATTGTCACTTTGTCAATTTTTGTGGAGGAAATGATAGCACATTATGAGGATAGAAACATAAACACCTTCTTTACCCAATTGATAAATCTCAAACAAAAGGGTTCAATGGTGGAGCACATTGAGGACTTCCAAAAATTGAATATAAGGGTAAATGATATTCCAAAGGAGCATACGATTGATGTTTTCATAGGGACTTTAAAGGATAACATCCAACATGAGGTTCGCCTTTGGGAACTTGATTCATTGAAGAAGGCATTTAGGTTGGCAAGAAAAATTGAAAGAATAATTATGGCAACAAGGAAGCATACCACTCACAATTATAAAGATGGAAGTGTTGTTTCTCCTAGATTTCCACAACCTACAAGGTTGACACCACAACAATTGGAAGAGAAAGGAGAAAAAGGGCTTTGTTACAATTGTGATAACAAATACACTAAATGCCATAAGTGTGATAAGAAGAAACTACTTTACATAGATTGTGAACAGGAGGAAGAAAAGGAACAAGAAAAGTCAAAAGAAGAGGATATACACCATAAATTCTTTTCACGACTAGCCCATGTAGTTAACCGGGGGGTTAGAGGGGGGTCACATGGGGTTTGAGGCATACCCGTAACCCCACTTTATGGGGTTCGAGGCAGCGCCCCAAAAAAGTTTGGTTTTGGAACCTATGTTAGGTTGGGCAGACCCACCTATCGTTTTGTGCATGATTTTCGCACATGTTTTTTGGACGCTATGGTTTTCGGTCCATGGTATTGGACGCAATGGTTTTGGTCCATGGTATTGGATGCTTCGGCATGTATCAATATGTATTGTAACATTGAAAGGAATATAATGAAAAATCAAGCTGGTAGTCCCGGTTTTGGGATCCAGAGGAAAATCTTTGTGTATATGTGTTTTATGTGTTATGCTCTCACATTGTTTATTTTTTGTGTTTTTAGAATTCGTATGCAGGTAATTTCTATACGGGGTTAAAACCTACATTTGGTATCAGAGCTATTTTGGCTTCAAGGGGACGCCTTTGTTGCTGAGGGGTTTCGCTCGGGCCTGTGGTAGACCCTGTTCAGTGGGAGATTGATTCTGGTGGTGAAAGAAGATGGCGAGCAGTGGAAAGATAGAGATCGAGAAGTTAAATGGTTAGAGTTTTGAGTTGTGGAAACTCAAGATGGAGGATTTGTTGGTGGATAAAGATCAGTGGATCGCGGTAGATCCGGGTACTATACAAACGGAAGTGTTCGATGAAGAATGGAAGAAGTTGGATCTGAAGGCAAAAGAGCACAATACGATTGTGTGTCTCAGATTCAATATTGTTGAATGTATCAGGGGAAGCTACGATGAAGGCTTTGTGGGACAAGTTAGGGACTTTGTACCAATCTAAGTCTCTCGTGAATAAATTGTTCCTACGGAAAAAGTTGTATAACCCGAGGATGAAATATGGATACTCGGTGACAGAGCATGCGAATGCATTTAACACTGTGGTAAGTCAGTTAGCATCTATTGATATTAAAATTGCATATGAAGATAAGTGCATCAGTTTGTTGTGTTCTCTACCAGATTCGTGGGATAGTCTAGTTATTGCAATAGGTAGCAATGCAAATGCCTTGCAGTTTGATGAAATAGTCTCATCCTTGCTGACGAAGGAGATGAGACAGCAAAATATGGAGAGCTAGAATGGTGATGCCTTGTCTCTACGAGGACGGTCCCAGAACAGAAACAAAAATAAGTCATCGAGTGGGAGATCTAAATCTAGAGGGAGATCTAAATCTCCAGGAAAAACTGTAAAGGTGGTGTGCTGGAAATGTGGAAAGGAAAGGCACTACAAAAGGGAGTGTAAATCTAAATCTCCTGATAAAGGAAAGGGATCTAATGATGCCCCTTTTGCAGAGGTGAAAACCACCTTAGATGAAGGTGGGGATGTGTACTTGGCTTCTTCAAGTACACATGTAGATCATGAGGCATGGTTGATTGACTCAGGTGCATCCTTTCACTTCACTCCCCATAGAGAGTGTTTCTACGAGTATGAAAAATATGATGGTGGTGATGTCTTCTTGGGGGATAACAGGAAGGCTAGAATCATTGGTCGTGGAAAAGTAAAGTTGAAGTTGCAAGGTGGAAGGGTTAGAACAATACCGGGTGTTCTGCATATTCCAGCATTAGCCAGAAATCTGATTTATGTTAGCAAGCTGGATGATGCAGGTGTAAAAACAGTGTTCGAGAAGGACGCCTGCAAGATGGTTCGGGGAGCACTAGTATTGATGCGAGGAGTTTGGATTGGAACTCTGTACAAGCTGCAAGGTAGCATTATTATTGATGGGTGCAACAGTTCTGTGGTTCTTGAAAGTGGAGCAGAAGATCTAGTGGTCTCTGGAGAGAAGACCATGTTGTGGCATCAAATTCTTGGACATATTGGAGAGAAGGACCTTCGAATACTTCATGGTAAAGGTATGGTAGAAGGTATGAGTAATAGCTCTCTGGATTTTGATTTCTATGAAAATTTTGTATATGGGAAGTAGAATCGGGTGAGTTTCCCCTCACACACTAAGAGGGCGAAACAGATATTAGAGCTTGTGCACAGTGATGTGTTTGGACCTGTGAAGGTTCCATCACTAGGTAAGTCTGTGTACTATGTATCATTTATATTGACTTCTCAAGGAATACATGGATATATTTCCTTAAGAAGAAATCTGAAGTATTTGACAAGTCTAAAGAATTTAAGGCTCTCATGGAAAATCAGACAGAGAAGAAGATAAAGGTGCTGAGGACAGATAATGGTGGAGAGTTTTGCAACAAGGAATTTGAAGAATTCTATAAGAAGTGTGGTATAGCACGGCAGAAGACTACTCAATATACACCTCAGCAACATGGAGTTGCAAAAATAATGAACAAGACATTGATGGAAAGGGCAAGAAGCATGCTCAGTGGTCCTTGGTTAGGACAGGAATTCTTGGTAGAGGCAGTGGATACTACATGTTGCCTGGTTAACAGGTCACCTTCATCAGCGTTGGAGGATAAGACTCCACAAGAGGTATGGACTGGTAAGAAACCCTCTCTTTCACATCTGAGGTTATTTGGATGTGATGCATATGTACATGTTCCAAAGGAGAAACGAACCAAGTTGGATAGTAAATCTGAAAAGTGCATCTTTATTGGGTATAAGAATGGTTTAAAGGGTTATATGCTTTGAAACCCAGTCACATGGAAGGTTGTGTACAACCGAGATGTGGTGTTTAGAGAGGTAAAAGATGTTATTAAACATGAAGTCCAACCAAAGGAACCTGAGAAGATAGTGTTTGAGATAAAGGAGGAAGAATCAGACTCTACAGCAGAGGAGGAATAAGAAGAAGAAGAGCCACAAAATCCGGCTGTGAGAAGATCAGTTCGAGAAAGAAGGCAGCCAGAAAGGTATAGTCCATCTGCTTTCTATTCAAATTTTACTTTGTCTGTTACTGATGATAATCCAAGAACTGTGAAGGAAGCAGTGGATTCAGAAGATGGAAAACTTTGGAAAGAGGCCATGGTTGATGAAATGACATCTTTTCACAAAAATGAGGCTTGGGATCTGGTGGAGTTGTCGGCTGGAAGGAAACACATTGGCAGCAAATGGGTATTCAAAAAGAAGACAAATGTAGAAGGAAAAGTGAAGAAATACAAAGCTCGGTTGGTAGCAAAAGGTTATTCCCAGGTGCCGAGAATTGATTTTGGTGATATCTTTTCTCCTGTTGCCAAGGTAACTTCTATTAGATTATTTTTATCTGTTGCTGCTGCTTTTGATTTTGAGGTAGAACAGATGGATGTGAAGACAACATTTCTTCACGGGGATCTAGAAGAGGAAATCTACATGAAGCAACCTAAAGGCTCTGCGGTGAAGGGTAAGAAAGAACTGGTATGCAAGTTAAAGAAGTATTTGTATGGGTTAAAACAGTCACCAAGGATGTGGTATCAGAAATTTGATACATTTATACGGGGACTTGGCTTCACCAGAAGCAAAGCAGATCACTGTGTGTATTTTAAATTAATTGGTGACCATGTTATTTATCTGGTCTTGTATGTGGATGATATGTTGCTGGTTGGAAATGACAAAGAAATTATCCAGGATTTGAAGACCCAATTGTCCTCCAAATTCGACATGAAAGATCTTGGTGCTGCAAACTATATTTTGGGCATGGAAATTAAAAGAGATCGGGAAGAGGAAGCTCTAGTTAAACCAGAGGAAGTATGTCGAGACAATACTGCAGAGGTTAAACCGGTGAAGGTTCCTATTCTTGTAGGTGTAAAGTTATCTGCTGAACAGTGTCCCAAGACACAAGAAGAGGAAGAGGATATGTCCCGTGTTCCATATGCAAGTGCAGTCGGTAGCCTGATGTATGAAATGGTCTGTAATAGACCATACATTGCACATGTAATGGGAATATTGAGCAGGTTTATGTTAAAACCAAGGAAGGAGCATTGGACAACAGTGAAGCGGGTTTTCAGGCATTTGTGTGGCACTAGTGATTATGGTTTGTGCTACCAAGGAAGACCAGGATTGGACAGAGTGTTGGATATTCATGGCTTTGTTGATGCTGACTGGGCTGGATATCTAGATCAGAGAAGATCTACAGGTGGGTATGTGTTTAACCTATTTGGAGGTGCATTCAGTTGGATGAGTAAGAAACAATTTGTAGTGGCATTATCAACTACAGAGGTAGAATACATGGCAGCCACTCATGCAAGCAAGGAAGCAGTTTGGTCGCAGAGATTGTGTTCAAGTATGGGTTAGTACAGGAAGATATAAGGATAGACTGTGACAGCCAAAGTGAAATTTTCTTGGCAAAGAACCCCACATATCATTCAAAGACAAAGCACCTTGATGTTCAGTATCACTTTGTGAGGGATATGATAGAAGACAAAAAAGTGTTACTGGTAAAGGTCGACACTTTCAAGAATACTGCAGATGCATTGACGAAATCTGTGAGCTCTGAGAAGTTCTCTTGGTGTAGAGAGACAATGGGCATTTCAGGGTTGGAAAAATGACTAAACTCTCTTGTGGCCCCTTGTGGAAAGAAAACATCAAGTGGGAGAATGTTGAGTTGTGTTATATTCTTTCCACGACTACTTCACGTAGTTAACTGGGGGGTTAGACGGGGGGTCACATGGGGTTTGAGGCATACCCGTAACCCCACTTTATGGGGTTCGGGGCAGCGCCCCGGAAAATTTTGGTTTTGGAAACTATGTTAGGTTGGGCGGACCCACCTATGGTTTTGTGCTTGATTTTCGCACATGTTTTTTGGACGCAATGGTTTTCGGTCCATGGTATTGGACACGATGGTTTTCGGTCCATGGTATTGGATGCTTCGACATGTATAAATATGTATTGTAACATTGAAAGAAATATAATGAAAAATCAAACTGGTAGTCCCGGTTTTGGGATCCAGGGGAAAATCTCTATGTATATGTGTTTTATGTGTTATGCTCTCGCGTTGTTTATTTTCTATGTTTTTAGAATTCGTATGCAAGTAATTTCTGTACGGGGTTAAAACCTACAGAGCCAACCCCAGGGAAAGAAGAAATGAATCCAACCATATATTGTAATGCATTGGCAGGTGTTACCACTCCTCAAACTCTAAATATAGAAGGACATATCAAGAAGAAAAATGTAATAGTGTTGATTGATTCAGGTAGTAAACATAATTTTATTCATTGTAAGATAGCCAAGGAATTGAATTGCTTCCTATATCTAGCACCAGAGTGTCAAGCGGGTTGTAAATGGAGGAACCACAAATTACTATGGAAAGTGACATAATATCAAGCTATCCATAGGATAATATGTATTGAATAGTCCAATGCTTTCAATTCCAATGGGTGGTGTTGACGTTGTACTAGGAGTCCGATGGTTCCAATCTTTGGGTATGATAGCTTTCAATTTTCAAGAACTTTTCTTCAATTTTTGTAGGAAGGAGAGGAAGTTGAATTAAGGGGTATCACAGGAAAAACAAGAAATATAATCATCTCTAATGGTATGACAAATCTTCTAAATAAATAAAAACGGGGCGTAATTGCACAATTATGTTCATTAGAGGTTCAAACATCAAAATCTTTTATTTCTCTAGATCTCCAAAAAGTATTAGACAATTATTCCAAGGTATTTGAGACTCCCAAAGGCCTCCCACCTATTCTTGATCATGATCATGCTATTCATTTGGTTCCAGGAAGTGTTCCTCCAAACATCAAGCCTTACAGATATCCCTATGCCCAAAAGAGTGAGATTGAATGTATGGTTGCAGAAATGCTAGAGGCAGATATAATTCAACCTAGTCAAAGTTCTTTCTCTGCTCCAGTAGTATTGGTGCACAAGAAGGATGGATCATGGTGCATGTGCCCAGATTATAGGGAGCTCAACAAGCTCATTATTAAAGATAAATTTTCCATTCTTGGCATTGATGAATTATTGGATGAATTACATGGAGAAAATTACTTCACCAAGTTGGATCTTCGTTCAAGAGATCATCAAATAAGAATGAATACTGAAGCCATTCTGAAAACAACATTTGGAACTCATGAGGGTCATTATGAATTTTTTGTCTTGCCTTTTGGCCTACCAATGCACCTTCTACATTTCAAGGTTTGATGGATTCCACTTTCAAACCCTTCCTTAGAAAATTTGTGTTAGTATTTTTTGATGATATACTAATCTACAACAAGTCTTGGAACGATCATGTTCAACATGTTGTCACGGTGCTCAAACTATTGGAGGAGAAACAATTATATGCAAAAACCTCCAAATGTTTCTTTGGAGCACAGGAGGTGGAATATCTTGATGATATTGTATCTAAAGAGGGTGTTAAGGCACAAATCAATTGTTAATTGCTTAGAAAAGGCTGCCACTTGTAACACAAATGAGAAAAAGGTACAGATTATTAAGGGTATACCCAGACCAATTTCTACTAGGCAAATATCATCCTTACAACTAAAAAGAGGTGCTAGAAAAGTTTGTAAATTATTTGTTTCAAAAGTAGAAGAATTTTCGCATGAAACTAAGGCAAGGACTCTAGATGATTTGGAGGTAGTACGTGAGTTTAAGGATGTGTTTCCTGATGAAATTCCTGGGTGACCACCAAAAATAGATATTGATTTCTCTATTGAAATGGTACTTGGGGTCACGACGGTGTCCAGGGAAGCCTATGGAAAAAGTGTACCAGAATTGATGTAATTGAAAATGCAACTTCAAGAATTTTTGGATAAAGGATATATTAGACAAAGTCTTTCACCACAGGGAACATCAGTATTGTTTGTGAAAAACAAAGATGTACTTTCAGGATGTGGATTGATTATAGACAACTAAATAAGCTAACAATCGAAAACAAATATCCATTGATGACCTGTTTGGTCAGGTAAGAGGAGCCACTATCTTTTCCAAAATAGATTTAAGGTATGCTTATCATAAACTAAGGATTAAGGATGAAAATATTCATTAAAAAAAAATTAGAACAAGATATGGTCATTATGAGATTATTTTGCTCATGTTTGGACTTATAAATGCTCCAACAACTTTCTTATGTCCAATTAATAGTGTTTTCAACCAATATATAGATAACTTTGTGTTGATTTTCATTGATGACATTCTAATTTATTCTAAGACACCAAATAACATGAACAACACCTAAGAATAGTGTTGCAAACACTTAAAGGACATTAACTTTATGCCAAATGTAGTAAGTGTGAGTTCTAACAGGACGAGATTCAATATTTGGGACATATCATGTCCAGATAATTGTAGTAGACCTTGAAAAGTTCAAAGCAATCCTCAATTTGTATGTCCCTAAAGATGTAGTAGATATCATATTTTCCATGGGCATTACAGGGTATTATTGTTGATTTATTGAAGGGTTTCTAAGTTGGCATATCATATAACATCCCTACGGAAAAAGGGAGTCAAATTTGTGTGGATTCAGAAGTGCCAAGAAAGTTTTGAGCAGTTGAAACATTTATTGTGTAGCACCGATACTTAAAATTATTGATCGTACTAAGGATTACATGGTATGTACAGATGCTTGCCTCGAAGGATTAGGTGGGTTATTTATGTAATAATGTATGAATCTAGGAAGTTGAAGGATCATGAAAAGAATTATGTTGTCTGATTTAGAGTTGGTTGTAATAATACCTGCATTAAAAATGTGGTGCCATTATTTGTTACGAATTTTTTTTATGTTGGTTACTGATCATATCATCCTGAAACATGTTTCCAGCCAACCTGATTTAAATGTTAGACAGAACAAATGGATGGATTTTCTAAGTGAGTTTAATTTTGATATCAAACATATTAAAAGTAAATAAAAGAAAGTGGCAGGTGCATTAGTAGAAGTGTAAAACAAGTTTGTGGAATTTTTGTAAGTAGTGTTAACACATACTTTGTTTATCAAATTACAACAACACCCTTAGATGATCAAATTCATAATAATATATGGAAAATTTGATAAATGAAGCTAACCAAATAGAAAAGTCATAATATGCATTAAATAAAGATGACCTATTAACCCTTAGAAACATAATTTACATTCCTAATGTGCCTAAACTCAAGCAATTAATTCTATATGAGCATCATAAAAAAAATAAAAATAAAAAAAAATCAGCTAATCTGAGATACTAGAAAAATATTACAACACTTACGAATATTTTTTTTCTAGCCTAGAATGAAAGGAGAAGTAGTTGAATATTTAACAAAGTGTAACGAACAAAGTTCGCATACGCAGCGAAGTAATCTTCAAAATACTTGGAACACGTAAACATCAATAGCAGGACAAGTAATGTATATTAAATATTATATAAAAGAATTGATGTGAGATGATTACAATGAGGGTGAGGGCTTGCTTACATATCCTAGGCAGGTACCTCTTCACTCAAGGTTATATCCTTAGGGACACACCTTTTCATTAACTAATTACCAAGTAATCATTATTTTAGTACTATTATTGTTTTACATTATTTTATTACTTCATACATATTTTTATTCATTACACAAAGTGTCAGGAATGCAAAAAAGTGAAAGTGGAATATTAGCATCCTCTTGAATTATTGAACCCATTTCCCATTTCATAACGGAAATGTGAAATTATCTCTTTAGACTTTACTACAGGTCTACCTATAACTAGAAGATATCATGATTCAATCATGGTTGTAGTGGATAAGTTGACCAAAGGAGCCCACTTCATACCAGTTCAAACAAGGTATAAGAATGATGGTCGTGGGATTAAGACCTAAGTTTGGATATCCTCAGTGACAGATATATATATATATATATATATATAGTTGTATCTTTCCCCATCTTTTCCCATCTTGACAACTACTCACATGTTGGCTCCCATTATATTTTCAAGTAATATATATATATATATATATATATATATATATATAGATATATATATATATATATAGTGAGAGCCAACACATGAGTAATCAAGCTACCCTGTTGTCAAGAAATTGGTTTTTTATTAGTTGAAGTCCAAAGAATGGACAATTTTTTAAGTGACTGTTGTCATAAACTAACCCCATATTTTCCTAATATTCTTAACCACCAAAGAATAGCATGATAGGAGAAAAAAGTCATGCAGAGTGGGATAAAAACGATTATGTGAGAGAATGGCAATTCAGTTAGAAAAAGGAAAAAGGGGAATTCCAATAGAAAGGTATTGGACATCAAGAAAGCAAAAAAATAAAAGTACATAGATATTGAATTAGCAAGGTGTTACTAAGGTCTATGGAAGAAGAACATCAAGTATTGATTATGACTTCTAACAAAAGGGAAGCCTGAGGCTTAGGGGGAATTGTTGTAGTGGCAGTTCATTGGGTTGGAAGGCATATGTCTACTCTTATTGTATTTTCAGGTATTCAGATAAGTGACTAGATTTCTTTGTTTAAGGACAACATTTCAATTTAGGTGCTAACTAAGAAAATGGAAAAATATGGTTGAATGTGCAGGAAAAAAGAATAAATTATTAGGCATGTAGTGTTAAAAACATTATACTTTCCTATCTAAATCTTTGTTCTGAGTTGTTGTTTTGTCTTCATATTTTGAATAGATATTTTATTTCTAAGAAACCATGCAAAGAAAAGAATAGATATTTACTACTAAATAATCATGAATCCTATAATGATAATCTTAACCAACTTACCCGTATGACGAGAAACACTACAAGATTATATGAATATAAAGAAATAACTTAACATGAAAAAGACTCCATTATGTGGCAAGAGGTCTACAATAGAGCAAGTCTCATATCTTAGGATAAAGGAACTAAATACAAAGACTAGTTGAAAGGAGTATATTTACTTCAATCACAGGTAATTAAATCCATTTTACTTCCAAAACTCAATAATACCATACTAGTGTTTATTTTATATAGCTACGAATAAGCTGCATGAACAACATCTATATGTAAATAAACACACATGTGGCTTAATGTATTGAATATGAAGAACACTATATAAAATACCAGTACATGTAAACATATATGCCCTAATGGAATAGCATAGACACATCATAAAATTTGTAGCATACATTAATGGAGTTGAGTGTCTACCGACTCGGTCTCTTAACTAATATGTAAACAAAAGTAAATTGTGCCAAACTATGGCTATGACCATAGTAGGCCAATGAATATCAATAGGTCATATACACCCTACAAAAAAAAAGAAGTTCAATAGATATTTTGATACCTGGAACAAACCCAAAGTATGTATAATTATAGGACAATTTCATGTTAATCTTGAGATAGTAGTAAAGACTAACCTAAAACATAATAATGGAAGAAGCCTATTCTAGCAACCTAAACTCAATTTAATCATAAACCTTAAAATTAATTAAGGGATTTCTTCCCATATATTACCTCATGAGAATTTGGTTGAACGTTGAGACTCCTAGTCCCTACAAGAAGAAAATTTTTGTTAATATTACAGCAAGGAGGTGGTTTCGAGTAGTTAAACATGTTTAAAGATAAGAACCAAGTATAAATTTTAAAAAGACAAAGAGAATAGTGGTGTTACCTATGGCTCAGGATAACTCAAGGGCAGTTCGCCTTAGAAACCTATAGGAACGAAGCCAAAATCATGTAGCAATTGAGGAAGGGTTTGGTGGCCCAATTAAAAAAAAAATATCATCATAGTAGAATGATAGTCAGAGAGGTTTGAACATAATAATGTTGATTATTTTTTAAAGAAAAATATGAAGGGATTAACCCTAACACCGACAATTACCTATAAGGGATTAAGACCTAAGTTTGGATATCCTCAGTGACAGATATATATATATATATATAGTTGTATCTTTCCCCATCTTTTCCCATCTTGACAACTACTCACATGTTGGCTCCCATTATATTTTCAAGTAATATATATATATATATATATATATATATATATATATATATAGTGAGAGCCAACACATGAGTAATCAAGCTACCCTGTTGTCAAGAAATTGGTTTTTTATTAGTTGAAGTCCAAAGAATGGACAATTTTTTAAGTGACTGTTGTCATAAACTAACCCCATATTTTCCTAATATTCTTAACCACCAAAGAATAGCATGATAGGAGAAAAAAGTCATGCAGAGTGGGATAAAAACGATTATGTGAGAGAATGGCAATTCAGTTAGAAAAAGGAAAAAGGGGAATTCCAATAGAAAGGTATTGGACATCAAGAAAGCAAAAAAATAAAAGTACATAGATATTGAATTAGCAAGGTGTTACTAAGGTCTATGGAAGAAGAACATCAAGTATTGATTATGACTTCTAACAAAAGGGAAGCCTGAGGCTTAGGGGGAATTGTTGTAGTGGCAGTTCATTGGGTTGGAAGGCATATGTCTACTCTTATTGTATTTTCAGGTATTCAGATAAGTGACTAGATTTCTTTGTTTAAGGACAACATTTCAATTTAGGTGCTAACTAAGAAAATGGAAAAATATGGTTGAATGTGCAGGAAAAAAGAATAAATTATTAGGCATGTAGTGTTAAAAACATTATACTTTCCTATCTAAATCTTTGTTCTGAGTTGTTGTTTTGTCTTCATATTTTGAATAGATATTTTATTTCTAAGAAACCATGCAAAGAAAAGAATAGATATTTACTACTAAATAATCATGAATCCTATAATGATAATCTTAACCAACTTACCCGTATGACGAGAAACACTACAAGATTATATGAATATAAAGAAATAACTTAACATGAAAAAGACTCCATTATGTGGCAAGAGGTCTACAATAGAGCAAGTCTCATATCTTAGGATAAAGGAACTAAATACAAAGACTAGTTGAAAGGAGTATATTTACTTCAATCATAGGTAATTAAATCCATTTTACTTCCAAAACTCAATAATACCATACTAGTGTTTATTTTATATAGCTACGAATAAGCTGCATGAACAACATCTATATGTAAATAAACACACATGTGGCTTAATGTATTGAATATGAAGAACACTATATAAAATACCAGTACATGTAAACATATATGCCCTAATGGAATAGCATAGACAAATCATAAAATTTGTAGCATACATTAATGGAGTTGAGTGTCTACCGACTCGGTCTCTTAACTAATATGTAAACAAAAGTAAATTGTGCCAAACTATGGCTATGACCATAGTAGGCCAATGAATATCAATAGGTCATATACACCCTACAAAAAAAAAGAAGTTCAATAGATATTTTGATACCTGGAACAAACCCAAAGTATGTATAATTATAGGACAATTTCATGTTAATCTTGAGATAGTAGTAAAGACTAACCTAAAACATAATAATGGAAGAAGCCTATTCTAGCAACCTAAACTCAATTTAATCATAAACCTTAAAATTAATTAAGGGATTTCTTCCCATATATTACCTCATGAGAATTTGGTTGAACGTTGAGACTCCTAGTCCCTACAAGAAGGAAATTTTTGTTAATATTACAGCAAGGAGGTGGTTTCGAGTAGTTAAACATGTTTAAAGATAAGAACCAAGTATAAATTTTAAAAAGACAAAGAGAATAGTGGTGTTACCTATGGCTCAGGATAACTCAAGGGCAGTTCGCCTTAGAAACCTATAGGAACGAAGCCAAAATCATGTAGCAATTGAGGAAGGGTTTGGTGGCCCAATTAAAAAAAAAATATCATCATAGTAGAATGATAGTCAGAGAGGTTTGAACATAATAATGTTGATTATTTTTTAAAGAAAAATATGAAGGGATTAACCCTAACACCGACAATTAACCCTCACAAATGTGCTAACCCTCAAATCAGGAATCAAAATATTTTTTTCTAGATTTGGCAGTAAAAGAGTCGAAGAGTCCATTATCAGAAATGGGAAAATACCCTAAATAACTCAGTGGAAGGTCAAAGCCCCTTTCAAGTTCCCTTGACCTGCTCAAAGAAAATTAAACATTGTGAGTAAAAAACTCTTTCAAGCACTGAGGAAATATTCAAAGAAAAGAACCTATAATAAACAAATCCATGAAATTTCAGGGTTGGGCATTCCTTGTTAACACCCCCGTAGTCGTATTAGACAATTAAGTGATTAAGCCACTTCAAAACACCGTATACTCCAATCAAACTAGTTTGCCTCAGGGAGGATAGTTATAACATCTAAGGAGAAAATAGTATAGAATGTCAAAGAGTATGAGAACCCAAGGGGAGGAAACCCTCATCGAACTTGCAAAGCGCCTAACTACTAAACACAACAATGCAAATGGCGTAGGAGACAAAGGGATAGGGGTTAGAACCCTAACCATTTGCTAAGAAATTTCCCACCATCAAATCTCTAACTTTGATCTCTATCATCCCTTACTAACACATTGCATGGGTCAGACGAGGTGTCACAATGTAAACAAGCCACATAACCCTAAATCTCATGGTGCACTACAATATAGTTGGGGTACATTTATTCCCAACATAAGGTTAATGTGGTAGTGCATCAACAAGGTGTATACGTTATTAAAAACAAGGTCGTGGGTTTCAAATGTGTTTAAACCAATTTTATTCATAGTGAGAAATGGCCAACATGATTATAACCCTGTAAGAATTCCTAACAACCTAATACATGGGTCAAATAATATCCTAGTAGGATGACTTGATGATAGTAAGCCTCCTTATCCTTATTAAGTTTTACCCCTTTTTATACGGTAGATGCATATTGTCATTAACAAAGGAAAAACGTGATGTTACGATCAATTCTATTTGTATTAAGTGAAAATACAACGATCATAAGGTAGCAATTTGTGAAGTAAAAAAAAAACCAGCATATTATACATCTATATACATATGTAGAAGAGAAGTGTGTGAATGCATCCCAACATCATAATGAGACAAATAAGAATGTAAAATAATATTAGTTTGTTTTTATTTTTTATTTTTATTTTTTTTATGTGTAATTTGATGTATATTACGTGATTCTAGACCATGCAATGGAATCGGGGGGAAAAACCTTAACTCTCTATCTCGTTGATGTCTTTTTAGGGATGAAAGAGCTAAAATGAGTGGTTGAAGATGATTATGATAGCACTACCTCACAACCTCGAGCACAAGACAAGGGAAAAAATGATAGTCATTAGAAGGCTAATAAAGGGAACATGTAAGCTTCCAAGGAGTATCAACCAAGTCAAGTAACATAAGGTATAATGAACACACCTATGTAGGTAGGGATTGGTCATACCATGACAACAAGTAATTTTAAGGAATTTCTAAATATTCCTTCAGGGTTAAGTTGTACCTTTCACGATATGAATTATGATTAAATGCATATGAGTTGCCAATACTTGGATAAGGTATGCTTAAGGAAGAAAAATTCCAAAACCTAAAGATTTAGTAAAAATATTCGTGATATGTACATGCATACAGTTATCATGATGGAAAATGGTCAAATTAATGATTGTTGCACCCATGTAATACACTATGGATGGAAGTGTCTGAGTTATATTTGATAATGCAATGATATTTTCCTTTCAATATATGGTGTTAGATGGTCAAATGAATTATTGTTGCACCCATGTAATACACTGTGGATGGAAGTGTATGAGTTATATTTGATAATGCAATGATATTTCCTTTCAATATATGTTGTTAGATATATATTTGATGCGCCAAATTGTATTTATCTATTTCGGTTGTGAAGCTATGCAATGAAAATAATCAGTGTTCTTATCGCCCTCGACAACCCAAGCAACTCTGCTTTTTTGTCTCGATTCTTCCTCCTACATTTTGAGTATCTTTTGCTTCTATGCCAATAGATGCATAATGGATCAATTTGTGGCTATAGAGTGGAAGTCCTAACCAGATGGGTCTTTAAGTATTGAAATATCCTTATCAATATTAATGAGCTCTTGCTTGTGCAACCTTTTCTGTAGATAGATCCAAGACTTAGCTACCAATTTTAATCTCCATAATTTATAGGAGATCATAGCAATTTTTTGTAAATGTTGGATCTTCATGGGCTTGTTCCAAGAATGACAAATTAAAGGCAGGGGTTGTGATTCAGATAGACCACATCAATCCAAAAAATCACTTGATCATTAGAGATTTCGGTATATAAGGTCCATGACTATAGTCTCAGCAATCTATCGGCCAAAAAAGTTTTAACCATGAAGTGATCTAACCTTTTGGAAATACCGTAAGAATCCAACCGTTCGTTCTTCCAAGCCGGAACCAGAGGACTAGGGGAAATGTCCATAAGCAGTTTATTTTCAAACAGATCTCTAAAGTAAGCTTCAAGAGGATCTGATTTACCATTCTTCCCCCAAACCTTTGATGTTCAATGATGTTGTACCTCCGTAGATAATTATAGTTAGGAATTATGTCAGAGCATCTAAAATGTTTTGTTGGTTTTTAAATTTTTTTGGATGACCAAAGCTCTAAACTACTTGAATTGGTGAAATTCTTAATTAATTATGATTAAATAGAAGGGTTGATTCTTCACCTCTAAACAAGAATTTAGCTTTGATTTAGATGTGCAAGGCTGAAACTTTAGAAACTATATGATTTGTTAAACATCAAACAGATTATCTAACCATCATATACAGTGGATGCATGTAAAATACTTTTACAGCCAAACAATATATGTTAAGAAACTTAAGGGAAGATGACAATTTATTGATGTAGAGGAGTTAAATCAAACAAATAGTTTAATTAACTAATCTTTGTAATAGATTATAACTTCATGGGGGATTTTAGACATTGAAACTCAATATTTTCTTACCAAAACTCCCATAAACTTCAAAACATATGCAGAAAACAAAGTGAAAATAATAACAAAGAAAACTTACAGGAACACAATATGCTTTGAAATGAATTGAGAATCCTTTTATTATTTTAGAACTAATCTTGAAGGATACAAGTCTTCTCAAAAGTCTATCACAATGGTTCAACCATTTCTAAGTCTTATTTCTAAGTACTTATAGAAAATATTACATCTGAGATCAGATTCCAAACTAAAATACATTTACAAAATAATATATGTTTTAACAAACACAAATATTTCTAAATATAGAGGAAAAATAGGAAAATCTGTTGGAAAATGTTGCACTGTTGAGGCTATGTAGGAATCTGGTGATGATTGTTGTTGCTTTTCTGGAAATGTTGTTCCTTTCATACTAAAAATCCTGAACTGCATTTACACTTCATTCGACCAATTCTAGTAGTCAGTCCCACCTTTCTTCACTTGGGATAGAAAATCCAATCATATTCTTGAATCTTTCATCCACCTCAATGTAAGTGTCAAGAGTAGGTTTATTTACAGAAAGGTGGTGGACTTCGTGTTGGATATTCAAATCAAATTGTATTCCTTGTATGAAGGCTTCACCACTGATAACACCTATGGATTTTGCAAATTTTGAGGCATTAGTACCTATGTTACACAATTGTTCTTGATAGTTTTCTAATGGGGTCAATTTTCCATTAGAATTTCTGAGTGTAGGCAAGCCCTATTCTTGCAACATAGTGAATTTCCTGTAGAATCTCTTGATCTGCAATTCAAGATCCTTGCATTTGTTTTCTAATTGTATCATCAAGTTCTTTTTTTCAAGACCCTCTTGACCTCCATGAATGTTGTTATTCTGTCTGGAATATTGAGGTCTTCAAGTTCCTCCTTAGCTTTGGAATTCAGTAGCTTGATGGTCTTTTGCGCTTCCTCCGGCCTGTGTTCCAAATCCACCTTTTTGTTTTTTATGGCTACCTTAACTCTATGTACAAGTTCCTCCTGTTCAAAAATAATTTATGTGGAAGGCCACATATCTATTATATTGGCATTTATATTCTACCAAATATTTTTTTTCAACCTCAGCTAACATTTGGATTATAAAGTCCACGAGGTCTTGGATAGACAGTAATCGGGTGCTTTGCTAAGACACTCCTTGACATGAAGTCACCGTGTTAGATCCCTATACTACTAGTTTAGCCCTTTATTGTTATTAGTACAACCCCCTTATTATATTGTTGTGCCCATGTAGTCCCCATATTGTTATTATTGTGCCCCATAGAAACCCACTATTGTTATTATTGTGCCCTTGTATTATTATTTCTATGTCGGCTCCGATTATATTATGACCCCTTAAACTCCTATATATAGAAAGGAGGTCTTGCCATTTGTATCATCCAAGAATTGTTCATTTGTGTAATGTGAAGGAGGTTTCCCCCTCGAAAAGACTGATTTCTAAGTTGTTGATCTATATTTTCTATTTCTTTGTGAGCTGGTTTCATAACATTTGATATCAAAGCTTTGGATTCTAGGGTTTCGCTGCTCCAAACAGGTCATCGTGGAATTTTCACTATAAAATTTTTCTGTGACATTTCAGAACATTAAAACAAAAAAACAAAAAACCCCATTTAAGAAAAAATCGTACTGAACCTTGGGTCCAAATTTCAAATCTTGTCTTGCTATATTTTGAAATATATGATCTGAGGAAGTTAGGGTTTTTGCAAGCTCCAAAATTCCATCTCAAATAGGTCATCTTGTAATTTTCACTATAATTTGTTTTCTACGAAGTTTTAGATTTTGAAATTAAAACCCATTTGAACCGAAATCTTGGTGAAGCTCGGGCTTGAATTTCAAATTTTTTTTCGCTATATTTTCGGAGATACGGTCCAAGGAATTTATGGTTTCTACAGGCCCCCAAATTACATCCCAAACAGGTGACCTTGGGAAAATCGTCATAACTTTCTCTCTGAGTATCAGATTGAAATTTCATAAGGAGTTACAAAAAGAGGACTGCCTAGAGTTTTTTGTATATTAGTTTTAGGTCTGAAGGCTGAAATAGTGACACATGGCACCACGTACAAGTTCGCTCTTCTGAAAACGTATATAATTAGGTCATCTTGGGAGATTGTGCATAAATCTTTCTTGGAGAATCCAATTTCGATTAGCCTGGTGGCATTGGAAAGAGGACGCAAAGGGATATTGTAGGTCGCAATTCCAGAACTTGGAGATTTGAACTTTCAGAGATACAATAGATTGAAGATCAAGATCCTAAAAGCAAGAAAAAGAATGACTCGAATTAAGAAAATAGAAACACCTAGTAACCAAAATTGGATGGATGATTTGAAGAATGCGGTTGAAGCTAAGATAAATAGTTTTATCTATTCCATGAAATCTGGTATCAATGGTGTGAAAGAATATTGGAATAAAGACATAGAATATTTGAAGAAATACATGGAAGGTTTGAAGGAAGGTGGGACAAAGTTGATACAAGAAATGCCTCCTAATGGTGAAGGTAGTAGAGGAAACTCATGATGAGAACAAAATTAATGTTGATAATGATTTCATAGAATCTAACATTGGATTGAAGATCTAGCATATTCCAAATATAGATATGAGAAAGTTTGATGGCAAGTATCTCGTAACATGGATACTACAGATGGAGAAATATTCTGATGTACATGAAGTGCAACTGTTACAAAAGGTACGTATTGCATCTTTATATCTAGAACCGAATCAATTTTTATGGTATGAAGGGCTTTGCTCTTGTAAACCACTTGTCATGTGGTCAATTTTCACGGAGGAAATGATAGCACATTATGAGGATACAAAGAGAAACACCTTCTTTAGCCAATTGATAAATCTCAAACAAAGGGGTTCAATGGCAGAGCACATTGAGGACTTCCAAAAATTGAATATAAGGGTAAATGATATTTCAAAGAAGCAAAGGATTGATGTCTTCATAGGGACTTTAAAGAATAACATTCAACATGAGGTTCCTCTTTGGGTACTTGATTCATTGAAGAAGGCATTCAGGTTGGCAAGAAAAATTGAAAGCGGAATTATGGAAACAAGGAATCCTACCACTCACAACTATAAATATGGAATTGTTTTTTCTCCTAACCTTCCACAACCTACAAGGTTTACATGACAACAATTGGAAAAAAAAAAAAAAAAAAGAGAAAAAGGGCTTTGTTAGAGTTGTGATAGCAAATACAGTAAAGGTCATAAGTGTGCTGAGAAGAAATTATTTTACATAGATTGTGAAGAGGAGGAAGAAAAGGATTGAGAAATGTCAAAAGAAGAGGATATACACCAGGAACCAACCCCAGAGAAAGAAGAAATGAATATGACCATATCTTGTAAATCATTGGCAAGAATTACCACTCCTCAAACTCTCAAGATAGAAGGACATATCAAGAAGAAAAATGTTCAAGAAGTGAAATATCACATCGAGCATCAAGAAATGAATCCGACCATATCTTGTAATGCATTGGAAGAAATTACCACTCCTAAAACTCTCAAGATATAAGGGCATGTCAAGAAGGAAAAGGTTCAAGAAGTGAAAGATCACATCAAGCATCAACAACAAGTTCTCCAAATTTTAAAGGATAATGCCACTTTGGTGCAGAATAGAATGAAACAACAGGTAGATCAACATCACAGTGAAAGAAGTTTTGATGTAGGCAATTGGGTATTTTTATGACTACATCCATACAAATAAATTTCCCTCAAGCAAGCTATTTATGAGAAGGAAATGTTGGCAATACTACATGCACTTAAGAAATGGCGACCTTACCTAATGGGAAGACACTTCAAGGTAAAAATGGATCATGATAGTCTTAAATACTTTTTAGAACAAAGATTATCTTTAGAAGAACAGAAAAAATGGGTCACAAATATGTTGGGTTATGACTTTGAAATCATCTATAAAAAAGGGAAGCAAAATGTTGTTGGAGATGCACTCTCAAGAAAGGACGAGGATGTGGAAGCATTGTTTTGTGCTATTTCTATTATCCAACCAGATTGGATAAATGAAGCAAGGTATGAATGGAAGAATGACAAAGATGTGTGGTCACTCATTCAAAAGTTGCAGAAGATCCCAGTTCAAAAAATATTTTCGGAACTTGACGAGAAAGGAAAAATCATATTGAAACCTGAAGTAGTCACAAAACCGAGAAATTGACAGCTACGAAATAGATAAATTTCATAGTATCTCATCAAGTGGAAGAACTTACTTGCTGAAAATTCCACATGGGAGGATGAAAAGTTTATACAAAAGCATCCAGAACTAATCAAGCGTTAAGGACAATACTTTTTGAAGGAGAGGGACATGTTAGGTCCCTATACTACTAGTTTAACCCCTTTATTGTTATTAATACAACCCCCTTATTATATTGTTGTGCCCATGTAGTCCCCATATTGTTATTATTGTGCCCCATAGAAGCCCACTATTGTTATTATTGTGCCCTTACATTATTATTGTTATGTCGGCTCTGATTATATTATGACCCCTTAGACTCCTATATATAAAAAGGAGGTCTTGTCATTTGTATCATCCAAGAATTGTTAATTTGTGTAATGTAAAGGAGGTTGCCCCCTCGAAGAGGATAATTTCTAAGTTTTTGATCTATCTTTTCTATCTCTTTGTGAGCTATTTTCATAACACACTGGTTCAATTCCCCATCCCAATTGGGGTGATATATTGGACATGATGAAGATGTAGTCCTGCCAAGCTTACAAAAAAAAAATCATTTGGATTAAAAGGATTGATCTTCATATTTTTGCACCTGTTGCATGAGTTTATAATTTTTCTACAATTCTAACAAATATGCATTGTCAGTTTTGAGTTTATTCTCTTCCGTCTTAGCCAATTTTGCTGACATTTTATCCTTTTCTGACTGAATAATTGATAATTCATCTAGAGCTCTAGTAAGCTCTTCTATGGGCTCTGAAACTATAGTCCTCGCTAAAGTTTCTACCTCTGTACTTGTGCCCGATGTAGATGCTCCTGTTGCTTCTCATTGTTGTTTTATTTCAACATTATTTCCATAGCCTACTCCATCTTCTGTATCTGTGCATTCTGCGCCACTACTATAGTAAGAAGTTTATCTTTTTCCATCTCTATATTGCAACCTCTTTAGCTTGAGGATGCTTTGTGGAGGGCAGCTTCAATTGCTTCTTCAATGCTCGTATATTTGCTTCCTTATTTTTTATTATCTCTTCCATTGCTTTAACATCTTTAGGATCATGTCGCTATATATGAGGGAATTGTATTGCTGCTATGTAGATTTGTATTTTGAGTGAGAAAGAGAGAGGAGATTGTGTGAAAGCGAAGAGGGAATTACAACGGATATGTTGTAGGTTGTATCTCTTCATTTTGTTGGATAATATAAAAGAAAGGACTGGTTGTATCTCCGTGGATGTAGCCCAAATTGGGTGAACCACGTATATTTGTGTCTCTCTTGTTTTATGGGTTTTGTGTTTATATTTCTGCAATATATTTTATGTGTTCCAATGTTCTGTAATATATAATTTTATAACAAGTTCATATTATTTAAAGATGACTTTAACTTATAAACAATCATGGTTGATATGGTGAGTGATGAAAAGAGGAGCTCCCTTGTATGCTTATGTAGATCAATCTGATCTATTTCATGTATTTTCTTAGTGGAAATAAAAAATATGGAGGCTTTCAATGAAGGACATCTGGAACTGTCCTTTCGCTGCATCAAATGCAGAGAGTATTATATGTTGGGTCATGGTTGTTTGCTTCCAGAACTCAGAGTAAGTAGAAGCCTTCAGAGCTTCATTCTTAAAATTTATTTCTCTATATCTGAAAAGATACACTGCTGAGTAGAAACTTGTGAACTGGTGGATACTGGAGATTGGACATTTGCTTCAACAGTAGTTGATTTTACTATTTCTTCTACTTGAGTAGAAGGATTAATAGGTGTCCCTGATAAGATCATAGTGGTTGGTTGCTTTGTGTTTCCTTCATCTGTAGTTTCATCTTGAATAGTTATTATTTGAGATCTAGATAGAGGATTAATTGGAGAATCTAATTTTCTAGTAGCCTTAGGGTCCTTCTTCTTCCTTTTAAAAACAATGAACTCTGCATCTGAATTGTCAGAGTCTGTAGGAGACAATGGTTTTGTTTCTCTTTTCTGCTCCTTCTCTTTAGAAATAGGTGTCTTCATGGATGTCTGAGTAACCAGTTGTTCTTCGGCTACCTGTAAAGTACCTTCTATCCATTCTTCGTGATTGGCATATTGCTCAATCTCAGGTCTCGGTGTGTGTGCATAAGAGGTGTTTTTTTGCTCCAACCTATGTTTAGAAATAATACCTTGAGGATCACATGACCATGAGAAGTTGAGCTTGAACTTCATTTGGCTCAATATTGCATCTATTTCTTTTGCAGCAACTCAAGTATTGATAATATATGGTCCTATGTGTGATTTAAGTTTAAATCGTGCCTTCTTATTGTAGGAAACAAAGTGCACTTCATCCATGTTTAACGTGCTCCAATGCAAAAATCCCGATAGGTACAAAAATTGGCAATTTGTATGGAGGCAATTTTGATCCATAAACTATGATTTTGGTGTAGTTTTAGTATAAATACCAGTCTCCCACTTTGGCCTACTCTAATAAGTGTAAAAATTTCTTAATCTTAGGAGAGATCCTTGGGATTACATCGTTTCTTAACAAACATAGTGAAATATACAAGAATTTGTCAACAAAATTGGTATAGGAATAGTCCTTTGAGTTATTTCTAACTACAGAAGTCCAGTGAATGGTTGGCCAAGGATTACCTTCACTATCAGTTTTATGTAAAGAGAATTTTAATTTATCTACTTGTTAATATATCACAAGATAAACTAGGACTGACTGGTATTTGAAAACACCTTCTACTTTGTAATTAACCAACTGCTCATGGATTTCATTGGCTAAAAAATGTTTGTAGTTTAAAAGTAGAGAGGGTTGTTTACCAACTGCAAAAGTGGACAAAAATCCTAATATTATCTCATCTACCCACTAATCATTATAGTATCCAATCAATCGAGTTACCATGGAAATGACCTGCTTTGACATCTAAGGAAAGATAGAAGTTGGATATGGGGGACTAGTCCTAGGCAACTCAGCATTCTCAAGAAGGAAAATTTCAAATATCTGGGCTCTCTAAGGGAAAGTGAGTTTGTTATATAATTCTATTAAGATTTCAACAGAAAAATGCTGATGGGAAGGTCCATATTTAATGTATAGGGCCTGGTAGATTCTTTCATGAGAAACATAGAAGATAACTTCATTACTTTGGAAAATGATGGCCCTTTGACTAGGTAAATACCTAAAGTGACACTAGACAGAGAATTTTGGGAAGAAATGAGTCTGGGGGAAGATGAATTGTGGGAGAAAGGATTCCCATATGTTTAATTCATCACTCTTGTCTAAATATTTTTTCCTGGGAAAATTGTGTATCTCATTAAGGTCAAATTCTAAAATGGTTTCTGCGATTTTATGTTGGGTGTCTACTAAAGAGCCTTTGTCGAAATCCGAGACTACAGGAATAAGTGGATTGTTTTCTGTGGCCTTTCATTTTCCCTTATGGTTCGACATCTTATATGAAAGAGAATCAGGTACATAAGGGAAATGCTAAGAATATTTAGACGGAAAATTTTGATAGAAGAAAGCTTAAATAGAAGAAACTTTTAAACACGAGGTTACCCGCAAAAGGTGTCAATTGTACATTGGGAGAATTTCTTTTGAAAGCTAACAGTTGGCGGCAGAGAGTTCTTCATTATGTAGAATCAAATAGCTAGCAAAGAAACTGAATAATTGGCATTACAGGGTTTTATATAATTAGGTGAATCGTGTGCATAACGACTAATCAAACGTCTTTGGAGTGGGGGATTAATTAACAAAAATGAGTATATGGAAGGAATAAATGTTGTAACGTTCATAAGATCTCATGGGAGATTTCGAATGCTAACGAGTAGGTGACATGGAAGGATGATGATGTGGCAGGGCAGGTGGCAAGAGTCGAGTGTTAGGAGGTAAACGGTGGGAGCGGAAGTGGTTTTTCGGGGGTGGGGTGTCGGTGGTTTATGGTATTGGGTGGTGAACCCTTTAAATCCTTCAACGTTCACCATGTATGCTTTAGTAGTTTGGGCGGAGACCACTTTTCGGGCCACCCATCCACCCACCCCGCCCCCCACCCTCATGTTACCTGTCGGGAGCACAGGGGGTGGGGGAGGGCAAAAGGTTCATCTACCATTGATCTCGACGGAGTGAATCAGAGTCATTGCTTCTAGCGTAGACTTTATTTGCATGTGACAAGATTATTTTGTCGTATCTTAACTTTATAAAATGTGATAGAAACATGAAAATTGATTATCCTAAGTTTAACTTAGAAACAAATTTAATATTTCTGAATCCGATAGCAAAATTTAAATGTGCATCGCTAAAATTATTTTTTCTAGGGATTTCATTTCCTTTTTTTTAATTTCTCTAAATATTTTAATTTTTTTCAATTTCATGTTTTATCCCGTTTCATATACAACATCGGCTCCATCTGGGGACTTTTTTTTCCCTGTGAGATGTAGAGAACATGCAGATCCATGTTCCTTCTCCTCAGGCTATGGAGTCTTTGTTGTGAAAATCACACTTTCCATGAAAGGTAAATAAAACTGGAATTGTCTAATGAATTATGGTTTTAACATCTTTTAGTACTAAACATAGTGCTTGAGATATTGTCCATTGACAAGCAATGTAGAGTATGCTCCTTCCAGATTTCGCAAAATGAAAGTATTGTGTCCTTTAACCTCTGAAATGTTGAATGGCCCTAGCTAGAGATTATCAAATTTACCATGTTTTCCCTTTTCTTCACTTCGAGCATCCCATTTCAAACTAAATATCCTTCTCTAAAATCTCTCTCTAGATTTCCTATCAAACAAAGTTTTCATCTTGTTTTGGAATTGACGAAGTTGTACTGAACTTAATCTCTATCTTCATTCAATTCTATAATTTGATTAATTCTTCTAGAAAAATCATCAGGTTCTTCATTTCTCTCTTGTAAAAATTTAATGACAGGGAAAGCTAACTGTGTAGGAAGAATAGCCTCAATGCCATAGACAAGTTGAAAAAGGGATTTACCTGTTGATCTTTTGGGTGAAATTGTGTTGGCCCAAACTGCATACTTCAGATGACTTTCTGAATTTCTCTTATGATATGAAAGTACATTTTTTTATCACCTTTAATAAACTCTTATTGGATGAATCTGCCAATCCATTTCCTTAAGGGTAGTATGGAGTAGAATGATGCAATAGGATCTAATATTTCTGGTAAAATTCTATCATTTAACACTACTAAATGCTTGTGCATTATATGTGACTATCTGCTAAGGACACCCAAATATAGATAATATATTTTCCTCAATAAATTTAATGACAACAATATCTGTAGAATTTTTTACCGAGATAGCTTCTACCCACTTTGTAAAATAATTTGTCGCAGTTAAGATCCATCTGTGTCAATTGCTGGATGTTGGATGTATCTCTCCAATGAAATCTAGTCCCCATTGTAAGAAAGGTGCCTGAATAAAAACTGGAACATGGGGATTGTTAATCTTTGTTTACCAGCAAAAATCTGACATGGAATGCAGCTTCTCACCTTTGCTCCAACTTGTGAAAACAACTTTGGCCAAAAGAAACCTGCTCTCAAAATATTGTGTGTTGTTGCTCACCAAGGATAATGACCCCCACATATTCCTTCATGAAATTGATCTATAACACCTTATGTTTCTCTCTCAGTCAAGCACAGAAGTAAGATATTTAAAGGATCTTTCCAATACAAGTTAACATTGATAATACAATACTTCATAGCCTTGAATTTAAGAGTTTTGCATTGATTTTTTGTGAAACCAAGAGGATATTAAAAATCATGAAGAAAGTTTACAATATCAACATACCATTCAGATAACAAGAATTTTTCCTCAATGTGAAGTGGAAGAGGAATTGAATATATAGAAGAAGAAGGTTCTTGTGGATTCTTCTCTCCTAAACCTAGAAAATCTTCTCTCCTGAACCTGAAGACAGTTCTTGTGGATTCTTCTCTCCTTCTACCCACATGATAGTGTTTACTCCCAGAACTTTACAGTTAGCTTCAACCAAGAGCTTGGCTAAGCTCTATCCTTTTACCAACTTAGTGGATTTGATGTCTAGATCAAATTCAAGAATTTTAGCTATCCATCTCCCTCTCCTACCATCTGTATCAGGTTGGGTCAAAACAGTTTTGACAACATTGTTCGGGACATAGGCAGTAATAGGGGAATGAAGGACATAAGTTCTGAAAGCTTTTAGAGCTTGTACAAGGGCATAGGTCTGTTTTTCAATAATATCATATTTTAGCTCTCCATCTCTCATATCTTTACTAAATAGGGAAATTGGTTGTTCATCTTGGTTATCATTCTTTTGAAGTAAAACAATAGCTAAAGTGGTATCAGAGGCAAAAGAAAAATGTTGAAAGGTTTTGTATAATCAGAGTTGGCTAGTATCGAGGCTTCATAAATAGCCTTTTTAATTTGTGTAAATGCATATCTAGCCTGCACTTTCCATTTAAAATCAAGATCTTTATTCAACATATCAATAATATCTTTAACAATTTTAGCATAGTTTGATATAAATCTCCTTAGAAAATTAATCTTTCCTAAAAAAGCTTGAATTTCCTTTTGTTCTCGGGAGAACAATTACCTCAATAGCTAAGACTCTCTTTGGATCAATTACCACTCCTCCTTTTGAGATGATGTAGCCTAGTAAATTTCTTTCTTTTATGGCAAACGAAGATTTCTTTGGGTTGAGTGAGATTATGAATTTTCTCCACCTATCAAAAACCTTTCTCAAGTGTTTTAAGTGTTTTTCATCAGAGTTTGAAAACATAGTTAGATAATCTAGATAAATAACAATAAACTTATTGATTTTGCCAACAAAAGTTAAGTACATTGCTCTTTGAAATGTTGCTCCTACATTAGTTAAACCAAATGGCATACATGAATGTACCCGAGGGAGTGGTGAATGTTGTTTTCTCTCTGTCTTCTGGAGCTACCAAAATTTGGTTGTATCTAGATAAACCATCTAGCATAGAAATTCTATTAGAACCTAAATCTCTTTGCAGTAATTGATCCAATTTAAGCAATGGATAATTGTCTTTTAAGGATGATTTGTTTAGATTCCTAAAATCCACACACGATCTAATTTCACCATTCATTTTTCTTATAGGAACTAAATTTACAATCCACTCAGAATTTATAAGATGAACAATAATATTGGCATCCAACAACTTCTTTAATTCTCTCTATGGTTGGAAGTAAAATTGGATTAACTCTTCTTAATTTCTGTTGGAATGGTTTGGCTTTTGGTTTTAAAGGGATTTTATGCTCAATAAGATTTGTATCATAAGTTTTGAGCTCATCATAGGACCACGCAAATACATCTTTATAATGCTTTAAGAGATTGATCTACTTGTATTTTATATCCTTAGGTAAGGATACTGAAATTTTCACATTTTTGTTTTTTTCATCAGTTCCAATGTTATAGTCTTCTACATCCTCTTGTGATGTGTTTAATAACGGAGTTTTCAAAACATCATTATGATAAAAAAGCCTTTCAAGAGGGATTAGACCCTAGGGAATGAAATTGTTTGGAAATTGGAGGATATTATGATCAACTATCTTGTTATTCGATCGTGAAGATTCATTTTCATGAGTTGATTTATGATTAATAATTTGTTCTTCCTCAATTTGCAAGGTTGAGAAATCATCAACTGCCTGCAGGAAACTCTTCAATCGTTCATCATCTTCAAACACTTCCCAGTGTTTAAGATTATCAGGGATTGAAGGCCTATGATCTACCTGAATTTGATATTGGAGTTGCATTGGATTAGGAATTTTAAAGAATCTTGCAGAAACTACTAAAGGCATTGCATAAATGTTCTCATCTCTTGGGATTGTTGTGATGTTAAAAGCTTGGAAATAGTTTTCTATAGAATCCCATACCTCATTTCGGTAAGATCTAAGCCTAGGATGTTTTGCTTGGCATATATTCCTTACTTGTTTTACGATTAATTTTGAGTCACTAAAAACACTTAAATTTTGAAATTTTAGACTTTTAGCTAACTCAAGGCCTAGAAGCAGGGCTTCATATTCTGCCACGGTATTCGTAACATCGAAGTATAACTTAAAAGATTGGGTTATGTTTTCTTTATTTAGATAGATTAACACAATTCTTGCTCCAGCCCCATCTTTAGAAAAAGCATCATCGATGTATAACTTCTACACATCAATTTTTATACATTTAGGTTCGTTCACAATCTTTTCAATGTTAAGCTGAGAATTTTGGAGATCATTAGATGACAATGTGAAGCATCCAAAATCCTTATCAATAGCATAAATCATATGATTAATTTCTTAATCAGCCCTTCAAACAGTGTTAATGAATCTTACCTCTCTGTATAACCTAAAATGTTCACCCCCAGATACAAGAATTGTAGCATAAGACATATCCATCTGCAGATTTCCCCCTAATTTGGCACAGCATGATCTTGATAACAACATTCCAAATTTGGGAGGGATATATGTGACTACAATGTCTAGTACTACACTTTTCACAGGGATTTGTGCTAAAGTTACAACTAGGTCTTTTATCAATCTTAGACAAGGAACTTTCTTAGAGTCAAAGGTGTACCAATCATGGTAAGGCCTAGTAATTTGTAATTGAAATTGATCCATGATTACTTTGGGCATCAAGTTATGAGAGGCCCCTAAATCTAACATACAGTTGTATAGAAGAAAATCATGAACTTTGAGAGTGACATAAAAGGGAGGAATGTTCTCATCAATCATATCAAAACTAGGACTAAAAACCACTGATGGTTCTTCATCATGTAAATTGATCACGTCACCCTCAACATCTATACTTGAGGATTGGATCCACCTTGATACTTCGTTTTTGTATCTTGAGTTTTTAGAGAATTCAAACAGTGGAACGGAGATTTTGACTCTCTCTAACTCTTTTTCTGCACTGAAAATTGTTGGAACGGTTTTTTCAAAAGCATTATGCTCATTAGGTTGAGTTAATGGCTCAATTATAGTTGTTTGAGTTTCAATAAAAAAAATTGGAGTCTCATTGATTGTAACATTCTTGGTTGACCTACCAGGGCGTCGTTTAGGCCTCAAATCATACCTTGTATTTAATTAAGCTATTAAAAAATCTGAAAATTCTTGATATTTAGAAACATGTGAAGTTTCTTGATTTTGAATTAAAGCTTGATCATGGGAAACTGGAATTATAGCATTCTTATGTGATTGATCATCGAAATAATTTATGTCATTAGTAACTAATGGTCCAGTTTCTTCGGGTTCTTGATGATCAATCATCAATGGTTGTTGAATTTATTGATCAGGGTTGGGTCTTTGTAAAATCTAGGTTAGAAAGGTCTTTTGTACTGAGCCTAAGGTTTGTTTGATGTTTGTTGAACTACTCTAGGTTGTGTTTAAATCTTTGAAATCCTATTTGAAATATTTCTAAGGAAGTAATTTCATCAATTTTGTTATCGTCGGTTTTTCTTTTAGAAGAAGAACCCCCTTCTTCCCTAGCTTTCATTTTCCTTTTAGCTTTTTCAGCCTTTGCTTTGAGTTTGGTTGAGGTTGATCTATTTGCCTCAACCTCAATAGCATTGGTCTTCATGTCTGCTAGGGTTACAAAAGTTCTTTCTCTGAGCATAACTACAAAATCATCATCAAATCCTTTACAGAAATTGACTTTGGCAGCAGTTACTGGTGGTTACAGTTTGGTGGCATTTTATTGTAATTTTTGTTAAATCGTTTTATAAAATCAGCCACAGGTTCACCAGGGTTTCTTTTTAGGTCATCAAATTCAGTCACATAGTAAACTGGATCTTTTTTAACAACCCATTGGTTTTTAAAAATAGTAACTAATTCATTCCAAGAAGGGATAGAATTATCTCGTAGTTGTCAAAACCAAATCCTACAGTTTCCTTCAAGAGATTGAACAAACAATCTCATGTAGACATCTTCATGCTCTATATTCATGTTATCAGCAAAGTCTAAGAAAGCAGACATAAGGTCTTCAGCAGACAAACCAATTTCACCATTGAATCTAGGTAAGTGCTTCAAATATCCATCTCGGAAATTATTTAGATGATTGGGAAGAACTAAGGCTGCATAACGATCCTGAATGATGAAGATGAGGATGAGATTTGAGAAGATGAAGATGATGAAGGGGATGAGGTCGATCTTTTGGGAGTTGTAAGGGGTGAAGATAGGCTAGAAGAATTTATGGAAGTTTTTATTTTTCTTGTTGTTTGTATGACTAATTTCTGTTCTTCAGGACCAAACTTTCCTTCATTATCAAACAAAGGATTTGTGTAAACAAAAAAGTTGTCCTCAAAGCTAACAAAAGTAGATGGATAAGTATGAATTACTGAAGAAATAAAGTCACTAGGTTTTATTCTGGTAATTCCAAACCTAATTCTTTTTTTTTATTTAGGAGATTCTAAAAGAGGTTAAGGAATCTGATAAGATTCTCACTGATAAACAAGGAGAGTTGACTGCAAATCAATTCCTTTAAATAGTAGTTCTAACACTTTTGGTGGTAAATCTGATAGTTCAAGAGGAATTGGAATAGGTCTAAAAGGATCAATTTCATAAACAATTTAAGATGGATGAATTACACAAGAAAAAGTACAGGCTTCTAGTCTTTGTCTTGCAGAAGCAATTCTTGTCAGTGTCTCAGGATCTGATAATGGAGAATAAAGTTGTGGATCAGAGATAGACCTAGGTGTCTACATGAAGTCGGTTTAATTTTTGTGGAATTGTCGGGTGAATGATTTTCACCTACCAACCTTTTATTCATCGTTAAAAGGTAAGCTTTAATCGTTGTCTGAGGGAAAATAATTCAAGAATTTCTTTCCCCTGCAATAACGCCAATATGATGTTGTACCTCTATAGATAATTCTAAGTTAGGAATTATCCCAGAGCATCTAAAAATGTTTTGTTGGTTTTTAAAGTTTTTTGGATTACCAAAGCTCTAACCTGCTTAAATAGGTGCAATTCTTAATTAATTGTGATCAAATAAAAAGTTGATTTTTCACCTCTAAACATTAATTTAGCTTTGATTTAGATGTGCGAGGTTGAAACTTTAGAAACTATATGATTTGTTAAACATCAAACAAATTATCTAACCATCATATACAGTGGATGCAAGTAAAATTCTCTTACAACCAAACAATATATGTTAAAAAACTTAAGGGAAGATGACAATTTATTGATGTAGAGGAATTAAATCAAACAAACTATTTGATTAACCAATCTCTGTAATAGATTATAACTTCATGGGGGATTTCATACATATTGAAACTCGATATTATCTTACCCAGAACTCCCATGAACTTCAAAACATATGCAGAAAACAAAGTGAAAATAATAACAAAGAAAACTTACAAGAACACAATTTGTTTTAAAACGAATCCGTAATTCTTTTATTATTTCAGAAATAACCTTGAAGGATACAAGTTTTCTCAAAATCCTATCACAATGGTTCAACCATTTCTAAGTCTTATTTCTAAGTACTTAAAGAGAATATTACATCTAAGATCGGATTCCAAACTAAAATACATTGACAAAATAATATTTGTTTTAACAAACACAGATATTCTAAATATAGAGGAGAAAAAAGAAACTCTGTTGGAAAATGTTGCATTGTTGAGGCTATGTACGAATATGGTGATGATTGTTGTTGCTTTGCTAGAAATGTTGTTCCTTTCATACTGAAAATCTTGAACTACGTTTACACTTCATTTGACCAATTCTAGTAGTCAGTCCCACCTTTCTTCACTTGGGATAGAAAATCCAATCATATTGTTGAATATTTCATCCACCTCAGTGTAAGTGTCAAAAGTAGGCTTATTTACAAAAAGGTGGTAGACTTCGTGTTGGATATTCAAATCAATTTGTATTCCCTGTATGAAGGCTTCACCACTGATAACACCTTTGGCTTTTGCAAATTGGAGGCATAAGTACCTATGTTACACAACCATTCTTGTTAATTTTCTAATGGGGTCAATTTTCCATTAGAATTTTTGAGTGTAGGCAAGCCCTTTTCCTGCAACACAATGAATTTCCTATAGAATCTCTTGATCTGCAATTCAATATCCTTGCATTTGTTTTCTAAGTATCATCAGATTCTTTTTTGTCAAGACCCTCTTGACCTCGATGATTATTGTTGTTATGTCTAGAATATTAAGGTTTGCAATATCCTCCTTAATTTTGGAATTCAGTAGCTTGATGATGTTTTGTGCTTCCTCCGACCTATGTTCCAAATCCACCTTTGTGTTTTCTATGGTTGCCTTAACTCTATGTACAAGTTCCTCATGTTAAAAAATAATTTGTATGGAAGGCCACATATTTGTTATATTGGCATTTATATTCTGCCAAATACTATTTTTAGCCTTAGCTAACATTTGGATTATACAAGATTGATCTTCATATTTTTTCACCTATTGCCTAAGTCTATAATTTTTCTGCAATTCTGACAAATATGCATTGTCAATTTTGAGTTTATTCTCCCCGTCTTAGCCAATTTTGCTGACAATTTATCCTTTTCTGTCTGAACAATTGATAATTCATCTAGAGCTCTAGCAAGCTCTTTTGTGGGCTTTGAAATTATAGTCCTTGCTGAAGTTTTTGCTTCTGTACATGCACTCGATGTCGATACTCCTGTTACTTCCCACTATTGTTTTTATTTCAATAGTGTTTCCATAGCCTGCTCCATCTTCTGTATCTTTGCATTCTACTCCACTACTATAATAAATTTTCTATCTTTTTCCAGCGCTATATTTACAACATCTTTAGCTTGAGGATGATCTGTGGAGGGCAGCTTCAAGTGCTTCCTCAATGCTTGGATATTTTCTTCCTTATTTTTCATTAGCTCTTCTGCTACTTTAACATCTTTAGAATCATGTCATAACTTTATGACCAAATCCTCCAGAGATTTGATTCTATTATCCTTTGCAAATGAAGACATTTTTTCAATCTTTAATTGAGAGTTCATATTATTTAAAGATGACTGTAACTTAGAAACAATCATGGCTGAGCTGGTGAGTGATGAAAAGTGAGCTCCCCTGTCTGCTTATGTAGATCAATACGATCTATTTCATGTATTTTCTTAGTGTCCATGGAAAATATGGAGGCTTTATAGTCTTCAACACTCCTGGGGTCTGGTACGAGAGGTTCCATGAAAATCATCTGGAACTATCCTTTCTCTGCATCAAATGCAGAAAGTAGTGGGGCGTGGTTGTTTGCTTCCAAAACTTAAAGTAAGTAGAAGCCTTTAGAGCTTCATCCTTCAACTTTATTTCTCTGTATCTGGAAAAGATACTCTGCTGAGTAGAAACCTGTGAACTGGTGGATATTGGAGATTGGACATTTGCTTCAGCAATAGTTGATTGTATTGTTTCTTCTACTTGAGTAGGAGGAGTAATAGGTGTCATTGATAAGATCATTGTGGCTAGTTGCTATGTGTTTCCTTCATCTGTAGTTTCATACTGAATAGTTATTATTTGAGATCTAAACAGAGGATTAATTGGAGAATCTTATTTTTTAGTAGCCTTAGGGTCCTTCTTCCTTTAAAACAATGAACTCTGCATCTGGATTGTCAGAGTCTATAGGATACATTGATTGTCTCTCTTTTCTGCATCTCTTTAGAGATAGGTGTCTACATGGATGATTGAGTGACCAATCGTTCTTCGTCTTCCTATAAAGTACCTTCTATCCATTCTTCCTAAATGGGATATTGCTCAATCGCAAGTCTCGGTGTGTGTGTGCATAAGAGGTGATTTTTTTGCTCCAGTCTAAGTTTAGAAATAACTCCGTGAGGATCAAATGACCAAGAGAAATTGAGCTTGAACTTCATTTGGCTCAAGATTGCATCTATTTTTTTTGCAATAGCTCTAGTATTGATAATGTATGGTCCTATGTGCGATTTGAGTTTAAATTGCGCCTTCTTATTATAGGAAACAAAGTGCACTTCATCCATGCCTAATATACTCCAATGCAAAAATCCTAATAGGTACAAAAATTGGCAATCTATATGGAGGCAATTCTGATCCATAAACTTTGGTTTCGATGTACTTCTGGTATAAATACCAGTGTCCCACTTTGGCCTACTCTAATAAGTGTAAAAAATTGTTATCTCAAGAGAGATCCTTGGGATTACATCGTTTCTTAACAAACATAGTGGAGTATACAAGAATTTGTCAACGAAATCAATATAGGAAATGACTAACCAAGCATTACCTTCTCTATCAGTTTTCTGTGAAGGGAATTTGAATTTATCTACTTGATAATATAACATAAGATAAACTAGGACTCGCCGGCATTTGAAAACACCTTTTGCTTTGTAATTAACCCACCACTCATGGATTTCATTGGTTAAAAATTCACTGTAGTTGAAAAGTCAAGAAGGTTGTTTACCAACTGCAAAAATGAACAAAAATCCTAATACTATCTCATCTACCCATTGATAAGTATAATATCCAAGCAATTGAGTTACCATGGAAATGACCTGCTTGGACATCTCAAGAAAGATAGAAGATGGATCTGGGGGACTAGTCCTAGGTAGCTCAACATTCTCAAGAAGGAAATTTTCAAATATCTGGGCTCTCTAAGGGAAAATGAGTTCATTATACAATTACATTAAGATTTCAACAAAAAAAGGGTGATAGCAAGGTTCGTATTTAATTTATAGGGCCTGGCAAATGCTTTTGGGAGAAATAGAGAAGATAACTTCATTATTTTGGGAAATGACAACCCTTTGACTAGGTAAATACTTAAAGTGACACCAGACAAAGAAGTCCAGGAAGAAATAAGTCTGGGGGAAGACGAACTGTGGGAGAAAGGATTCCCATATGTTTAATTCGTCACTCTTGTCCATATATTTTTGCTTGGCCCAATTGTGTAGCTCATAAAGGTCAAATTCTAAAATGGTTTCTGCAATTTTATATTGGGTGTCTACTAAAGGGGCCTTGTCGAAATTTGGGACTAGGGGAATAAGTGGATTTTTCTTTGTGGCCTTTCCATTTCCCTTATGGTTTGACATTTTATATGATAGAGAATCAAGTACAAAAGGAAAACGCTAAGAAGATTTGGATGGAAAACTCTGACAAAAGAAACTCTTAAACATAGGGTTACCCACGAAAATTGTCGACTATACGTTGGGAGAATTGATTTTCAACACTAACAATTGGCGACAGAGAGTTCTTTGTTCTGTAAAATCAAATACCTAGCAAAGGCACTGAATAATTGGCATTACAGGGTTTTATATAATCAGGTGAATCGGGTGCATAACGACCAATCAAACATCTTTGGAGTGGGGGCTAAATTAACAAAAACAAATATATGGCAAGAATAAATGTTGTAACGTTCATAAGATCTCGAGAGAGATTTCAAATGCTAACAGATAAGTGACATGGAAGGTGACATGGAAGGATGATGACGTGGCAAGATAGGTGGCAAGAGTTGAGTGGTTGGAGGTAACGATTATGTGGCAGAAGATATGTGGCAAAGTGAATGACACTTGGCGAGAGATGGTTGGCGAAGGATATAAACATTGGCAGGAGCATAAGTGGTTTTTCAAGGGGGTTGTCAGTGGTTTATGGTATTGGGAGGTGACCCCCCAAAATCCTTTAACGTTCACCACACATGCTTTAACAATTTGGGCAGAAACCGCGGCAGAGTGAATCAGAGCCGTTGCTTCCAACGCGGACTTTAATTGCATGCCACAAGATTATTTTGCAGTATCTTAACTTTATAAAATGAGATAAAAACATAAAATCAATTATCCTAAGTTTTAACTTAACAACAAATTTAATATCTCTGGATCTGATAGTGACATATAAATGTGCATTGCTAAAATTAATTTTTCTAGGGATTTCATTTCCATTTTTTCTCAATATTTTCGTTGTTGTTGTTGTTGTTGTTTTTTTTTTTTTTTTTTGTATATACCTTTCCTTTTTTTCTTTATATATATATATATATATTATTTCTTTCCTTTCCATTTTTTGACATATAAATGTAAAAATGCAAAATAATGTTCAAACACGGACAAAGTCACAAGTTAAGATCGAATGTAAATCCAATGTCCAAATTCCCAAAAGCCGATCCCAAAAGTGTCTCTTATTTGTATATGGAGCATATGTGTTCAGTGCACTTAGCCTTTTCCTTAAACCTCGTTTATATCCAATTAATATAATTCTAGTGAATGTTTTATATGCCTTAAACGAGAAACATCTTGAATTCCACATATCCGCTAGACCACCCCTCAATGACCTAAACACTCATTGCACAAACCTCCCAAGTAGGAAAGATTTTTGATAATATTTCAATGGCGTGGGCTTTGTCAAACATTGTTTCTTGTATAAGAACAATGGATGGATGATTCAAACTAATAATGGAACGTAGGTATCTCAGTTTTAAGGATGATCCCAATCCCCGTATATTAATGGACATAATTTTCATCTTGGAGCAGTTGCATCAGGGGATTTTGCTTTAAGAACCCGTGAATCCTGACCCATTAGGTGGTCTGGAACATCATCGGAAAAATCAAGATTGTATTGAAATCAGCCAAGAGATCAGAGCAACTAGTAATCTTCTTGTATTTGGTGGCTTGTTTTTTTCTAACTGTCACATTCTTCCTTTGTTACTAGTTGGGAGTCACCCGTGTTATGTGGGGAAAAAAAATTAATTGTTGAGGCTCCAACTCAATTACATCCCCGCAAGAAAGTAATGTGATCTCTGAGTCATCTGATAATGTAGGAGATCCATTACCTTGAAATCTACCAAATGGATAGACTCAACACAAAGGCCAAATTTACTCTTAATAAACACCGGTGTATATGGCCGAGCGTTTGAGATGCAGTCCATTAAAGATTTCCCTTTCAATTTTGTAGAAGCGAGGGAGATAGGGTGAATGTCTTGTTCATGATTCTAATTAGTTTATAATGTAAGGATCTCCATCCATTCATTGTTCCCCCACCGACAGATTGTCAAGGGCTAGTGGTTGTTCTAGAGCAGCCTTGTGTTCAGAATGACGAGGCTCTAGTTCGAGTGGCAATCAATCTATCCCTTATGTCCAATCTACCTACCATTTCCATTCTGAAAGTCTCAACTCCATCTTGGGCAACCACATGCAAACCTCCATGGGCACTCAACCAACGTATGTTTGATTGCATGGTAGCCAATACATCGAAAATGCAATCTCCAGTAGTCAATTTGTTGCCTAAAAGACACTGACCCCATAAGATGTCTAATGCACCAAGTAACCCACCCTTTAAATCTAGTTCTATAATGACCCATGCAACCTTTTTGTCTAAATCCCCTGAGCAACCCTCATCAACATAGTAGAATTCGCCTATTTTATTAGTGATTTCCTTGATTGCAGCGTTGGACCACAGTTCAAAAGGGAGTCGTGGAAGCTTTACCCAAAAGATTTTTTTTTCTTGGGAGCTTCTTTGGATGGGTCAAATCCCATCTTCCATCTCTGTAATGTGAGATTCAACTTGTATGTCAAAATAGGAAGCCAACATTTCTCTATCCATGTCTTCATTTTAACCCCCGTCATTTTGGTATAAGTCCAGCAACCAACAAGGACCCACAACTTGAGTCTCTCAACATCCTCCCAGTATGTATCAACCCCCAGCAAGAGTCTTTCCACTGTTTCAACCACCCTGATCAACTTATATTTGGGCCTCTTGTTCTTCTTGTCTAGTCTAGCCTGCTTTGATTTGCCAAAAGTGGTCAAACCAGATCTTCCGACAATGGTAGGTCAATGTTAGTTGGTGCTTTGTTCAAACTTTTGTTTTGAACCAGACTTTGGCTAACATATTGCTTTGTGGCGATGGTTACATTGATCAACCCTTCGACGTCAGTGATTTCTTGACCAGTCATTGGGGCAGCGGAGATGAGTGAATAATTCAAAACACTCAGCAATGTTGAGTTGCACAAAAGTTGGCCGAAAATCTCATACTTAGACCCCAACCAAAATAGTCAATAGACACAATGTTCAACAATGTTGCACTAACAATGTTAAAGCCACTGACCTTTTTCAGTATTGGTATATATTCCTATGAAAATATCTTGTAATTTTATTACTAAAAATAAAAATACATTTTGTAACTGTGGAGAAGCATTCATGAGATATCCAAATGGCCTACACAAAATCAAGCAAAAACCTCCAAAAATCAATCCCCTAACAAAGGAACCCTATAGGGCTATACACAAAACATAACCTGGGGACAAAGCCCCTACACAATACATAATGGAGCAAAGGGTCATATTTAATCAATCCCAAAGGGCCAAACCCAAAAGGGTCAAAATGCTCATGAATATTTTTTCTCGCTACATTATGGCACAGGTAGCAAAGTCCATATTTTGAAGAAGAGAGGCCACCACTTCCGAAAAAAAATCCTTCTAGTTATATCTACTCATTTTTCGTTTATGGAATATAATACAAGTGTTTGAATGCAACTAAGCAAGATGTCGAGCTTTCTCTACTATTCCACATATTCTCCAATCCATTTCAATTTTTTTTATTGTGGTGGAATACTTTGACAGTGTTCTTGAGTGGACCTTGCACTTTTGCGCTCATGGCAGGTAGAACTTCCCACTTGCCACGTCTAACATCATATGTCTTTGTAATTCACAAAACACTTTTATTGTTGTCTTGTTCTTCAACAATGAGAAACATAACAAACAAAAAGAGATCAATTAATGGGCATATCAACTCCACAACACTAGGGATCTGATGCGAAGTCATAGATAAAAACAAAGTTCATGGCCTCTCAACTAGAGGGATTACATCCCCCAATCATAACCATTTTCCGATCCACAAAAACACAATGATAGAAACAAGGAATTCCATCAAAAAAATTTGGAATCTAAAGGAGTTGATCCCAAGTGCCCTACCACTTATCTTAGTTGATGTCCCTTTAGTAATAGTTTGAATCAAACTCGCTAGTCTCAAAAATATCTATATCCTTGTAAAATCATGGGCTACTCAGCATAGCCTCCCAACTTTTACACAACTTTGAGGCTATCATGTGACTTGTAAGTCACTCAACAAACATTCTCAATCAATTTTGTTTGGAATGTTCGAAATAATATACATTAATCCCACCACAAATCCTCAAGTTACTTGAAATTAAATAAAACACAAATAATTAAAAAATCATAAAATATTAGAAATCAATCAACTATGCTAAAAAAAAAATAAAGGATATGAACATGCATGAGAATATCCTTTATTTTTTTAACATAGCTAATTGGTTTCTAATATATGTGATTTATTTATTATTTGTGTTTTGGCTAATTTCAACTTGAGTATTTGTGATAGAATTTAAGGGTATTATTCCAAACATTCCAAACAAAATCGAACAAAAATGCCCCTAAGAGTGACTTATAAGTCATATGATAACCTCAGAGTTGTGTCAAGAAGTTGGGAGACTACACCGAGTAGCCCACAATTCTACGAAGACAAAATTATCTATAAAACTAACAAACAATTGCTATGTTTGATTCAAGCTATTCCTAAAAAGACATCAGTGGACAATAAGTTGCAAGGCATCCTTCTTTATGGTCTAACCATGTATGACCATATCCAGAGTACTATTCATGGTCCTCTCCAAAGTATCTAGGATCGACTCCCTCCAATCCACAATTTCCTAATGGAATTACCCACCTTTGTCACTTTGTTTTCATAGATCAATAAGTGGTTATGGTTGTGGGATAACATCCATCCAATTGGGAAGCTATGAACTCAGTGTTTATGTATGACTTCACATCTAACACATAACATTAACGAGCCAATATTCCAATTGTTCAATCCTTTTCTTGTTTTGTTTCTCTCAATGGGCTTATTTACATCAAAGACAACAATAAAAGCACTCTACGAACTACAAAGGCATATGATGTTATACATGACAAATGGGTGGTTTTGCCTCCTATGAGCCAAGAGCAAGATCAATGCCACATGGCCTTTTTCAATGGAAAATGGAAAATTTAATGTGATCAATACGTACACCGCTAAAGCACAAGGTCAATTCCAAAATATTGCCAATATTTTCAACCACAATAAAGAAAATTGGAGCATAGTGAAGAATGTGGAGTGATAGTAAAAGTCTAATATAATGCTTAGTTGCGTTAAGGCACTTGTATTTCTTCCATATCCAACAAATAAGTAAATATAACGAGGAAAACTTTTGGGAAGTTGTGACATGTCTTCTTAAATGTATGGACATTGCTACCTACACCACAATGCATAACAAGATATTTGTGAGGTGATTCTACCAATCATAACAAGGTGTTACAAGTACCACAACTTTAAAACATGGTTTCCTATTGATTGGCCAATGACTTTAACAAAATTGTTCAAAGTTCAATAATTGTGGAGTTATGGACTTATATGCGTCTTCACTTTAATGCACAATTATTATAATGCCGCAACTTAGAATTATGTTAAAAGTAGTTTCTCCATTGCGTTGTAGTGGGAAATATTTTACACATTCCAGCCATTTTGTAGTATTCATCCACTAATTTTCCTCCTAACAAAAATCAGCAATTTATCAAATATATCTAATTTCCATTTATGTGTGAATTATTTTGGTTTATAATTTGCAAGTGTGCATTTTTTTAATTTTAGAGTACAAATATTTTTCTTATTGGACATTTTAGAGTACAAATATTTTTCTTATTAGACACATCAAGATGCATTTAATAAGTTACCATCTCTAAGAGTTTTGAGTAAACATATTGAGTGCCTTACAATTTTCCATTTATCTTCCATGGAATAGCCATTTATCTTCAATACAAAGAACTTGAAATAGCAAAATGAATAGAGCCCAAATATGAAAAAATAATTTAGGAAACAATCAATAAATTGAATCTTGTGATATCATGATATCTAACCAATAAACATGCTTTTAAAACCTTATAAAAATAAACAGATGTTTAAATATTTATTATAAGAAATATTAAAGATAGGCATGAATGCTAAATGGAGTCTACCGAGATACATTTAATAAGTTACCATCTCTAAGAGTTTTGAGTAAACATATTGAGTGCCTTACAATTTTCCATTTATCTTCCATGGAATAGCCATTTATCTTCAATACAAAGAACTTGAAATAGCAAAATGAATAGAGCCCAAATATGAAAAAACAATTTAGGAAACAATCAATAAATTGAATCTTGTGATATCATGATATCTAACCAATAAACGTGCTTTTAAAACTTTATAAAAATAAACAGATGTTTAAATATTTATTATAAGAAATATTAAAGATAGGCATGAATGCTAAATGGAGTCTACCGAGATACATTTAATAAGTTACCATCTCTAAGAGTTTTGAGTAAACATATTGAGTGCCTTACAATTTTCCATTTATCTTCCATGGAATAGCCATTTATCTTCAATACAAAGAACTTGAAATAGCAAAATGAATAGAGCCCAAATATGAAAAAACAATTTAGGAAACAATCAATAAATTGAATCTTGTGATATCATGATATCTAACCAATAAACGTGCTTTTAAAACTTTATAAAAATAAACAGATGTTTAAATATTTATTATAAGAAATATTAAAGATAGGCATGAATGCTAAATGGAGTCTACCGAGATAGCCAAAAATGCACAAAATCCAAGCAATGGATTCAGCTCCATCAAAAACATCTAAAACAATAAAATTTTAAAGTTTAACAACTATTAACTTAGATTTACAAAAATCCTTGCCAAATTTTCTCTAAATATGACCAAAATTTCCATAACTTTCTGAGCAAGCAATTCCTCCAGCTTGTTAGACAACAATGAAAGAAATTATTGCTCAAATAATATCCAATTGTATTTTAAATCACATACATTTAAAAAATAGCATTGGAAAATCAAAATGCAAAATACATTTATTTAACAAAATGTTCTTTTAAACAATTTATAAAAAATGTTCATTAAATTGTTTAAAATATTTATCAAAAATGTTCATTAAATTGTTTAAAAAAGCAAGGCAGCTCAATTAACAAGCATCATGTTCACATTTCCAATAACTCAAGCTACCCCAAATAAAAAAAATCATAAATTGCTAAATATTTTAACTTAATTAAATTTTTTAACTTGACATGTTTAAATCAAATTATAAATTTTGGTTTTTTTTTTTTTAATTTAGCCAAAACCCAAATACCCACATTTGAGTTTAATTATAAAGTTCCATGCTTCAAATAACAATGTCTATAACCTCAAAAATAATGTTGCCATTGAAAAATCATATCTCAGTTTAATTTTATTGAGTCTAACTCTAATATCATGATTTGGTTTAATTATAAAGTTTTATGGTTCAAATAAAAACACTTATAACCGAGCTCAGCGAGTTAACGTGTCAAGTAGCAATATAACTTAATTTGCTACTACCAGACCACCTTATCAAAGCAAAAGGCTGGTGTTTCTACAGCAACTCTTGGAGGGACTACTTTTGATTAAATTGACATTTTTTTTTCAGCAACTCAGGGAGGGACTACGTTTAATTGAATTGACATTTTTTTTTGCCAACATATAAGCTTCAAATTTTAGCAATTGTATTAAAGCAACCCAATTAGAAATAAAATATAAAAAGACAAATCCCACAGATTAACAAAAACACAAACCCAAGTACAAATAATGTAACAACTACTCAAATGGAGACACCAAACCCACAACCCCAAGTTTGAGTATAATAAAAGTTTTCAAACATAACAAGAAACATTCCACAATGCTTAAACATAAAGATAGCATTAACATTGCCAAATTCAATAAGCTCACGAGCATTACCAACCAAATTCAATAAGCTCACGAGTTAAAATAGCCTTTTGGATGAGTCAAGATTCATTATTTTACAATATACTGCATTAACATTATCACAAAATATATTAATAACATCACAAGTAGCATCTCCAGCCCCAACAAGCAACATTAATTAATTGCCATCTGAATCTCGCAGAACTAGCACTAATTCATTCAAAGCAAAGAGTAAACCATGACCACCTCTTACATCTGAATTTCAACCATTGTCTATGAAGTGAATCCAATAGAAAACCATAAGAATGTGTGTACACACAGCATAAAATCAAAACAACTATCTTCACACAGATTAACAACTATCTTCACACAGATAAATAACATTAGCACACACCATAAAATCAAAACAACCATCTTCACACATAGAGATAACATTAGCAGCGATAAATTTGATTGGCAGATTAAACACTGCATCAAAACTTTATTTTTTTTACTAACACTGCATTAACACTTTCACAAATAAAATTAATAATAGAATCAGCCACCATTTAAATCTAGAAGAATCAACCATAATTCGTGCATACTGGACAATCACAACCTCTTAACTGTAAATTTCAAATGCATGATGACTTCTTAGCTGTGAATAATGTTCAACAACGAGTAAATTAAATTTCAAATGCATGATGACTTCTTAGCTGTGAATAATGTTCAACAACGAGTAAATTAAATTTCAAATGCATGATGACTTCTTAGCAGTGAATCTCAACAAGAGAACACCACTAGAATGTTCAACAACAAGTATAAAATAGAAACAACTACCTTTAAACATTGAGATAGAATAGGACAACCTATTAACTTCTGAATCTCAAATATTGTCTACAAGTTAAAACCAACACTATCAGAATCATCTCAAATATTGTTTACAAGTTAAAACCAACAAAACACTATCAGAATGTGCCAGAATGTGCAACAACTAGATTAAATTCAAAACATCTTCAAACATAGACAACAAACTTTACTGTACAGACACTCCATCACACCAACTCTATCACAATTAAAATTAATAACATGAGAAGCCGCATCTTCAACACTGCTAACAAGATTAACAACCGTCAATTCAAGCTAGAAAACCACCACAACCTCAACTCCAAATCTCAAATCCATGATGAACTTTTAACTGTTAATGCGAGAATTGTCTACAAAGGTCAAACCAGTGTGCAATGAACATAAAAACAAAACAACTATTATCAAACATAGAGATAACACACAGCATAAAATCAAAACAACTATTCTCAAATATAGAGATAACACAGAATAAAATCAAAACAACTATTCTGAAATATAGGGTTAGCATTACCACCGCCAGATTTTATTGGCATTTGATTAAACCCTGCATTGCTACTATATTGTCGACTTACACTGCGTTAACCCATAAAATTAGTAACATAAAAAGTCACATCTCCAGCCCTAGCAACACTAATCAACCAGAATCAACCCTAATATATTCAAAGAATCAAGCAGGATCAACCCTAATACATTCAAAGCATGGAGTAAACTATGTCAACCTCTTACATCTGAATATCAAATCCCTGAAAAGATCTTAACTTCGTATCTCAACTATTGTCTAGGAGTTAAAAGCAGCAGAACACCATCAAAATGTACATAGCAGCAGGTAAAATCAAATCAAAACTATCTCGATTATGCATCTTTCAGTTTCAGGATCAAACCTATTCATAAATTATCTACCCTAATCTAAATTTATTAATAATATTCAAACATATAAGTCAGTTAATCTCAGCAATGTCGAACTAGAAAACATTGAAAACAATCCTATCACTGCCAATCTATAAGCATGCATATTACATTAATACATTAACAAACCTATACGGCCAACAACTCTGTAAAACTCTATTTGAGATAACGCACTTTGGTTGAGGAAAACATAGCCCTGCTCAGGTTGAGGTTGAGGAGAACATTGACTCACTAAGATCAAGGAAAAGGGGGCGTAGATTGGGGAAAAAGTTAAGAAAACATTGTCCAACTCAGCTAGAGGAAAACATTGTCGCGCTGAGGTCGAGGAAAGCAGTCATTCTCCTAACGTTGGAGGCCGATTAAGATATTTACAGATATATACAGTCAACTATTAGATTAGGATATTTATAGATCTATACAGTTATCTACTCTGTAAAATAACATTATCCCTATTTTTGAGGCCGATTAAGATATTTATGGATCTATACAGCCAGCTACTAGATTAAAAATGCAAATGCTCTAAAAAGGCCAGGCCATTTCGTCTGTAGATCTACAAGGTATCTCAAATACTCTTATAAAGGGAATTTCAACTATAAATCTACATGGAATCTCAAGACGTTTACAAATATGACGTTCAATTCGAGAAACAAATATTGCAGAGAGTTCCAAGCAGCCAGCTACTCCGTAAAATTCCATTTCAGTATCAAATATTGCAGAGGGCTCCACGCAGCCAGATACCCCTTTAAATTCCATTGAGATAGCATGCTTAGGTAGAGAAAAACATTCTCCTAACATTCGAGGCCGATTAAGAATATTCTAGGCCGATTAAGAATAAGAATATGACTCTATATTGGCCTCTAATGTTGAAGAATTTCTTCGGCTAACTAACATGTTATCAATTGGAATTGGAATTGGCACTTAACCTTATGAACAATTTCTTCAACTTCCAAAGCAAATTTCTTCAACTTCCAAAGCAAAGAGTAAAATTCCATTTGAGTATCAGATATTGCAGAGGGTTCCACGCAGCCAGCCATCCTTAAAATTCCGTTGGGATAGCATGCTTAGGTAGAGGAAAACATTCTCCTAACATTCAAGGCCGATTAAGAATAAGAATATGATTCTATATTGGCCTCTAATGTTGAAGAATCTCTTCAGCTAACTAACATGTTATCATTTAGAATTGACACCTAAACTTTGAAGAATTTCTTCAACTTCCGAAGCAAAACACAGATAGTTCCAATTAAACTTTTTCACATCATGGATTAAACTCTTCAAATTCCTGAAGTATCACCTTCAAACTTTCAACTAACATGTTATCATTTGGAATTGACACTTAAACTTTGAAGAATTTCTTCAACTTCCGAGGCAAAACACAGATCGTTCCAATTAAACTTTTTCACATCATGGATTAAACTCCAGAAGCAAAACACAGATCGTTCCAATTAAACTTTTTCACATCATGGATTAAACTCTTCAACTTTTTCACATCATGGATTAAACTCCAGAAGCAAAACACAGATCGTTCCAATTAAACTTTTTCACATCATGGATTAAACTCTTCAAATTTCTTAAGTATCACCTTCAAACCCTACAAAAGTAGAGAAAAACATTCTCCTGCCTTTTTTAAACATTTCTTGGATAAGCATCACCAGATAACCCGAAAAGAGTAAAAAATGTAGCGAGAATCATCCTCCTAACGTTGCAGAATTTCAGAGTAAGAAAAGTAGCGAGAATCATCCTCCTAACGTTGCAGAATTTCATAAGCTAACCACTACCTTATCCCAAGAAGAATTTCTTGGCGTAGCTAAAATCATGAAGATACACAGAGTTAATCATACAAAACTGGAAATGTGATCTCACTTAACCTCAGTAAGGTAATTATATAGCTCTGCAAACGCGGAAGATTTTTCACTCCGGTGAATGTGGGATTTTTATATTTGTTCATGAACCCAAGTTCGTAAGAAAAGCTTTACTCTTAAGGAAGTCGGTGTATTAAAAGTTACCCAAATTTTGACAACTTTGAAATTATGTAGAATATAAAACCAGTGCCATAATTTGGGTTGCTTGTATATGGTCAATAAGTGTCAAGGTTTTGTAGGTATTTGAATCAATTCACTTTAAAGAAATAAATTACATTTTTTAAAGATTATATGGTTAATTGGATTTAATCTCATGGTTTTTTTGAAAAGATTATATGGTTAATTGGATTTAATCTCATGTTTTTTTAAATTATATGGTTAGATCCATGAAATTTGAGTGGTTGTGTGATAAATTATTATAATAAAAAATAATAATAATCTAATTTGAATGTCATGTTGAAATTAAATAGTAAATTGGTGCATGAGATTTTTTGCTTGTTGGATAGGGAACCTCCACCAAGCAATTTGACTATAAAGTCTATGGAAGAGTACATATTTTATCCCATTTTGAATTTACACTATGATCTTACCTCACTTTGAATTTACACTTTCACTTCTATGACCTTACCCCATTTTGAATTTATACCAGCCTAGATCCATCTTAACCCAGGATCTATCAAGAGCCGAGATGGATCAAATCTCATGAGGTGCAAACCTCTTTTTTTAGTGCAAAACTTTAGGAAAGGTTTGCACCTTGAGAGATTTGATCCCCCTCGGCGCTTGATAGATCTAGGGTTAAGATGGATATAAGTTGGCTATGAAATATTGCATAATATATATATTTATATATGTGTGTCTCTTTCTTATTCCCTGTTTCTATCTCACCCACCAAAAATACACACTCCCTTTCCATATTTATCTATCTCTCTCTCCCTCCCTCTTCCTCTCCATCTCTCTCTCTCTTCCCCTTCTCTCCCTCTCTCTCTCTCTTCCTCCCTCTTCCCTCTTCCTCTCCATCTCTCTGTCTCTTCCCATTCTCCGCATCTCTCTCTCTCTCTTCCCTTTCTTTCTCTCTCTCTTTCTTCCCTTTCTTTCCCTCTCTCTCTCTCTCCCCTTTCTCTCTCCCCTCCTGCTCTCCTCTCTTCCTCACTATCTCTCCATCTCTCCCTTGTCACTCCCTCTCTCTCTCTCTTTCCCTTCTCTCCCTATCTCTCTCTCCTATCCTCTTGTCTCTCTTCTCTCCTCTCCTCTCTCCCTCACTCTCTCTATCTCTCCCTTGTCACTCCCTCTCTCTCTCTACCTCATCTCTCTACGTCTATGTTCTTTCCTCTCTCCCTCCCTCCCTCTTTCCTTCTCTCTCTCCCCTCCTCTCTCTTCCTTCCTCTTTCTCGCTCTCTCTCATACCTCCCTCTCTCTCTCCCCCCATCACTCTCTCTTTCTCATTGCTCTCCAGCTCTATCACTATCTTCCTCTCACTCTCTCTCCCCCAGTCTCCTCTCTCTCTTAAATTTGATCCCATTGTATTGTGTTTAAAAAATTATCTAAATAATAAAAACTCAATTGGTTGTAAAGTATTAAACCTATATTTTGGATCAATCATGTCAAAGAAAATACATTAATGAAAAACTTAACATAATCATGCATTATTTTTCCTCTATTATTGTTAGTCACTTTGCTTTGCTCTCATCCCCTAGATCCCTAGTTAAGATGGATCTATGTTGGTTCTTAATAATATCATTTATATTATATAAATTTCACATCTTTATATATAAAAGTATTTCATTTTAATTTTATTAAAACCTTGATTTAATTTCTATGGGAATATTTTAGTAGTCATGAGGATAGAGGGTTTAGATATACCTCAAAAGTAATTATAACTTTTTACCTCTTAGATTTAATTAAAAAATATTTATAAATAAAATATTTTGATTGTGAAATAAGTTATATTTTTGGGCATGTGGTATTGATAAGGCATGGTATTGACCCATGGTATTATAACGAAGTCTATTTACAAGTCAATAATATCCATGGTAAAGTGGGGGTGAATATCCATGGTTAAGAATTTTGTCATATTGTTATAAAATATTTTGATTGTGAGATAAGTTATGATTTTTGAGCATATGGTATTAATAAGCCATGGTATTGGCTCATGGTATTGTGACAAAGCCTATTCACGAGTTCATAATATGAATGGTAAGGTGGGGGTAAATATCCATGGTTAAGAATCTTGTCATATTGTTATAAAATGTATTGATTGTGAAATATGTTATGTTTTTTGAGCATGTGCTATTGATAAGCCCCATGGTATTGTAAGAAAGTTATTTACAACTTAATAATATCCATGGTAAATTGGAGATGAATATCCATAGTTAAGAATCTTGTCATATTGTTATAAACTAGCAATTGCACCAAGAGGTGAAAAGGAACATCGAAATCTCAAAAAACCAAGCATTTTGTTTTCTACTATTTGTGTTTGTGGTTGTCTTCCATTTCGTCTCGATTTCATTGTTTTTTTCTCTCCTTCCTTATGGATCTGCCTGATTTCGTCTCAACTTTGTTGTTCTATCTTTATCTGCGTGGAGGGTGAGGAAGAAGTAAAGCGTAAACTCAAAGATATTATGTAGAGAACAAAGATATTATGTAGAAAACAAGCAGAGGTGTAAGGATCGATCCCCGACGTGAGTTTGGCCCACTCGATTGGTTGTTCTGGGGGATATTGTAGGGTTCTATCACCGATGAAAATTCATTGGATTTTGGGTGTTTATTCATGGTATATCATTCAGTGCCCTAAAATTGGTTGAAACAATTCCAATTGGGAGGGTTTTTGTGACCCCTATGATCTACATACATCTAATTGGGCCTGGGAAGGATATGAAGAGTGGTACAACGTAGCGGCCATGAATAGTCTCGTCTCTCCATTTATTTTGTATGTGCAAACATGCACCAAAATAATAAAAATAAAAATGAAAATTGAAAGAGCAAGGTACTGAGTCAACCATTAAAACAAATTCAAACATCTAACTTAAGAGATGCTCTCGATTTTCTCAACTCAACTCCTGAAGCACATTCATATCCAGGCAACTTATCATTCTAGCGTGCCTTGCGTGAGTGTATTGCATATAAAATAAACTTAAACTAGGTGCACCACCCCTCGCTTATGCCATAAAATCTTTATTTGCTCCCAACTAACATAGAGCTACATTGTCCAAGTGCAACTTATCTATATTCCAATGGTGCAACACACTCGGGTATAAAAAAAAAACTAAAGTTCCTTCTTAGGTGATTCTTGCATTCCCACCCCTACAGGGAAGTCATCTTTATCATCCGAATTTTCTTGAAGAATAAGACTTTGACATCGTCTCCCACCTTCAGTTGCTTGTTGAGGCTTCCTAGATGCAGATGAGGCTTCCAAACCCTTTTGGTTGCTTCCTCCTGGATTATCAGTGGAATTTGCATGAATAGTATGAGTAACTCCACCTACCTTAAGCTTCACCTTTGTCAACCAACCCTGTTAAGAAGGTGGATCATCTTGTCACAACACTGATTTATCCAAAGACTTCATATCAAAATCCCTGTTATGAGAGGTTCTTCCATCAACAAGTGTTGTGACTTGTCCCCTATTCTGACCTTCATTAGTTGATTTTGTTTGTCCTGCATGACAACTATCCATAGTCCACCCTTCTGCCCTCTTACCTCCATTATCATTCTACTATGCCTAGAGTTCATTCCTCCTTTTATCTGACTTAGATTGTGGGAATTTGAGGAACTTCTCTCTAACACTTTGTGCCCATCATAATTATGCTTGTCCCCTGAAGACCCACCTACACCCAATCCCCCAACTAGACTTTTGTGAACATGACTAGGGCCTTGGCCACCTTCGTTGCTTTTCACATTGCCCTGCACATCTCGATCCCTATTCCTATCCCAATCCCTTTCACAATCACAATCCAATCTGTCATGACTACCATTCCTCTCATAAGAATCCTTCCTATCCATCCCACCATCATGAAAATGTTTCGAGCGATCTAAATCATTGTAGTGCCACTTCCGCTTGAATGTTTCACCAAATCTACCCATTTCCTTCTCGACCTTCTCCCCAGTCGAACACTCCTTGGAATCCCTATCATAATGATACCCATCCCTGTGACTTTTCTCCCTGAAAGACTTCTTAAACCTCTTACTCCGCTCATACTCCTGAGGCTTGGAACCCCCTATATCATACTTCCTATCATGATTCTTATCATTATCTGGGCTCATGTCGGAATGCTTTCCATTATGGTATGCAACATCCCTCTAAACCCTCTTCATTTCATCACTCTTGAGCACCCAATCATCATCTCCACCAACCCTTTTGTGACTAGCCATCTTATTACTTTTACCCAAATAATCCATCCCCATCTCAAATTTACCCTTGTTATTACTACTCCCTAGCATTCTATTGTAATCATCACCATGAGAATGAGGATTAGAATGCTTACCAGGTTCTTCATTCAAACCCTTATCAACATTTTCATCACTTCGAGGATCTGAGGGCAGGGAATACGACGACAACGAATGCTCGTACATGTTGAGAAGCATTGCCTCGGATCCTCCTGATCTGGGCTTCCTTACTAAAAATGTTCATGTCTTCCTCACACCTTTAACGCCATCGAAGTCCAACTACTCGACCCTCTCCATGCCTACACCATCCTTTAGAAAGAGGGCACATGGAAGGAACCCTCTTAAGTCCCTTGAGTCATTAAGGGCATTTTATGCATGCCTGGCTATCTTTTGAGCTCCTGGTAAACTGTAAAGTCGAGAGCGTTATACCACCACCTATCATTTGTCTTGTCTTGTGTTATTGTTCGACTTGTGATTTCTCGCAAAATTCATTCCCATTCTTTTAAAGGAGGATGGTGCAGATGTAGATTCGTTAGTATCTCTTCGTAGGAAGCATGAAAGAGGGGTCAAAAAATCCCCCCCCCTCGTGGTCCTTATTACCAAGAATAAAAAGTTTATTTGTTCCCAATTAACATTAGGTACATTGTGCCACTATAATTGATCTATAATTTAGTGATGATTATCAGAAAAGCTTCTGACTTTGGTCATCAAAAGCGAAATTATCTTTTTCTAACCATCACTACGTTGCATTTTCCTTTTCGTTGATTAATTTTTGAACGTTCTGGTTTTTTTTCATGTTCATGGCAACAGGGATTCGCCAAAATCCGACAAGAGACAAAACAAATATAAAAATACTCCCCTCTACCTTGAAAATCCCATGGCACTGGTGTTGCTACTGCTCGGCACTCACAGACAAAGCTACGAACGTTGAGGTTCGAGTTTCGAATGTCGTCCTTTGTGATTTCTATTCTGGTTATTCTCACACTCTCTATCGCCATTAATGACTATGTAGAGATTTTTCTCCCATTCAAGTCTACCATGTCAGACCCCGTTGACGCCTTGGTCGGGTGGAATGAGCCTAACGCCGCCAATTTCTGCGGGTGGACTAGAGTCCTATGCAACAAATTCAACAGAATGAGTCCTCTGGGCTTGACCACTATGAATATGTCGGGCATGATTCCTTCGCGGACATTGTCGAGCCTTGACAGTCTCATAAATCTCAGCTTTGCATTAGACAATTATGGGAACAAGACATCCAGAAGCAGAGCAATAGCCAAGTTGAGGAAGAAACCCACTGCAAAGTACTGATTATTATTCTTAATGCTGTTGAACGAGACGTTTCGTGCCTGTGAAACACCCAATGTGTAGACGTTGAAATGGGTTTCGTTGATCGGTTTCGCATGGCTCATCTCTAGATGCAGTATTGTCGTATCACAATACTTGGGCTCCTTAACATATTGAACAACAACTTCAATGACGATATCCTGACGAAAATTTCGAAATGGAAGAGAAATGACGGTGTGGTTGTGCTTCAAGGACGAGCCATGTGGTCAAATGCTATTGGATTGAACGATGAAATTGAAGCTCACTGATTCACTACAGTGAACAGTGTTTGGACATGAAAGTCCATACAGAAAACACCTTCTGCGTAAATATTTTGATTGTGAAATAAGATATGTTTTTTTGGGCATGTGGTATTAATAGGCCATGGTATATGCCCATGGTATTATAGCAAAGCCTATTCACAAGTTAATAACAAAATCAATATATAACAAATTGATTTTTTACGACTTTAACTTTTTATTATGAATTGAACCAACTTTTAAATGTTTACACTCATCCTAGGTTTATATTACTTTTGTTTTTTTATTTATTACTTTTAACTTTTTGTTTTTTACTTTTAACTTTTTATTATTAATTGAGTCAACATTTAAATGTTCACACTCACCCTTGACATGTTGTTAACTTTTTATTATTTTTTAATTGAGCCAATATTTATAATTGTTTACATACTTACATTACACCTACACATCTACACTATATTGGGTTGTATATTATTTTTTAATTAAGCTGAAATTTATAATTGTTTACATACTTACATTACACCTACACATCTACAATATACGGGTTGTATATTATTTTTTAATTGAGCTGACATTTATAATTGTTTACATACTTACATTACATCTACACATCTACAATATACAAGGCTGTAGAGCACCTCTCGCTGCAACTATGACTTAAGAAAGCACTTCTTTTTATACTTCCTATCAAATTTTTATTTTTGTAAGCGAAATGACAAAGTTTTTGAGTTTTTACAAAATTCGGTTTTCTTGTTAACATATTTGGAATAAAGGGAATGTCTAATAGGTTTTCGTGGGAAATACGTTATGTAGATAAAAATAAAAATAAAAACACAAAGAGAGTCCACGACTCGATTTCTTTTTTTAGATATTCTTACTCAAAGTAAGTAAAAAAATTATTAAAAGATATAGTTCCTAATTAATAAGAATTTTGATTATGGTATTTTGATCTCAATAATTTTGAGTTATTTTAAAGCAACCCAAATTATTACAATTTAACAGAATAAATTAAAACTAAACTTTATCTTATCAAAAGTCTATGGAGGTGTACATACTTTACCCCGCTTTGAATGTAAACTATGACCTCTTACAAGAAAGCACGTGTTTTTAAACTTCCTATCAAATTTATATTCTTGTAAGTGAAATGGATTTTTTTTTGAGTTTTTATAAAATTTGGTTTTCTTCTTAACATCTTTGGAATAAAGAGTTGAGCTCTGGAACTTTCCCTCTCCCACCTTTTTGAATTTCTGAAACCCTAAGTCTCCTTTGTGCACACATCAGCGGCCTCCTCGCTAACCTCCAATGGCGATAGGATCAAGGGGGGGTGGGGGAGGGGGATTTTCGCACCTCCTTGCAATGAAGAAGAGGCTTTATGTGCCTTGATAGTGAATCTCAAGACCAACCCCATACTGAAGGAGGTGCAGTAAAAATTAATTGAAAAAACACTGAGTATTCTTTTGGTTGTTCTTCCCCATAGCTTTTGAAGGACTTCATTAACCTTTTATGATAGATCACTAATTGGGAAGTTCATGGGCATGTTTCCCTCTCCCAAATAAGTGGAGCAATGGGCTGACAAACACATGGAAGCAAATGATGAAAGGAAATTTGGTAGTGTATGTAGTGGGAAACAAATTCTTTGCACTCCTTTTCGAGTTCAAGGAGGATTGTGACATGGTTTTCCGTAATGGCCCATATTTCTTCGATGTCAGAGGCATGTATTTGAATGCTTGGTCACTAGACTTCAACCAATATGAGGATGTTCCAAAGGTTGTTTCAGTTTGGGTAAAACTACCTGTTAACGATGCTATACCCGCCAACATTCAGGGGATCTCCCTGGTATGAAGCCCCAACTAGACCTCACACTGTTTGGTGTAGGAGTCCCATCCAATACGATGGCCCAGTTGCCATTATCTTAAAGATATGCCTTATCTCTTGCTTGTCAACACGTGAGAGTGGTCTGCTTTATCTTCAAACAACGAGGTTTGCGTGCCTGGTGAATGCTTGGTGCAGCTTGTGTCAGAGTTCTTTCACTACAGAGGGAGAGGGTGGAAGTGAGTCTCAGGTTGAAAGGGAATAGTCCCAACTCTGATAGAGACACACAACACAACAAGACATGTGCAGCTTACGGCGGAGTAGTCCACATGGATGTGGCAGTCACAAACACAAGGTGAACAGATAGCATGTACAATACCCAGCAGAATAGTCCACATGAGTGTGACGAGCATTATAACAAGTTTACAAGAATGAATTTGTCAAGTGTCCGACGGGATAGCCCACACGACCAAGATAACATTAGCAACTGGTACAACACATTTCCAACATCATATGTACTAAAACAATTGAAATAGTTCGACTGTATTAATACAAGTTAAAGCAACATGCATTACAAGCATCCAAAGAACAATCTTACAAACGAATACAATACATGTGTGAAAATGTGATAGCATGTTAACAAGATTCTGAATTAAGCGAAATTTCAAAGATACATCGATACACCATTACATCATTAACCTCGATAGTGGGGCATTGGGGCCACTGCTCGCTCCTCAAAGAAAAGATTACAAACTCTCAAGGCTATGTGGGAGGAGCCAAGGCAAAAAGTATTTTGCACGTACAAATGAGAGGTATTTATAGACAGAGACGAGAAGCTGCGTCTGGGGAGCGATGGAGGCGGTTTTTGGTCTTAGGGTTTCAGAAAACTATCTCTGCGCCGCCGCGGATCTGAAAACTCTGATCTGCCTCGGATCGGATGGAGGAATGGCCGATGGTTTCACTGAGTTCGGAGTCCCCATTGAGTACTGGATTGTATTGGCAGATGGCAAGGAGTTACGCGCATCAAACCTTAGCAATCTGCGCTCCCCCACCTTCAGGGTGCAGACAGTCCTCACGGCGGCTTCAGAAATTTTTTGTTCGGCCCCAAAACAAATAGTTTTTACCCTGACGCGACTTGATTCGCCAACGTGCAGGTATGGAAAATCTGATAGCGAGTATGAAAAGAAAGGACAGCTGTTAACTTGCATGGGCCATCCAGGAATCCTGGGGATTCGATCTGTCGTCCGAGGTCGATTCTTAGAAGGAAAAGATGCAGATCAGGCTGAGGATGGAAGTAGGACCCTGGAACCACGGCGTATGGAAATTTTAATGGCCCCTGCAGCGCAGATCTGGGCATATATCACATCATTGCAGCAATACATGCTCAGGTATGGGAAATATATTTGGCAGGCTGTTCCTATACCCCCTCTCGGAGAGCAGCGAGCCTGATCTATCACATTATGGCAGCCCACAATTAATTTGATTGCAGATCAAGCATGGGACGAGCCATTGGCTTTGGATCCCCTGCGAGACACAGTACTCGGACTCAGATCGGGACATAAACTTCCAGATCTGGACCTCTGTAGAGCAGATCTAACCCAATGCAGATCAGATCTGGAAACACACCCATTGGAAGAAGATTCAGGGAAAAAAAGCCCTCTCTTTATCAGATCTATGGGAGGGCACACAATATGCATTGAAATAGGGCTATGGGAGGCAACAGAAATCCTCAAACAGAGGATACATGAAAAGACGGGAATCCCACCATGCAAACAACTCCTCCTCTACGCAGGGAAGGTAATGCAGGAGGGGTTTAAACTAATGGATTACGGTATAGCAAAAGACTCTACAATCTGTCTCAGCTCAAGATTGCGCGGAGGCTGCCCTGGCTCAAGTTCAAAAGGACCTGTTTCCTTCAAAGATGCAGTCAAAGGGAAGATGGAATCACAAAAGAAACCAGAACAGCAAGATACAGCACCAGGGGCATACATTGTTGAGCAGACAACACAGAACCCTGCATTAGTAATCTCCATACCAGAGGTAAATGAAATACAATCTGATTATTTGACTAAAGCAGTGATATGCAGGTTCAATGGATTTTGGCCCAAACCGGAAGCCCTTCGTCAATGGATCTACTCCATATGGACAGAAAACTGTGATATCCATCTCTGTTCAAAGGGATTCTTTATTGTCAAATTTGACACCATAAAGGACAAAGATTATGCTTTGAACGGAGGGCCATGGTTCTGGGGTAACGCCGGCCTGTTCGTGAAATCTTGGTTCCCGGATTTCGATCCAAACAGCATGGTGGTCACCAAAATTCCAGTATGGGTAAAACTGTTTAATCTTCCTATACACTTCTGGCACTACAAAGTACTGGAAGGAATAGGCAATACCCTGGGATCCTTTTTAAAAGCAGATCACGATCGCCTATCTAAGGATATCTACACTTTCGCCAGGATATGTGTGGAGGTAGACCTCAGTCAAGGTCTACCAGAGCACATTATCCTAATTCACAATGGAAAACAGTGGGCACAGCCATTGGATTATGAAAACACCGCCTTCCGTTGCCGCATATGTCGACAAACAGGTCATCTCCAGAGTACATGCCCACAAAACAAAAAAGACAGGAAAAGGAGACAACCACCGAAACCGAAAGGATGGCAATTTTCAGCCACATGGACAGAGGATGCAGAAGAGGAAAAAGAAGAGGAAAGGAATGAGGGAACCAACAGCAACATACAAGAGGATGAGGACGGAAAGATAAATACAGAAATCAGCAATGCAAGCTATCCACACCACCTACAGAATAACGAATATCTGATAGAAGGAGCAATAGACACAAATGCAGGTATCCCACAGCAGCAAGATGAGAACACCAGGCAGGAAATTGGAGGCAGCAAGCGTGCTTACTCGCCAACAAGTACAGATTCAGAAAAGGATATCATGGCTGCCACAAATGAAACACAAATGATTATTGTAACTGCTCCGCCAAACAATGAAGGTTGGCGGAAAGTGGAAAAAAAGAAGGGTAGGAAAGTCTAGATTAGCTAGTTTTTTGACTTTAGCTCCTGATTAACAGGACAAGTTTTGATATTATGAACATTACAGCAATGCCAAGGGCATCTACTATATGTAATTTTCTATCTTAATGAAAATTACTGATTTTTCCAGTGGAAGAAAAAAAAGAGAGGTATTTATAGACAAAGGTAAAATTGGCCCTTGTGACTGTTTGAATTCCCTCAAGACTATTTGACTTTATATGACTCTTCAAATTACATGTGGGTCTCTTGGACTTTCACATTACATTACATTGTTTACAACAGTGTGGTCCACAATTATGATGTGGCCGAGATGACTCATGGCATTACTCGACACGACAGAGATGGTGTGTTCATGTTGCCGGTGGTGTGCATGTTGAGTTGCAGTGTTGTTGAGTGATGGATTTCCTCTTGGTGTATCATAGCTTCACCTTCACATGACAAGGTGTGCAGAGTCTTCGATGGTCTTGGTGTTCACTTGATGTTGCATGTGCACGTTGCTCCTTCGCTTGTACTTTGGCATGCTTTATGTGTTTGTCTATTCACGAACAAATCTCCTCGCATGCATTCCTCGTTCATCCGTTCATGAAAAAATCTCCTAGCACTCATTCCTTATTCGTATGTTCGCGAACAAATATCCTTGCATGCTCTCCATTTTCATCACATTCTTCATCACGTCATGTCTCATCCATGTACCTGTATCTGCAATCACTCATGACGAGATGACATCAAATCCAGAAATCTCCTAGTATACCATAATGCATTTTCATTTTCTTTCAGATGCAGGTGACCGAGAGAGGACAAGGCTCTGAAACTGCTCAAGGCAAATTTCAAGCCGGGATGTGGGCTCTGGGCACTGCTGGTGAAAATTGCGCAGAGGTCACTGGGAGATTGAGATGGACAATCCGGATCAACAGTGACTGTCCGCGGGGATCTGGCTCGGCTAGAGGGCAGATCTACATAATTTTTTCAGGGAGGTAGTGTAGGCAGCATAGGGGGACTAGCAACAAAAATTGCGCAATTTCTCCTGGGAGATGGCAGTGGGCTGCAGGAGTGCTGCTGGCAAAAACTATGCAATTTTTCTGGGGAGCTAGTAGCAGGCTGTAGGAGTGTTGCTGGCAAAAACTGCGCAATGCTAGGAGGTTGGCCTACTATACATCCCTGTGTAGTTTCCAAGTTGAGCGGGATGCTAGGCAGTTGGGTGACTACTCATGAAAACTACGCAATTTTTCCGGGCGAGCAGCAATCCAGCTGTTTGGGTGACTGATTGGAAAAATTGTGCATTTTTTGAGGGAGACAGTGACGGACACAAGGTGTTTGTCCGACATGTCTGTGAAATTTCTTCAGTCAGCAGAGTGGGCATGCTTTGTAGCTTTTGCGCAATTTTTTGGGGGAGTGAGGCTTGGGGTCACTACCCAGTCAAACTCTCTGGTTGACCAGTTGGAGGCTCGGTTGATATGCTTGCGGGAACGCTAATTGAAATGGATTGTTGGGAAACTTATGCATTGTTTTGGGTGATAGTCGGTCGAGTCGATTCCAAGGTTGCGCAATGCAGACTTCCTGAGAGACAGCCTCAAGCTCTGTGTAATTCTGGGCAGCAGTACATAATCATTGAGAGCTGAAACTGTGCAATGTAGCTCAGCGGATGTTCGGTTGTTGGAGGATGATTCAGTCGACAAAGCTTCAACAAAATGACCAAGTGTATGAATGAATGACTTAGTACATGCATGACCTTATGAACGCACATTCAACATGACTTGACGACAAGACACCTCAAATGAACATGACAACATACACTCAGTTTGACTGAGCGACAAGTGCGACACTTGTGATAGATCGTTGAACGACCGCAACGATGCTTGCATGACAGTGCATACAACTTCATGTGTGAGTGCAACAGATGTTTATATAGTGAACACAACTTGTACACCCGAAGGCGGACCTTATGCATGGCTAGAACATGACTGCAAGCATGACATTTTGACCAAAATGAAAAAATATGTATGTTTAACGGTCAAGTGAGGAGGGTGCAAAGACTCAACACAAGCTCACAGGATGAGCCCCGGTGCTTGCAAACATCAAGGAAAAACCCAAGGAAGGCTCCAAAATTGGATGCGGACCAAAATTTTGGAGAGTGTTGCAGCTGCTACAACACTACCTCACTTTCCCCTCACTTGCTAGAGCGATGAATGTTTGAAAGCCATTATAAATGCCGTTGGTTCGTATGTTGACAAGGTTTAACCAAAAGGTCAATAGTTCTCATGTGCAAAGATATGCATTGAGGTGGTCTTGGAACATGTTCTTACCTCGAAGATAATCCTCACTAGGTGAGAATGGAGCTTTTAATTCATAAGATTACGAACAACTCCTTTTTAAGTGTAAAAGTTGTCATGACTACGGGCATTTTTCCCAGGATTGCAAGAAGGTCAACTCGTAAAATAGTGAAGGCTCTGCCCCCTCTCAAGAGGGTCAGTGGCATACCTATAGATGAGGAGCCAATAGAGGAAAAGGAGGCTTAAAAAAATCAATATTCCTTTGCAAAACAATGCCTCCTTTTCTAGAAATACCTTTGATGCTTTATCACAAAGTGAGCCTAAATCATTGGAGTTAGTAGCAGAAAAAGATGAACCTATTTTGGAGATTGAAAAAAGAGAAGAGCAAGTGGTAGAAACACAATTCACACCAATTACTTTGGTCAATCCTCATCCAGCCTCTTCTCAACAACCTCTTGCGACTCTTCTCCCTACCGATGGAAAGGAGACAAGCCCAAAGCATTGAACAAATGTGTCACAAGGAGCAAAGGAAGAAACCAATAAGGTTCTTACATGAAATGCAAAGAAAAATTTGAAATGGTCCAGTGAATTTGATAGTATAGAAATGGAAATCCTCAATTCAAAAGGAAGTCCCACTAACATGGAAGTGAGGAAGTCTAAAACATAGCAAAATATCAAGTTGGGGAACCAGTCTCAAATCCCAGAGATTCTAAAGAATGCGAGTAACATAGAGAAATGAAACAATAGATCTAGACATAAGTGGGTATGAGTGATAAGTGGTAAGTGAGGGGGGGTGCGAAATGATATGAGAGGAACACATGTCAGTGGGGCCCGACGGGGAAACTGCTTTTCGTACCCCCCCTGCAGATAAAGGGAAACATGGTGGGGAGGGGGGGGAAGGCTTGGGAGTCGTTGATCAAGGTAGAGTTAATCTGGGTCGTTTAGATGGGGGGCGTTTACTTAGATATTTGGCCTTTGAAAAAGGGACAGATCCAACATCCTATTAAATCAATTGTATAAAATATCACATTTGGGAGAGACTTTGGTGGAGGAGGAACTTTTGCTTTGTGCAATCACCGATTGGCGATGGGTGATGTCATCACTACCACGTGTCACCTTATGAGTGTTGACACGTGTCACCCAAAAATGCCCCCTTAGTGAAAATGCTAAATCCGCGTGCCACGTGTCCTCCATACTGCCACATCATCTTTATGACACATCATGATGAAATCAGCTACCACGTCAGTTTATCTGGACCAATAGTATTCTACCACATGGCTTGTCAGAGGAGAGAGAAAAGTCCCTCCTGTCTCCTATTTTTGTGTTAATTTCCTTTGTAAATCGGCCTCTACCCTCCTCGATGCATTAACACTAGAGGCCTAAATCTTGGTGAATTCAAGGTTATCGGTCTTTGGTGGTTCAATGACATTTTTATTTGTTTGCACCCTTTTGTACTTGTGATCGCTGATATGCAATATCGGCAGTTTGCATCATGAACCTCGGATACGCTATGCACCACGAGTCTTTGACCATTGATATGATATATTTTCTCTGCCTTGGACCAGTCGATAGCCGATCTGAAATATTAGCGATCAGTTGATTGCCGATTTCACTGTCTGCTCCTGCTGTTGCTTTAGAAAAGACCTGATTGCGATTTGCGATGAGCCTGACCCTTAGCCTTTTTTCCTTTGTTTACTAGCTTTGAGAAGGTATCTTCAATCTGCTCTAATTTCTGATCCAGGAGTCCATTTTTGGACTTCCACCTATTGTTGGAAAGCTTGTTCTGAAAACCATCCAATGCAGAGGGTCTGATTAAAATTTGAGAGCTTCTATGGCTTCAAAATTCCCTGCTCTTTTGCAATATTTTCACAACTTAAGACACATTTAGTAGTGAATGCCAACATTGGCTCCAACTGGGGACAGTGCCTTGTTGTCAAGGTGTTGAGAGCCTACGGACCAGTATCCTTCACCATTGGGTATGGAGTCATAAATATATGAACTTACATAAAATTTCCATGAAACTTTGTTTGCAGGGAGTCACTTCCTCCTCAAATTGAAATGAAAAAATAAAAATTCTAACAACTAGAAAATAAATGCTCAATTAGTGAGCTTATCTATATGCATTCTTACTTATGCACATGGATCAATTCACCTAAGTGAATTCAACACTCCAATGGAGCCACACCAACATTTGGGTGCTGGAACCAATTCTCCCATGCTCTTGAAAAATAAAAAATAAAATAAGCATGCACCATGAAAAATCTAAAAATAAGAAGCTTGATGCATACTCCAGAAACAACCTCTGATGTTGACCAAAGAAATCATGTAATCAACTACAAGGTCATGGAACTGACAAGGAAAATTTGTAGCTGCCTTATTTTCATGAACAGTTTGTTGACCAATATCTTCTTGGTCAGGGCAGTCACAAATATTTTTTGGCTCCTCAACCTTAGATTTTTCAAGAAAAGCTTACTATTGATCATTTACTACCCATTTTCAAAGGGCCAATCCTCTTGGGAATCTGTAATGGAATCTTCAATTTTTGCACTGTAAGAGTCATAGATTGAAGGGCCCACTCAGAATTCCTAGTAGGAATCTTTCTGTAATAAATAATCACATACACTGCTTGGTCCTTCAACTTGGGGCTCTTCTTGAAAAATTTGTTGCTGGGAACAGGCTCCCCACTTGCTGGTAAACAACTCCCTTTGAACCTCTGTAGTGATCTCGTCCTCTGCTGAATAATATGAATCTTAAATTGAAGGAGCTTCTTGATCATTTTCTCTAGGTGAAGGATGTGCATTGTGGACTGGAGCCTCTTTGTTGACCTTCTAGTGGGCCTCCTCTTCTTGTACAACTTCCCATGACTAGGATTTTGATGACTCTACATCACTTGACTCTCCATCAAAGTCATATACATCATAAGAAGGAGAAACATCAAACTCGACTGAATATGATATCTGAGTTTTTATTTGCAGCTTGACGATGTTTCCTTATTCTCTTTCTTACTCATTGGGTGATGCTTCTTTATGTGGGTAGATGTTTTCTTGGAGTGGAGCTCCACAAACATCTTCAGTAGAGTCATCGACCTTGGGAGTGTCTTCATAATTAAAATATACAGAAAATCTTCAAATAGAGCATTCGGTGGATATTGTCTTTTGCAATAGTGATTGAATGCTATATGAAAACTTCTTAAGGAAGATATGATGCCATGAGGTATTGTTTTGTACCAAACTCTAACATCCTCATCTAAAGAATACTTGAACAATTTCATTTGTACATCTTCAAGAAAAATACCATGTTTTTCCATGCATTCATGAAATTATTCGAGGTGATGGTCAGGCCTTCTATCTGTATTCCCACTGAATCTAGGCAAATATGTATTCCATTCATAAAATGAAGGGACATGATTGGGATAACCAATAATAGAAGAAAAATCCAGTGGTGCAAATTGGTTGGCCAAGAATGCAGGAATGACCATCTCAAAAACCTCCCTAGATGAGTGATTGTAGGTTCAAAGGTAGGGAAAGTTTTCGGCTGCTTTAGCATCAGAGCGAGTATGAGGCAAATTGAAAGCCAGGATGATCAAATAGAGATATGGACAGTGGAGTCGCTAGGATGTTTACCATAAAATTGAGACAGTGGAGTCGCCAAGGTGAGAGATCTTCAACCCACACTTTCCTTGCTCACCTAACAAAGGAAATGTAAAAATTTGTCGTATCCCAAGGGGAAAATACTTCAATAAGTTCCCCGACAATGACACTAGAAAGATGTTTTTGCTTTTAATGATGCCTACAACACGATTTCTCCAAGGGACATAGAAAACTTCCCAGAGACAACCTTTGGGTTGATTGTAGACCAGTGCCTAAGACATCTTAAATAGAGGAGTGCATGGAATATACAAGTGGGGTTTCTGCTGCACTCAAATTGTCACGTAAGTAAAAAGAAAATAAAGGGGGCTTGGTTCAATAGTATGTGATGCAGGTAAGCCGATACATGGATCCAAACGCTTAGGGGTTAAATTGGGCCAACCTCAAAGACAAATGTCTGGTTCTAATGGCCAACACACTACAATAGGCAACTTTAAGTTGAGGTTCTAGTAAAGTGAAGAGGAGGAAAGGAAGGATGGAATTCGGTGCAGAGGACTATAAACATAACAAAATCCTAAGCAACGATGTCCCAACAAAAATATTGGAAGAGAGAGGAGGTGGAAAGATAGAAACAACAGAGTGCTTATTAAGGTTTCATACCAAGTATAACATGGGTACCTCTATCACCAAACAATGTGAGTAAGTTTGTGCTCATACAGGTACATTGGGTTAATGTAATAACACAAGTAAATATGTAATTACTACAGCTACTATAGGCTATTGAATAACACAAGTAAATCTTTAATATGCACATGTACTATTCTCTATTTAGCAGCCATTATAAATCCATGAATCAGCGAGAAACCGATAATTTCATTACACTATTTCAGAGAAGGAGAAACATATTATGAAATGATATTACATAAGGGAAAACATACTGCGAATTGATCTGCTTAGAATCATCGGGGATTTTCATTAATCCTATATGAGTCCAACACATCAGTCCATTTACATTCAGCCAGATATCACTCAAGTCCCTCATGAACATGCCATTTAGAACCAAGGATGACATCTCATAATTCAGACCCTTAGAGGAGCGAGATTCCAGAAATTTTACTAAGAGTTTCTTCCCCTTATTTATAAGAAGAGGGGGAGCTTGGAATACAATTACAAAATATCTCAGCCAGGGCCAATTGTCCAATTGACTAGCCGTCTCAACCTGTGATGGCTCTATTTCCCAAAATGATTACAATTAGGATTTGATCCATTTCTTGGAAATATGGAAATTATAGAAATAATAAGGAAAAGGAAAAACTAAGAGATGATGGAGGAAGTGTCCCTTTGTTGTTCTTATGAAGGCCCTCGGTAAAGCCACATCTCTTCCATGATGTGTCAGCTGGTTCACCTGTCGCTTTCGATCTTAACTGTTTGGCTTGCTCATTCTTTGGAGCTGGGAGTGGGAAACTATATTTGCGTGTCACTGAGCATAAACAGAGTTAGTCCGGACAGTTCTTCATTTCGTATCTGAGTGGAACTCCATGCTGAGCCATTAATCCTCCTGAGCCCCCCATACTGATTTACTATTGCACCATACTTCATTCATTGCTTTAGTTGCCGACCCATCTGCCTTAAAGTCCATGTACCATAATATCGGGGCTTATACGGCAACGAGACTTTTACTCTTAAAGGCGTTGCAGAACGACAAGTTTTGGTGTTCTTTGGCCCCCCCTTTGGTTTAGGCCCTACCTACATTTCTTCTCATATGACTAGGGGCTATGACCATGTGCTTAGTCCTCGGGTGCTATGGCCTTTGGACTTCCCTCCAGGGTCTTTTCCTTTGTTACATAGAATCCCACACATTGTGATTTATCATGCTTCACCTTTGATGTCTACCCTTGACCCTTGCGATCGCTGATCTGCGGGGTTGGGCCCACCCAGGATATCGTAATCGCAATGCGGAAGAGAATGTCGTGGATGAGCGGTTTTTGAAGGGGGCATGAGTGGTAAGTGGTAAGTGAGGGGGGGTGCAAAATTATATGAGAGGAACACGTGTCAATGGGGCCTGATGGGGAAACCACTTTTCGGACCCCCACCCCCCTTATCGATAAAGGGAAACATGGTGGGGGGACAAAAAGGCCTCGGAGCCATTGATCAAGGCGGATTTAATATGGGCCATCCAGAGATGGGGGGAATTTACTTAGATATGTGACCTTTGAAAAAGGGACGGACCCAACAACTTGTTAAATCAATTGTATAAAATATCGCATTCGGGAGAGACTTCAGGAGAGGAGGAACCTTTGCTTTGTGCAATCATCGAATGCCGATTTGCAATGGGTGACGTTATCACTGCCATGTGTCACCTTATGAGTGGTGACACGTGTCACCCAAAAATTCCCCCTTAGAACCCAAAAAATGATAAATTCGTCTACCACGTGTCATTTGTACCGCCATGTCATCTCCTTACTACCAGATCATGATGAACGTCAACTGCCACGTCAGTTTATCGGGACCAATAATATTCTGCCACGTGGCCTATCGAAGGAGAGAGAAAAGGCCCGCCTATCTCCTGTTTTTGCGTTAATTTCCTTTGTAAATCAGCCTTTTCCCTCCCCGACGCTTTAACACTAGAGGCCTGAATCTCGACAAATTCAAGGTTATTGGCCTTCGATGGTTCAATGAAACTTGTATTTGTTTGCACCCTTTGCACCTACGATCGCCGATATGCGATATCAACTATCTACATTGTGAACCGTTGACACGCTATGCACCATGGGCCTCCGACTGTCGATGTGCGATATTTGCTCTGCCTTGGACCCGCCGATAGGTTGTTTGAGATATCGGCGATTGGTTGATTGTTGATTTCACTGTCTGATCCTACTGCTACTTTAGAAAAGCCCCAATTGCGATGAGCCTAAACCTTAGCATTTTTTCCTTTGTTTACTGGTTTTGAGAGGGTATCTTCAATATGCTCTAATTTATGATCTAGGAGTCCATTTTTTACTTCCACCTACTGTTGGAAAGCTTGTTCTGAGCACCATCCAATGGAGAGGTTCCGATTAAGCTTTTAGAGCTTATGTGGCTTGGGAAATGGCTTCAAACTTCACTTCTGTTTTGCAATCTTTTCACAACTAAAGACACATTTAGCAGTGAATAACAACATAAACATTGTTGAGTGCATTGGTTGATCTTGTATTGCATGACTGAACCCCTCATGGAGTGACCTTGAAGAAAGTTCCTTGTACATATGAAGAACCTTGGAGACACCTTCGATGTCGTTGAAGTTGGATTTTGGAGCAAAGTGGTGAAGACCTTTTGTAGTAGAAATTGAAGACCTTATTGAAGCAGCCATGTTGTGGAAACCTTTCGAGAAGTGATCTTGCAGTAGCCATTGAAGACTCTCTAGTTGTGTTGATTAAATAAATTATTGAAGATATGTGAAGATGATGTTTAAGATATGTTGAAGATGTTTTGAAAGTGTTGTGAAATAAAAAACCTGTCATTGATGCTAAAAGTATTTTTGAAAATTATGAGGACAATGTTGAAAGCAATCTTGAAGGGATTATCAAGGTTTGTTGCAGAAGACATTGGAAGCCTTGGAAGACTACTTGTACCTATCTTGAAGAATTGAAGCTGAGAGGGTTGGAGCCTCAGAGGATTGGAGTCCTCAAGAAGACAAGGTTGGACCCCTAGAGGATTAGAGTCCTCAAGAAGACTAGGTTGGAAGACTGAAGTAACTGAAAGGGTTGGTGCCCTAGAGGATTGGAGTCCTCAGGAAGACCTAGTTGATGCTTGGAAAAGTATAGGTTGGAGCTTGGTTGATTTGAAGATTGGAGTCTTCATATAGGGTTGGAGCCCTGAACAGTATTGTACTTGATTCGTTGTAAGGAAGATTGGAGTCCTCATCAATCTTATTAATAAAATTATTTATCTCGTTATTGTTCATTTTATGCTTTATCTAAGTTATCTTAACTAGTAAAATAACAGTAAAAGGAAATATTGGTTCACCCCCCTCTCATTATTTCCATCAGTACAGGTGTAAAATGTTCACAATCATCCTATTGATGACCTCTGTATGGCCATCGATATTGGGATGGAAGGTAGTCGACTTCGTGAGCTTGGTGTCCAACAATGACTAGAGGCTTGACCAGAATGCACTTAGGAACCTGTTATCCCCATCTAATATGATGGTATACACGATCCCAAAATTTACCCACATGTGTACTAAGAAGAGCTTGGTAGTGGCTTCTACTGTGATACTCTTCTTGTAGGCAAACAAAACAGCCATATTAGAAAATATATCAATGACCACAAATACATAGTCATTACCATGCGAGGTAGAAAGAAGGCCAAACATATAGTCCATCGAGTTGGATTTCCAAATTTTGTTAGGAGTAGGAAGAGGGGTGTATAGGCCATACTTCTTAATGGTTGGTTTGGCGATGGTGTAGGTAGTGTATGATCTTATATACTTGCCAACATCTTGTTATAGTTTTTGCCAATAAAACTACTTTTTTATTATTGCAACTATATTCTCCACACTAAAGTGCCCTGCAACCTGACTATAATGTGCCTCCCGAATCAACTTGGAATAGTCTCTTAAGGGAATGAAAAGGAGTCTCAGGTAGCACAATACTCCATCCTAAAGGTCAAAGTTTGGAACTAGATTTTCGGTCATCAACATCTTGTAGGTGGCAGTGAATTCTGAGTCAATGTTGTATAGTTGTAGCCATCGAGAGCTCTCATGCCCACAAGAGTTGAGAACTATGTTCAGTGCCAAAACTGGGGGCCGATTGAGGCATTCTGCGATGTTATTGATGCTACCCTTCTTGTATTTAATTTTCAAATGGGATTTTTGCATATATGTGGACCATTTTTTATGGCGATCATTCTGTGAATTCCCCCATGTCTACATAAATTGAAGAGGCTAGTGATCTATGTGGATGATTGTCTCCTTCCCCATCATATAATGTTTCCATTATCGATAGGCCTGCACAGTGGAATATATCTCCTTATCATAGGTGGAGTATCTTTGAACTGTATCAGAGAGTGTCTATCTATGATAGGTTGTTATGCTCTTAACTTGCAAGACGATACTAGAATACCAAATATGCGAAGAAATATACCCAGAACATAGAACAGTGAGAAATAACAGCAAGTATTTTATTATTTAGAAAGAAAAGTTCACTTGCCTCTTGGAGGGGGCAACCTCCAATAGAGCAGAGCTTGATTACAAAAAAAGACACGATGCTCCTCGAGGGGAGTCTTTATCCTTTATATAGGATTCATACATGCAATACCATGGGGCAATACCATGGTTCTTATTAATACCATCTATCTAATACCATGGCCCATTTGCAACTAACTGTGGTCCCTTCATTAAATGCAGGTTAACCACTTACAATTATTAATATGGGCTTTATTGACTCTTTACTTAACTATAACTATGACTCGATCCTATTACATAAATAAGGGGGTTAGGGTGGGACCCTAACATGCCCTCCCCCATAAGAATAGCCTTGTCCTCAAGGTTGAAGCTGCGGAAACTGTTGAAGAATAGTGGCTGGTTCCCAGGTTGCATCTTCCGGAGAGGTGTCTTTCCACTTGACGAGGACTTCCTTGATCATGCGACCATGCAGGTGCCTTTCTCGTGTATCAAGAACTTGTTTAGGTTGGAGCCAGATTGACCCTTCTTCATCCAGTTCAGGTAGATTGGTTTGAATTCTGCAATTGTTCCCAATCACTTTCTTGAGGCATGAGACATGGAAAACTGGATGGATTTTTGCAGTGGGTGGCAAAGCTAGCTTGTAGGCAACTTCTCCAATGCACTGAAGTGATTGATACAATCCGTAGAATTTTGGAGATAGTTTCTAACAACCCTTTTCTTTGAGTGATGTTTGCGTATATGGTTGCAGCCTCAAAAATACCTAATCCCCTTCTTGAAATTGGTGTTCTGAGCGATGTTGATCTACCTGTTGCTTCATGCGGTTTTGAGCTTGATGAAGATTCTCTCTAAGGTGAGCCAACATGGTGGTGCAGTTCTGTAGGAGTTGATCCACTGCTTGTACCTTCGAGCATCCCTTGATATAAGAAATAGGGGAAGGAGGGATTTGACCATAAACTGCTTCATATGGAGTCATTTTGGTGGTGGCATGATCGTTGGTGTTATACCACCAATCAGCTAGAGGTAACCACTGTACCCAGAGATGTTGCTTTTCTGAAGTGAAACACCTAAGGTATGTTTCCAGACATTTGTTGACTGCTTCAGTTTGACCATCAGTTTGTGGATGATAGGAAGTACTGAGTTGTAGTTGGGTACCTTGTAGCCGGAAGAGTTCCTACCAAAAGTTACTGGTGAAGACCGGGTCACGACCAGACACAATGGAAGTGGGCATGCCATGCAATTTGAAGATATGATCCATGAAAGATTGAGCGACCAAAGTTGGTGTAAAAGGGTGGGGTAGGGCGCAAAAATGAGCATGCTTAGAAAGTCTGTCCACAACCACCATGATGATTGACTTGTTTCCTGACTTTGGAAGACCCGTAATGAAATCCATAGAAACCTCCATCTAGATTAAGGTTCGGATGGGCAATGGTTGTAATGTGCCTAGGGATTTGACTGTTTCTCCTTTGTGGCACTGACAGACATCGCATTCAGCTACAAAAGTAAGAATTTCCTTTTTCATGCCTGTCCAAAAAAAATATCTTCAAGTGCGAGCATACGTCTTCTGAAAGCCTGAATGTCCTGCAGTGGGAGATGAGTGCAACTCCGCCAAAATGCGGCTTTTGAAGGTGGATGTTGGTGATATTACAACTCTGTCCTTGCAGCGAAGAATCTCATCCTGCCACGAGTAGCCTGTTGTGGAATTTTGATCCGCCTGCAATTGATTAATGAGTTGGGAGAGCCAGGGATGTGACAACCATTCTTTGCGGGCCTCTTCAATCCATTCTGGAATTGGAAGGGAAGTTGCGAGCTTCCTCCTCAAATTAGTGGGATAATGCATCTGCTACAATATTTTCACGCCCTTTCTTGTAAATTATCTCATAATCATATCCCAGCATTTTGGCGAGCCATTTATTTTGTTGTGGTGAGGATAGGCGTTGCTCCAAAAAATATTTAAGGCTTTGATGGTCGGTGCGGATTTGGAAACGTCGCCCCAATAAGTATGGTCACCATGTATCTACTACATGTAAGATGGTCATCATCTCCTTCTCATAGGTAGATTGTCCTAGATTCTTCCCACTTAGTTGTTGGCTCGTGAAATCCAAGGGTCGACCTTCCTGCATTAAGACTGCCCCAATACCTGTACTCGAAGCATCACATTCAATCACAAAATATTTGGTGAAGTCGGGTAGTGCTAAGACTGGAGTGGAACGCATGGCATGTTTGAGAGATGTAAAGGCCTGTTGTGCTTCATCATTCCAGAGGAATGAATTTTTCTTGAGGAGTTGAGTGAGTGGCCTAGCAATGCGACCATAATTGCGGACAAATTTGCGATAGTATCCTGTGAGACCCAAAAATCCTCTCAGACTCTTCAATGTCTTAGGTTGAGGCCAATCCTGCATGGCCTGTATCTTTTTGGGGTCCACCCTGACACCTTCACGCCCCACAACGTGGCCCAAATACTCAACTTCTTCCATGCCAAAAGAACACTTGGACATCTTGACAAATAATTTATGCTTGTGGAGCACTTGCAAGAGTAGATCTACATGTTGAAGATGTGCGGCTCAGGTGCAATTGTAGATGAGGATGTCATCAAAGAAAACAAGGAAAAATTTTCTGAGATATGGTTTGAGCAGGTGGTTCATAAGGCTCTGAAAAGTGGATGGGGCATTACAAAGACCAAATGGCATGACCAGGAACTCATAATGGCCTTCATGAGTTCGGAAAGTAGTCTTTGGGATGTCTACTTCTTTCATGCGGATTTGGTGGTAGCCTGAGCAAAGGTCAAGCTTAGTAAAGAATTGAGCCCCATTTAGTTCATCCAACAAATCATCAACAACCGGGATGGGAAATTTATCTTTGACTGTCAACTTATTAAGGGCCCTGAAGTCTAGACACATACACCATTCCCCATCTTTCTTGAGCACCATGACCACCGGCGATGAATAAGGACTAATGCTGGGATGAATGATGCCTGCTTCCAAGAGTTCCTTGATTATTTTTTCTATTTCATTCTTTTGGGCAAACGGATATCTATATGGGTGCACATTTGGTGGTTGGGCCCCTGGGACCAAAGTAATGCTATGATCATGTTCCCCTCTCGAGGGTGGAAGCTCATGAGGCTTGTCAAAGACTAGCAGATGGTTGTTTAAGATCTGTTGTATCTTAGGATGAATATGAACAGGATTGGGTTCGCAGGCCTGGATGGCATTAAATTGAGCTATGACTCCATGGTGGCCCTTTTTTAACAATTTTTCCATCCGATGTGAGCTGATGATAGAGGGAGCTCCAGCTTGGAGTCTGCAAAGGGTATGCGTGTGGTTGTTCTGCTTAAAGCTCATATATAACTCTTGGAAATCCATTGTGATTGGGCCAAGTGTGCGAAGCCATTCAGCACCGAGGACAATGTCGCACCCTCCCATGTGTATGGCAAACATGTGGGTCTTTAATTGATAATCCCCCATTTGAAGTTTGACATTTTCACAACGACCTTCACATTTCATTGTTCCCCCATCAACAATTTGGACCTAGAAGTTAGAAACTGCTCAGACAAAACAATGCACTGCTTCCGCGAATCTTTGATGGATAAAATTATGTGTACTTCCACTATCAATCGAGACTACTACTGACTGATGCTTAATAAAATCTCTGATTTTGAGAGTTTGAGGCGAAGAAATCCCTACCAAAGCATGCAACGATATAACTGGTTCTTCAGGTACATTTTCCTGCTGGTTGTCCTCTTCTTCCTCCTCTGGTTGCTCAAGTGGTGGGGCTTCCTCCGATGCACTGTGATCAGTAGCATCAATTTGAAAAAAATTGGGCTCCTTGCATTTATGCCTGGGGAAGTATTTCTCATCACAGTAGTAACATAATCCTTCCTTTCTTCTTTCAGCCATTTCTACCGGTGACACTTTTTGAACCTTGAGTGTCTGGGTAGTGCTTTGAGCCTGTGGGGGGCGACCCTTGGCGATGAAATTTGGGCAATTGGACTGGGCCGCCAATGCACGTTCGACTTCATGAGCTATCCTGCAAGCATGCAGCCATGAGCTAGGGTGGTGTAGTTAGACGTGGGCTTGTATGGCATCTTTGAGACCACTGAAAAAACATTCCGTGTAGAACTCATCTTGTAGACCTCCAGTGCGGAAAGCTAAGGCTTCAAAGGCTGCAATATATTCATTCACTGTTCCTGTCTGTCTGAGCTTAGTGAGACGGCCCAAAAAGTTAGATTCATGGTCAAAGTGATCCATAAGAGCTTTTTTGAATGTATCCCACGTCAAGGGCCTTCCATAGCAACGTTGATGCCATTGCCACCATTGCCATCTTTCATTGTCCAAGTACATGATACCCACACTAAGTTGAGTCACATTATCCAGGATGTAATTCAGTGTGAAATATTGCTCCATTTGTGTTATCCATGCGGCCGGGTGAGAGCCATCAAATTTATACATGTCCAACTTGCGTGGTCGCAGATGGGATTGTTGGGGGGTGCCAAAGAGGTGAAGAGACTGGCTAGACTCACCCTCACTGTTTTCATTGCCAATATATGCCTCCTTGCCATGGAAAATTTTAGGGGCGAATGTTCGCCCTTAGGCGAAATTAAGGGGTTTTAAATTTTTAGTGGGCGAATATTTTGTATCATAGTACATTTTTACAAATCGCCTCAAATAGCCGACCTTATTTTAAGGGAGAGGGTAAAAAAGGTAAATTTAGCCCTTGAAATTAGGAGCTACAACCTTCCATTCGCCCTAATTTTCAAGAATAGGTTTTATTTAAGTGAATCCTATGGGCCAAATACCATATTTATAAAAGAGGTATGGTAAATTAATAAAAATATAAATAAATGAGAGGTATGGTAAATAAATAAAACATTTTTTTATATTTACTCCATAAGTCACCTTATATACATGCAATGGTGTAAACATAAAGTGGAGGTATGGTAAATAAATAAAACCTCTTTTTATGCTTACTCAAAAGGTATGGTAAATAAATAAAAATATAAATAAACTAGACATATGATAAATAAATAAAACCTCTTTTTATATATAGTCCATAACCCTCTTTCTATTTATGAAAGCTCAAAAAATAGGTTTTATTTAAGTGAATCCTATGGGCCAAATACCATATTTGTAAAAGAGGTATGGTAATTTAATAAAAATATAAATAAACGAGAGGTATGGTAAACAAATAAAACATTTTTTTATATTTACTCCATAAGTCACCTTATATTTACGAACACTTAAAAAATGCATTATATTTAAGTGAAACCTATGGGCAAAATACTATGGGCCAAATACCATGGGCTAGATTATTATTAATACCATGCAAGAAAACATTATTAACCCTAATATTAGTATTAATAAAAATAAAAAATGGCACATGGTATTGACCCATGGTATTCACGTGGAATGTAGCCTATTTAAATGGGGGAATTAAACTAGCATAGATCCATCTTTACTCTGGATCTACTAAGCCCTGAGAGGTATCAAATATAATGGGGGAATTAAACCCGCATAGATCCATCTTTACTTTGGCAAATATCGTGATATGCAAACTAGCATAGAGTGAAAAAATATTTGATCCCTCTCGGGGCTTGGTGGATCAAGAGTAAAAATGGATGTTGTAATTTAATGTATGTTAAACATTTTAACATGGTTAAATTAAAAAATAAAATAAAAATCAATTATTAATTTTATTAATTTTTATAAATTACTAATAGTAATTTTTAAGCTTCAAGATTATGATAACCCATGGTAATACCATGGTATTCATGTGAGCATAGACTATTTAAAGGGGAAATTCTATCATCTTAGATCCATCTTAATTCTGGGTCTACCAAGTGCTCAGAGGGATAAATAGATTTCATCCCCCTAAGAGTGGTAGATATGGAGTTAAGATGGATATAGGTTGGTTTTTATAATAATGAAGATATTAAATAGACTTAGGAAATTATATTGTAAAAACATCTTAAGGTGAATGGTTAAAGCTACATTTAGTCATCTTCTGTGTTATTCTTAGTTTGTCCTAATGATCTGTAAGGGTTGGAGCCACTGCACCATATCTTCCTAAAAGGTGGAGATTGTTCACCAAAAGGGAAATTAATCTACATATTACAACGTTGTTAAAAATGCGAGACCTATGAGGGTAGTTAATTATGCTAATAAGCAATTTAGATTGGGAGAGACGTGATTAAATTTTATTATTTAATTGAAGATTTCCAATTAAAATAATAATAAACCTACATTTATATATTCATATATTGATTGGAAGGATTCTCACAATGGTCACTTCTTTCAATTAGATCCCCTTCAAGCCTTTGGGATACCTAATACTTTCTTATATAATATAGTTGGGGCTTACTACTTGTTGGTGTGTCGGGGTAAACAAACTTGATGTGTTTTTTTGTTTTGTTTTTTGTTTTTTGTTTTTTTTTGTTTTTTTGTTTTTTTTTTTTGTTTTTTGTTTTTTGTTTTTGTTTTTTTTTTTTTTTTTTTTGTTTGTTTGTTTGTTTGTTTTTTTTTTAATCTCGCAGTTGGAGTCTATGGAATAAGAAACAAATTTGATAACTTGAAAAAAGTGGTTGCTTGACAAAAGTTGTAGAGAAAAGATTAATCTCTCCTACCTTGAAAGAACTCGTTGTCAATATCAACACCTACAAGAACTTTGTTGTGTAATATTATCAAAACTAATAGAAGGATATGAAAGAATCTATTGTAAGAACCTTGACAAACACGGCCACTGAAACTTGGACATTGTTTGTAGGAAGAGAAAATTTTGTTTCTTTTTTCCAAACATGTATGTTAGTATATTACAGTTTAATGAATATGTTTCCTTATTATCATATATGGTTTCATACTTTAACAAAACATTCACCAAGACTTCACAATGTTTTATTATTCAGTAAAATATTTGCCAAGATCTTACAAGATTTTATAATTCAGTGAAATATTCTCCATCATTGTACAAGATAATATAATCTGGTGAGAGATTCACCAAAAAAATTATATATACATATTATATTATTGATAAAATCGCCTCCCATTTTTCTTATGTATCATGGGGATTAGCCCATTTATTATACATATAAATTTAGGGTGGTTCTTAAAATTTTCCCTGCTCCTCGCGTGCCTCCACCTTGCCCTTAGAGAGTGCTGCAGTTAATTCCTTCAACTGCGATTGGATGTCTTTCAGGGATGATTCAAGGTTTTCCATCCTCTCATTCGCCATAGCTTGAGCTCTAGTTTGTACCATGTACCAAGCCGATTTACTTTAAATTTGGGACTGCCCTAATTTTTTGGCACTAAAAATTGAACGGTAGCACCTTGCTAAACTCGTCGTCCTGATTCTTATGGGCTAAGTCACCAATAAGCGCCCCAGGGGGGGGGGGGGTCTCAGACTCACTCCTAACGAAGTTTTACTCCTTGCTTAGGAATACCATAGTAGTCGAATCCCGGAAATGTTAATGCTGCCAAAAGTCCTGTGAAAATCATGCCCAGGTATAGGAACCCACACAACTACTCAGATCTGGATGGCAGATCTGATGGATCTGAATGGCTGATCGGATAGATCTGAATGGCATAATTGATTGATGTTATGGATCTGATGGATCTAATAGATCTGAATGGTTGTTCTGATAAATCTGAACAATGGAACTGATTGCTGCTGCTGCTGCAAAACCCCACTTTACGAGATCTGATCTGGCAGAGATTATGTGTGATCCAGAGATAAAGAAGGGAACTATGGTCTCCAAGAGTGTCAGGTGCTACAAATCACAATATACATAAGGGTCTGGCAATAGTACTCGGCCCAATTTTTCAGGGCACTAACCAAGGAGGATCAACTGTACCCTTAGCCGTACAACCTGACTACCCTATCGTATGGGCGACTAATCTCTTCGAGTGTTGTTCTCGGTGTACTATAGCAGCAAGATGGCTGACGGTTTATCTATGGCAAGGTTTCAAGGGAGCTAGGGGGCTTCTAATATACCCAGAGGGTACTTGGAAGACAGTCCGTGCACGGTTCTGTCTAATGCGCTACTACTCAAAGGGGTACCCATAGGGGTTACAAGGGAGTCCAACAAGCGTGACCACCTCTTGTATTTCCTGCATGCATGCCTCCCCAAATCCGTAGGTTTATGCGCTCAATGAAAAATCCTGTGGTTTAAAGACGTCGGAACACGTCTCTAGCCAAAAAAAAATTGCTAAAAAATGGAGATCCCACCAGCCCTAGAAAGCACTCTGATACCACTTGTTATGCTCTTAACCTGCAAGACGATACCATAATACCAAATATGCGAAGAAATATACCCAGAACATAGAACAGTGAGAAATAATAGCAAGTATTTTATTATTCAGAAAGTAATGTTCACTTGCCTCTTCAAGGGGGCAACCTCCAATAGAGCAGAGCTCGATTACAAAATAAGACACGATGCCCCTCGAGGGGAGTCTCTATCCTTTATATAGGATTCATACATGCAATACCATGGGGCAATACCATGGTTCTTATTAATACCATCTATCTAATACCATGGCCCATTTGCAACTAATTGTGGTCCCTTCATTAAATGTGGGTTAACCACTTACAATTATTAATATGGGCTTTATTGACTCTTTACTTAACTATAACTATGACTCGATCCTATTACATAAATAAGGGGGCTAGGGTGGGACCCTAACATAGGCCATTGAATGCCCTTTATGAGTAAGGAATACACCAATAGCATAGTCGGAGGCATCTATCTCAATCTCAAATTCTTGTTGTAGGTCTAGTAAGGTGATAAATAGTGCAGAGAAAAGGTAGTGTTTTACTTCAATGAATGCCTTATGTTGTGAATTGGACCAATTTTTTTTTTCTTTTTTTCCACCCTTGGTGACTTGACTTAACGACCAAGTGATATGAGAGAACCCCAACATGAATCTTTGATAGAAATTAGCAAGGCCTAGGAAGTTGTGAAGCTCTATTAGAATCGTCAGGGCTAGCCAATCTCGAATGAATTAAATCTTAGCTGGATCCACATGCACACATTGCTCATCAATAATGCAACCTAGATATTGGACCTTGTCCATACAAAAGGAACATTTTTCTAAGTTAGCACATAACTTGTGTTGTCACCGGGTGTGAAGGACTTGTGGAATATGTTGCAAGTGCTCTTCATAACTCTTGTTGAAGATGAGGTTATAATCTAAATATGAAACCATGAACGAGTTGGTGAAAGGCCACAATATGTCATCCATCAGCCTCATGAAAGTTGTGAGGGTATTTGTCACCCAAGGGCATGACCAACCACTCAAAAATACCCTCCTTGGACTTGAAGGCAGCCTTGCACACATCTGTGGGTTTATTGAAACTTGGTGACAGTCAAACGTCAAATCAATGTTGTTGAATTACTTAGCCCCCTTGAGCTGGTAAACAAGGTCACCAATCCATGGAATTGGGCACATGTTCCTGACTATGATTTTTTTCAGAGCCTGATAATCAATGTAGAGTGTCTAGGTCCCATCCTTCTTCTGCACGAGTATAATTGGGCTCCCACAGGGTGAGGAACTTGGTCAGATGTGCCTTTTTGTAGCAAATCCTAATATGCCATTTGATTTCCTCATTTTCTAAAAGAGAGAAATGGTAGATTAACCCATTAGGTAGATGTGCATTGAGGGTCATATCGGTTGAAATCTTGAACTGACAGTACAAAGGTACTCCCATGGGTCAGGAGAAGATGTCCATGTACTCTTCCACGACCTTATCGACTTAATTATGTTACGTGGAGGAGCCCTTTCTAGAGGCCATGGATGTCACCATGATATACCCCTTAATTTGAGAGAGAATCAGGAAGAAAACAAATTTCCCAATATGGGAGATGATCTTACTACATTGCTTAGTAGAGATAAAAAATGGTAGTAGGTGGGGCTACCTCTAGTATCCTTTATATTTTTTTCCCAAAGTAATAATAACAGTACAAGGTCTAGACTCATACACAACATGATACTTCCAAAAGTATAGTTGGCCTAGCAAAACATCATAAACTTCAAGGGGAGCAACATCACACAATACCTCATCCGTGAAAAGATTGATGTTGTAGGGCAGGTGGCACCATTGACTGATGTAAAGATCTCGTCCTTAGTGGAGTCACTCGATTGCATATGACTAGGAGTGTGGTGTTTCCAATAGACCCAACTGCTTAACAATATTTGTTGTGATGAGCTTCTTTTGACTCCCACTATCAACAATGAAACACAACAAAGTATCATTCACCCACATTTGTGAGTGGAATAGATGCTTACCTTCCTTTGGATATTTAGGCTTACTTTGATGGAACTTGGTGGTGGAAATTGTGGCACTAGGTTCTACAACAATGATATTTTCCCCTTGTCGAGGTCTGTTTCAGAGTCAGAACCTACGTCTAACTCTGAATCTTTTAGGTCGGTTGCTAGTGACTGCTTTACACGACATTCATTTGCTTTATGAGTCATGATCCTCTAGAAATCACAACACTTTCTCATGTCCGCATTTGTCTTCCCATTATTATTCTTTGCTTGTGGATTTGATGGGTTTTCTTGGGGTGTTCCACTTAACAACGTCTGTTAAGATGAGGTTATTTTGACTCCTACTATCAACAATGAAACAAAACAAAGTATCATTCACCCACATTTTGTTGTGAAGATAAATCCCATCAGCAGACAAAGGCGATCTCTCTAGCCCAATGAGTGGGTCTATAAACAAACTGAGCAAACTAATGTAGACTTTCCTAGATTATGTTTAAAAATGCAACGAGAGAGAGAGAGAGAATCCTACCTTACTCTAATGCTAAACACTCGATCATTTGATGATGACTTCAGTCCCTTAGCTTCTAGGCTCGCTCCTTGCTTTTTCCTTATGTTCGAGTAAATGAAAGAGAGATTAAAGGACAATACAAGATACAAGAGCATACATAGTATATATAAAGCATAAACTACTCGATAGATCAAGGAGTATCAAGCTAAAAGCATAAATATTTAAACATTTATGGAAAGTGAACATCAGATGTATATATTAATGAATAAAAAAAGGAAGCATACAACCATTGCCTTAATGTTGGAGACCTCCTTTTGGTGGATGTCCAATTCCAAGCCAAGAATATTCAAGAACTCCTTCTCCAAGTTAGATGGGCATCATTTAGGCATAATTTTAGCATAGGAATGTAGGAAATCAATGATCAGCCATTTGGGGATGGAGGGGATTTGATTTATCGGAAGGGAGAGGGAGTTAGGGATCCACAAAAGAGGGAGGAAGGTCCACATCTCAAGGGGAGGACCCTTAAAGGTAGGATCAAGAACTCTAAATGGGAGATCTCAACCATATCTCTACCCAACAACATCCATCTTGTTTTTTCTTGAAGTTTCTATCATACGAAGCTTCTCCTCCTTTTTGAGAAAACCTGTTAGAAGAGGTTCATTTTTGGATTTCATATCAAAACCCACGCCAACATCACTACGTCAAACAAATGCAGCCTGCCATCAGCACATGCAAGCAATGGAGCAAAGAACGTTGGTCCCAAAATTTAGGGTTTTAGTCAACCTTCTCTAGAATTGACTCAGGGCAGTTTTTCTTCCATTCTCCAAGGATGTTTCAGTATGTGTTTCATGATGATTACACTTCACAGTTGCCAACATTTTGGCACTTCAGGATGTGGAACAACAAGTGTGACAAAATACTGTGTAACACATTTGTGGGTGGAAGAGACACTCACCTTCCTCTGGATCTTTGGGCTCACTTTGATGGAACTTGGTGGTGGAAATGGTAGCACTAGGTTCTGCATCAATGATATTTTTCCCCTTGTTGAGGTCTAGTTCAGAGTTAGATGTATCTAACTCTGAAGCTTTTTGGTTGGCTGCTAGTGACTACTTTACGCGACATTCATTTGTGGTATGAGCTGCACTCTTCTGGAACTCACACCACTTTCTCGTGTCTCATTATTATTCTTTGCTTGCAACTTCGATGGGTTTTCTTGGGGTGTTCTACCCTGGATTTGTCCTTTGTTATACGGTTTGGGGGTGCCCTTTCCCTACTTTAAATTCACAGATCCAAAGTCTTGATTCTTTTGTTTAAATTTTTACTCGATTTTGATAGCATATCAATATTTTTGTGCCAAGCGAGGAGATGTCCAAGAAATCCCTTTCTACCTGGATGTATTTATGTAGACAACCATGGTCCTTGAGCACCAGATGTCACTCAAAGACCTTAATACCCAACTTCATGCACAAGATATGAAATATATTCGTGAACTTTGACACTTCTTGGTCCACAAAGTTACTGACTTAGCAAGAACTATAAGCTCAAAACGAGAACTCTAGCCCAAAAAACCCTTATTTTTGTGCAAAAAACTTGAAAATGCCCTAATAATAAAAAGTGTTGATGTTGCATCAACTTTTTCTTCTTCTTCTTGGTTAAACTTCCAAATAAAAATTAGTAATGACACTAAAAACCAGTTTTTTTGTGCAATAAACATGGAAAATACACCAAAAATGAAAAGCGTTGATGTTACATCAACACTTGTGTTTTTGTTAAAAACTAAAAAAAATGTGCAATAAACATGAAAAAACATTGTGAAATAAAAAATTGTTGATGTTGCATCAACATTGTTTTTTTATTATTTTTAATTCCAACATTTTTAGAAATGACATTAAAAACAAAATACCATGACTTCAAAAACCCTTAAAATTCCAATAGTTTTCATTGGATAGCGTTAAAGATAAAATATCACGGCTCTAAAAAACCTAAAAATTCCAACAATTTTAACAATGGCATCAAAGATAAACCTTAAAATTTCATTAGTTTTGAACGGATAACATTAAAGACAAAATATCACGACTCTAAAACCCTAAAAATTCCAACAATTTTTAACCATGACATCGAAGACAAATATCATGACTCTGAAAAACATTAAAATTTTGACATATTTTAACCATGACATTAAAGGTAAAGTATCACGACTTCGAAAAACCTTCAAATTAAAAAAAAAAAAATCAGCCATTGAATTAAAACCAAATATCATGACTAAAAAAATCCTAAAAAATGAATATGTATATCAAAGAGTCATTTTTCCAAGAGCAATAGTTTTTAAATGCTAAAAGTATAGCACTTTAAAAATCTTAATCTAAGACAATGTGAGACATTGCAAGCAAAATTTAAAAATCAATCATCAAATTGACACGCACTCGGGGTGGACTTGAGCCATTGCAATGAAAACTTAAAAATCAACCATGAAGCCGACACACAATGAGGACATACTTGATCCATTGTAATAAGAACTTAAAAGTCAACTAACAAATTGGCACATAGAGGGGTCGGTTTGCTAGTCGAGCATCAACACAACTCCTGTTAAAAAAAAAAAAAAAGTTACAAAAAATATAAAGGTCGTTAATAATAATAATAAAAAATCAAACATAAAAAATTTCAAAAAATAACTCAAAGGAAAAAAAATCAAATAAAAATAAAAAATAAAAAATAAATTGAAAAGTCCACAAGGTCTTGGATAGACAGTGGTTGGATGCTTTGTTAAGGCACTCCTTGATGTGAAGTCACCAGTTCAATTCCCCGCCCAATTGGGGTGATATATTGGACATGATGAAGATGTAGTCCCCCCAAACTTACAAAAAAAAATGAATAAATTAAATAAATTTTAAAAAATTATATATATATATATAATAAAAAACACAAATTAAATAATAAAAGATAAAAAATTAAAATAAACTAAATATTTTATTTATTAAAAAACTATATATATATGTATATATAGATTTAAAAAAAAAATCGCCCTTCGTGCTTCCCCGTTGATTTTGGGAATGGGAAGTGCCAAGGGTGATTTTTTTTTAATAATATTTTTTTAAAGAAAAGGGTAGTTTATATAATCCAATTGGAAAATAGGTTAGTACTCTTACATTCAAAGATTGTTATTTTTTATCAACATTCCGAAATTGTTCAGAAAACAACATTTTTTTTGCTTTTCCTTTTCCTTTTCCTAGCTATAATTCTAACTACATTTATTTTATAGAGCCTCCAGAACACTCCATTATATTCCACACACATACAAAACATTTAAAACAAAACAATTTTGGCTAACCATTGTCTTCCTTTTCAACTTGGGGGATTTCAGCATATCCATCCTATTCTGCTTCCATCTGTTGAGGGAGCGTCATAGCCATTGTTTGATCCAAGGGTTTGGCAAGCTGAGAAGCGTCTTTCACATCGGGAGGAGAAATTTCGGGAATCCTCTCAAACACCTATTCAAGGACACCCAAAGTCGTCGTTTCCATTGTTATTTCAATACCTTCCACTTTTAAACTCAAGTTATCCACCTTGGTTTCTAGATTGGTTGCTAAAAAGTTAGAGCCACCCCAGATCCTCACACACCTCTTCCAAATACTTTGCTATTAATGGGAAATGGGAACAGGCTTCCAAAGCCACCTAATCACCAAGCTTTGTTTACGAGGGCTGAAAGGTCTGCCATTATTGTTCCCAACTGGTCCTTACCATGTTCTTTGCGACGACCCCTACTTGGAGATGCCATACTATAGGATGCTCAAGCTCTAACATAGACCGATAATAATTCTAGGACCAACAGATGGCACTTATATGCCTTAGCATAGATTCTTCCTACTTCAACACCAATCTTGTCACATTGAATGTCATTGTCCCATCCATGCACTCTCCTAACACGAATTTCCATCATTGTATCCTTCATCCTGCTTCCAAGATCATATAAAAATGACTTTTCCAAAGTGAATGGAGTATCGACTTGAATTTCCTTGATGTTAAGTATAAATGTGCATGAGAAGATGCTCCACATGTCCTCAAACATGACATCACATACCCCGCTCACCCAGTTGGTTGTTCTTCCACCACGACATGACTTGCAAGAATGTCGTCCGTCAGGATTTTCCACTATCATGGAATTAGAGTTGTTATTAAGTGGCATGACAAACCTTCATTCCAATCTAATCAAACCTCTGAAGGGGATTAATTGGGACATGATGATCCCATTCATATTTAAATTAAGGATCATGGGATATGAAATATATATGGATCTCCTTGGTCCTAAATTATTATCTCTTGCTCAAGATTTTCTCCCTAATTGGCTTGTGCATCAGAACATTGATTATTATCCCTTTTAATGTGGTAGAAGGCAATGGGTTCGAACTTCTGAATTTGCAACCATATTATGGAGAAAATCTATGGCAAGTCTTCTTCTATGTGATCTTTGACTGAAACTTTTGAAAAACAATAATTGAATCATCGAAGACTATTAGTTGTCGAAGCCCCCTTGATCTTATAATCTTCAGGCCTTGCCAAAGGGCTAAAGCTTCTGCTTGGTTATTTGTTGCTTTGCCTAACCCCCAAGCAAATTTCGACTCTATTTCTTCATTAAGGCAATAAATAATCGTTTTCGCTCCTCCCTCCCTATATTTTTTAATTTTTTATTATTTATTTTTTTAACATTTTTTATTTAATAAATTTTTGATATTTAAAAAAAATAATGTTTAATTTTTTTAACTAATTTATAATAAGTTTATTTTGTATTATTTCTTTTTAATTTTTATTTTAGTACATTTTATTTATTTATTTATTAAATTTCTGTGGTATTTTTCAATTGTTTAAGTATTCTTTTAATTGTTATATATATATATATGTGTGTGTGTGTTTTAAAAAAACATTAAATGATTTTTTATTTTAATAATTTATTTATATTGTTAATTTTCCTTTTTTAAACTAATTTTTTTAATGTTTTTTTTTTTTTTAATTATTTTTCATTTGATTTTCAATTTTATTTTAAATTTTTTTATTTGTATTTTTATTTTTGTTTTAAACTTTTTTTTTTAAATGTTAAAGCTGTGTTTCTTTTTGTTACTTTTACTTGAAGTTTAAAGTGAGTCATCGTTTGGGGAAATAATTAAAAATACTTCAAATATTATCATCTTTGGACAAAAACTTCATAAAATTCATAAAATTTACCATTTTTAAAACTTTTTATGTTCAATTTTTTTGCATAAAAATCTTTTGTTTGACATATCATTTTTAGCGAAAAGGTATGAAATGTGTATTCTTTTTTATTATGTTTATATGCAAAATGTGTATTTTTTGTAAGTGTTTAAATTTATTATTTTTTAGGTGAAATTTTTTTTATGTGTATTATATATATATATATATATATATATATAACTTCAAAATATTATTTTTATTATTTTTTTAATTGCAAAAAAATTGAAAATTTCATTACAAACAAATATTGCAAAGAAAAAAAAATACAAACTTGAAAAACTCTTTAAAAACAAACATATGAGGAAGAGGAAGAAGAAGAAGACAACTTGAAAAATGGTTAAATAAATAATATTTAAAAAAAAATGTGCATACTTAAAACATAAGAAAATTTAAAGTGTCAAAATATGTTCCCCTCCAAAAATAAGTTGATGTGCATAAATACTTTTTAAAATCAGCATGAAAATCACCAACATTTTAAAAAAATTATCCATACTTAATACATTAGAAAATTTATAATTTCAAAAATAATCCCCAAAAGAAAGGTGTTGATGTTGTTGGCATTATGGTTAATGTGTTTCCTTGATGGTAACTTGCTTGACAAAAATGTAAAATTTTAAGAAAGTATACGCAGTTCCAGTGAAGAAGAGTCACATATATAACCGGGTTCTATGAGCAAAGTCGCTTACATAATTTGAACCATGGGAATATGAATACTAGGGGTCATTACCATGGTATTTTCTCATAGTAATTGGGGCGACAATGTTTATTTGATCCCATCAAAAAATACTAATGACATTACCAAGGGATTTATCCAAGGTATTGGCTAAGGAAAAAGTTATATAAGGGGATGGAGGTTAAGGTGTTGTGTGTGCAAATGAATAACCATTCATGTGTGATCTGATATGAAACAAGTGTGTACCAAGGAGCAAGGAGATGACTCAGATTTGGAAGATCTGAAAGTGCATTGAAAACTAATGGTTATACTTGAATTATTTGTTTATGTTTGAATATCTAATGATGCAAGATTTGGTTGAATGTGCATGAAGCAATCTGGGGTTTAATAGTAAAACTTGCAGTAAGTATGTTGTGATCTGCAACAAAGATCTGATTCGTTGGTTTAAGATATGTACATTGGTTTTCTTCAGTAAGGTCACGTATATATGCGAATATAGTTCTGTATAGTTGCGTATAAATTCTACGATAATGTTCAGTATGTTGGTATATATACGCAAGTGTTATGCATAGTAATCACGTACACACATAGATCTGTTTTATGGAGGTCACATATATGTACTAGGGTTTGAATTTTTTCTTAATGATGGTAGTTGATGATGTCTATTATATTTGTTGTTGTCTGTCAATGATGTCTTGATAAGGATGATTTGTGTCTAGCAGTGTTGACTGGGTTGATTTGATTGAGGAATGGAATATTGGTTAGTGATGATGCTATATAATGTTGATCTGTGATTAAATTGCCACTGTGACTCAATATGATAGTAACTTAGTGAGTGATGCAGTGATTCAGTTTTAGCATTCATTGATTTGAGATCTGTATGCAAGTTTTATTTAGAGGAAGCACGTATATACACGATTATGCTTAAGAACAGTCGCATATAGTTTGTGAATTAAATTTGATGAGGGTTTGTAATGACTACAGATTGATTATGTGTTGATAACAATGTGGCTATAATATTGATTTTTGATTGGTTATTCAGTGGATTTATTTATGGCTTGATATAATTATGGTTCAGTGTGCATTGGTGTGGTCAGGTTATAATGATTCACTATTCAATGTTTCAGTTGCTTCAATGATTCAGTTGGTATTCAACGGTGATTCAGTGATTGTATTTAGATTATGTGATTCAGTATTCAGATTGGTATATTGGTTTGGGTTTATTGTTGATGTGGGTCTAGTGTGAAAATTTGATGAAAGGTGGCTTATAGGTTGTTTGATGATTGTTTGACACATGAATCCAGTGTGAAACATTCTAAAACATGGTCCACAAGGTGCTAAGGGTTGCAAATTTCAGTGAGGGGGTAGGAGGTCCCTTCCGGTAGGAGTCGATAAACGAGATTAGGTGGTTGCAACTCCCTTCCAGTGGGTGTTGGAGAACAAGTGGAGGTTGTAGCCTCCTATAGGTGGGTGCCTACATGATGGTAAAGAGTCCGCACTAGTACATGATGTCATGAAGATGTTCTTTATATAATAAGAAAGAAGACAGAAATGACGACAACAATGGTTTTCTCCCACATTGGGTTTTCATCTAAAATCTATCCAAAGTAAGTGCCATAGAATAAATGAAGGATATAGATACTCTCAATATGGATGAACTCCATGGAATCCTCATTTCCTATGAGATGAGAAAAGGTTGCCCAAGTTCCAAAGATGGAGCATTCAAGGCCTCAAAATAAAAAAAGGTGAAAGAAAGGAATGTCAGTAGTGATGACTCTGATGTTGAATTCGAATTGGTGTAATTTGTATGAAGGTTGAAGAAAGGATCTAAGCTAAAAGGTAAATACCCTCTTATTTGTTTCAAATGGGGAAAATAGGTCATTATGCTGCAAAATGTCCTCATAAGCATGATAGTGATGATGAAGAAAATTCTAAAAGGATGGTATACAAAAAGAAAGGGTTCAATAAGAAGAATTTCCTCTCTAAGTAAGATGAGTCTGATGAAGATGAATTTGTAGTCATAAAAAAGAAATCAACTAACCAGTTCCCCCACCACAAAGGAGGTAATGAAGAATCAGATGAAGAAAATGACCATGCTGGAAGCCAAGAAGTGTTATTCATGGAATTCGCAAATGATGATGCCTCAGGGCTAGATGGAAATGTAGATAATTTTTTAATAAGTGCCATTGAAGAAAATGAGAAATTACGGAATAAAATCATTTCTCTCAAGGTAGAAAAAGAGGAAACAAAAAGAAGGGAAGATCTCTTGAAAAATAAGCTAAAAGAAAAAGAATAAGCTTGCAAAGAACGTGAAGCCGAATAGTATCTCTGGGAAGGACTTGGAGCAAGTTAAAAAGGGTTGGAAAAGCTCTCAAATACTTGACACTATCCTAAATAATCAAAAACCTCAACATGACAAATCTGGAATATGTTTTAAAGGAGAATCATCAAGTACTAAGAATAATGCGAAAAGCTATGCCGACGTACTTTCCAGCAACTCAAAAGAAGAAAGATTATTTCATCAAAGGATCATCCCAGATCCAAAGAATGAAGAGAGAGTAACTCCAAGGAAGAATGTTGGTTCAAATCATGGATGTTACAATAGATACAAAACAGTATTTCATCAAAGGCACATCTCAAATCCAAAGAATGAAGCGGGAGTAACTCCAAGGAAGAATGTTGATTCAAATCATGGCTATTACAACAGGTACAAAACTATCTTTTTTGGGCATTATTTCCATTGTAAAAATTTTGGTCATCAAGCTAGACATTTCATGGCTCGTAAGAATGACACACCAAAACTGAAGCATCAAATAAACAAACCATATAGCCCCAAAGGGCAAGACAAATCAAGACCTACAATTCTTTTGATCCCTTGGGCCAAATTTGATCTGATTTTCTCATTATGTAATAATAATGGACACAATGAACAAAATTGCCCACTCAAAAGAGGAAAAGCAAGAAGTGATAATCCCAACACGGATAAATGTGGCCTAGCTCTATGTGCTCAAAATAATGAAAATCATTGGTTTGTGGATAGTGGGTGCTCTAGATACATGACAGGGGACAAAAGGAAGTTTATCTCATTGAAAAAAAGGAAGGAAATGTATCCTTTGGAAGTGGATCTCCCAAAATTGTTGGAAAAGGAAATGTTACTCTTATTAATGGAAAAGGAAAAGCTCAAAATGCTTTGCTAGTAAACGGGCTCAAACACAACCTCTCGAGTGTTAGCCAAATTTGTGATCAAGGACATAATGTTGTCTTTAGCACCAAAGACTGTGAAATAAGGAACTCTTCCTCAGGGGAACTTGTGGCGAAAGGGGTTAGAACACCAGACAACATCTACATTTTGAACAAGATTCAAGAAGATAAATGCTACTTAAGTCAAACAGATGAAAGTTGGTTGTGGCACAAGCGACTTGGACATACAAGCTTCGATAACTTGATCAATATCAGCAAGATTAAAGCAGTACGAGACATTCCAAGTTATTCAAACCAAATCAAGGAATATGTGGTCCATGTCAACATGGAAAGCAAACCAGAACCAACCACAAGACCAAGGAGTTTTTTACATCAAAGCCTTTGGAGATCATCCATACTGATTATGTGGACCAACTAGAACTCCAACACTCCAAGGAGAAAGGTACTTTGCTTTATTTGTTGATGACTATACTAGAATGATGCGGATATATTTTATAAAATATAAAGCTGAAGCATTTGAGTGTTTTAAGAATCTTAAAGCTCTTGTAGAAAAAGAAAAGGACTCAAATATTAAGTGCCTCAGAACAGATAAAGGGGGAGAATTCACATCAAAAGAATTTAATGAATTCTGTAAAATACAAGGAATTAAAAGAGAACTCTCTACTGCCAGAACACCCACGAAAAATGGGGTAGTTGAAAGAAGAAACTAAATAGTTCAAGAAATGGCAAGAACAATGTTAATAACAGCTGACTTGCAGCCAAAATTCTGGAGAGAAGCAGTTGGGACAGATGTCTATACCTTGGATCGAACTCAATTAAGACCAAATAATGAAAAGGCTCCTTATGAATTATGGAAAGGAAGACCTGCTTTAGTAAAATACTTCAAGATTTTTGGAAGCAAGTGCTTCATAAAAATCAATGAAGTCTCACCAAGAAAGTTTGATTCTCGGGTTGACGAAGGGATATTCCTTGGATATTCTACACAGAGTAAAGCCTACAAGTGCTACAATAACCGACTACGCAAAATAGTGGAAAGCATTGATGTGAATATTGATGAAGACCTTCCAGAGAAAGAAATTGAAGAACATGAAGTTGATCCTCTCATTGAAGAAGAAGAACCTGAAGAAGAAGAAAAAAAATCAAGAAATACCCAAGGAAAAAGAACCATCTCAAACTCCTTCAAAGATGAAACTTCTCCAAAAATATCACCCGGAAGAGCAGATTATTGGAAATATAGATGAAGGGATGAAAACCCGAAGAAGGATGACAAATGCACCAAAGAAAAATGATATTGCTCTTCTATCCATGATAGAACTAGAAACATTTACTCAAGCAAGTAAGGATCCTCATTGGGTAAAAGCCATGGAAGAATAAATGTCTCAAATTGACGAGAATGAGACATGGGAGCTGGTACCTTGTCCAAAGGACAAAAACATAATAGGAACCAAGTGGGTGTTTAAAAACAAAATGAATGAAGATGGACAAATCATCAAAAACAAGGCAAGGCTTGTTTGTAAAGGCTATTCACAAATTGAAGGAATTGACTTTGAAGAAACATTTGCACCAGTAGCTCGTGTGCTAGCTATTAGGATGTTCTCAGCATTTACTTTCTCAAAAGGATTCAAAATCTATCAAATGGACGTAAATCAACATTTCTGAATGGGGAACTCAAGGAAGAAGTCTACATGGATCAACCAGAAGGGTATAATCTAACAAAAGGAAAAGACTTTGTTTGTAAGTTTAAAAAGGCATTATATGGGTTGAAACAAGCTCCTAGAGCTTGGTAGGCAAGATTGGATCACTATCTACAACAACAAGGCTTCAAGAAGGGGGTGGTAGGAAGTAATCTCTACATAAAGACGAATGAGGATAAGTTACTAGTCACACTTGTTTATGTTGATGATCTGATTTTTTATAGTAATAATGATGAGATGATCCATGAGTTTTCTCAAAATATGTCAAAAGAATTTGAGATGTCAATGATAGGAGAGTTATCTCACTTCCTTGGACTACAAGTATCTCAAACCACGACAGGCATGTTTATATCTCAAGCCAAATATCTTAAAGACATGCTTAAAAGATATGGAATGGAAGACTGTGCACCCATGAGCACACCTATGACCACAAGTTGCAAATTGAGCAAAAATGATGACTCCCCTCCGATAGATGCAACTCATTATAGGTCAATAATTGGAGCCCTTCTATACTTAACTACTATGAGACCTGAAATTATGCAAGCAGTAGGAATGGTGGGAAGATTTCAATAAGCTTCTAAACAATTCCATTTGTTGGTCTTAAAAAGAATCCTCAAATACCTGAAAGGAATTCCTGATTTAAGTCTCTAGTACCCTAAGAGCTCAACTCTTACTTTGACTGCATACACTGATGTTGATTGGGCCGGAAGTGTCGATGATCAGAAAAGTACTAGTGGAAATGCATTATTCCTGGGAGACTGTTTAGTATCTTCTTGGCTCAGCAAAAAATAGACATCCATATCACTATCTACAGCTGAAGCCGATTATAGCGCTGCCGCAGATTGTTGTACTCAAATACTATGGATGAAGGAAGTTGTAAAAGATGTCAACACAAGTACAAATCAACCAATTACCATCTATTGTGATAACACAAGTGCGATCAGCCTCAACAAAAATCCATGATGCACTCAAAGACCAAACATATACCAATAAAGTATCATTTCCTTCACGAACAAGTAGCTAAATAAAACATCATCTTGGAATATATCAATACTATGGAGTAGATAGCTGATATTTTCACAAAACCTCTTCCTTGAGAAGCATTTGAACATCTTCGTCAAAAGATGGGGGTTATCTCTTTAGCATCACTTAAGTTGATTCATAAAGATGTTATAGGACAGGGGGAGAAGTTCGACAGGGGGAGTCCTTGTGCACTCCTTTGCCACTAATGTCAAAGGGGGAGAGAAGAAGAATATTGCCATCAATGACAAAGGGGGAGATTGTTGATCTAGATTGTCATTAATGTCAATATGGCAATGTTCTAGGATACTAAATGATGATATGAAGCCAAGGAGCAAAGCCATCAGGGAAGCCATCAGAGGAGATGAGTTAAGAAAAGAGGAACATATCAGAGCAGAGAATATTGGAAGTTGTTAGACTAGGAGCGTTATATTGGAGCCGAGGTATGGAGGAGGGTCGTGGAGTCATATTGGATGGCGTTAAGAGATGAACGGCGGAGATGAGTTTTCGTTCTAGCAGAAAAGGAATTTGGAGGAGAGCTGTGGAGGCATCGATGGTAGAAGCCATCGATCCGTGGAGCCGCCGATGGTAGAAGATCTACGGTCATCGGAAACAAGTCAATTCGGGGCGTTAACCAACACGAAGGGCAGATTTAAAGCTATAAGCAGGATTTTGAGCAGATGCAAAATGGTAAGTGGTATTTAGAGGAGAGTGCTCAATTCCATTCAATGGTTGACACGTAGCAACTAGAGGAGAGAGAAAAACTGCTCATTTCAGGCGGGTAACTCTCATGCAAGTAGTCCACCCGAAATTGCTGTAGACCGTCGAATTTTGGGGGTTGAAATCTACAGTGGAGAATGAACCCGATAAAGTTAAACCTTGGGAACTGTGTTCGAGCGGGTTATGTCATCACCATTGTAATACGCCCTAGTGCTATATCGCGTATGTTGTATCGGAGGTTATGAATTGCAAGCTATAAAGGAATGGCACACTATAAACTACGATTGCGATATATATATATATATATATATATATATATATATATATATATGGACCCGAGGGAATTAATAAAAAAAAGTTTATAATCGTATCGCATCCAATAGGGGCAATCGGCAATCGGCCATTGGCGATGTTATAGGCACGACTTATAAAAGACCTCCAGAAAGTTGTGATTGCGATTGGATAGTGACGTGGCATGTGGGACCTCTCTGTTGGTACAACCTCTCCAATGAAATCCTCCGTAAATAATGATTGAGTCTATTGTATAAATATTAAAGAAAAAAGGGCCTCTCTGATATTTTTTAATATGCAACATTTCTTTGTAATTCGGCCTCTCTTCTGAATTTATGTGTCCTGTGAGTATTGGAACACTCGAATAGAGAGAGGAAGCCATGGACCAAGAAGCTGAAGAATCAAGCGAGAGTAGATGGACGAGCGAGCGCAAAGGAAGCTAAAGTGACCGGAGGATGGAAGCCAAAAGGTCGAGCGAGCATTGAGGAAGCCGAAGGTCGAGTGAGCATTAAGGAAGCTGAAGCTCAAGTGAGCAAGAAGGAAGCAAAAAGTCAGGCATATCAGGCTTTTATAATAGAGAACAAAGATTTTAGAGCATGTTGGTGAACTGTAAGAAACAAAGGAAGCCAAAGTTATGGGAGAAGTGGAAGGAACAGGAGGACAGAAGTAAGTCATGGGTCTAACAGGGTTGGGAGCAGAGAATTACAACTAAACAGATTCAAACAGCTTACAGCAGAGGGTTGGAGCCCTTAAGGTTGGTGCCTCAAAACTGAAAGGATTGGTGTCCTGGGAGTTGGTGCTCCTAAATTCAAGATTGGTGCCTTGATAAGACAGAGTTGGTGCTCTGGAGGTTGGAGCCTCACAAAGAGTCCAAGTTGGTGCTTGGAAACCGATTGAAACCACACACACACACACACACACACAGATATATATATATATATATATATATATATATATATATATATATCTATATATATATATGTATGTATATATATATATATATATTGTACATGATTTATTGCAAATATCACATTAATAAAAGCATCTATTCCTATTATCTATTTATGTGTTCCAAATATAAATGTTTTTAACTGATAAAAATAATAATTGAAAAGAAATACTGATTCACCCCCCCCCCCAGTATTTCCAACAACCTAAACTCAATTTAATCATAGAACTTCAAATTAATTAAGGGCTTTCTTCCCATATATTACCTCATGAGAATTTGGTTGAACATTAAGACTCCCATTCCCTACAAGAAGAAAACTTTTGTTAATATTACATCAAGGAGGCGGTTTCGAGTAGTTAACCCTGTTTAAAGATAAGAACCAAGTATAAATTTTAAAAAGACAAAGAGAATAGTGGTGTTAGCTATGGCTCAGGATAACTCGAGGACAGTTCACCTTAGAAACCTATAGGAACGAAGCCAAAATCATGTAGCAACTGAGGAAGGGTTTGGTGGCCCAATAAAAAAAAATGTCATCACAGTAGAATGATAGTCAGAGAGGTTTGACCCTAATAATGTTGATTATTTTTTAAAGAAAAATATGAAGGGATTAACCCTAACACCGACAGTTACCTATAATGTAATGCAAACCATTGTTGTTGAGACTAGTATCTGGAAATACAGTTGGGAGTGCCATAGGAGATCCACCCAAGTTTGTGTAAGCAAAGAGGGGAAATTGAAAGTAAAGTATGACCCAATCGAGAAAAACCTCGAATTAGACCGAGTAAAACATAAAGAAAGTAAGGGGATAGCTAGGAATTGCAATGAAATACCTGCGGGAAAACCCTCACAAATGTGCTAACCCTCAAATCAGGAATCAAAATATTTTTTTCTAGATAAAAATTGGCAATAAAAGAGTTGAAGAGTCCATTATCAAAAATGGGAAAAGACCCTAAATCATTCAGTTGAAGTTCAAAGCCCCTTTCAATTTCCCCAGACCTACTCAAATAAAATTAAACGTTGTGAGTAAAAAACTCTTTCAAGCCCTGAGGAAATATTCAAAGAAAAGAACCTATAATAAACAAATCCATGAAATTTCAGGGTTGGGTATTCCCTGTTAACACCCCCATAGTCGTATTAGACAATTAAGTGATTAAGCCACTTCAAAACACTATATACTTCAATCAAACTAGTTTGCCTCAAGGAGGATAGTTACAACATCTAAGGAGAAAATAATATAGAATGTCGAAGAGTATGAGAACCCAAGGGGAGGAAACCCTCATCGAACTTGCAAAGCGCCTAACTACTAAACCCAACAATGCAAATGGTGTAGGAGACAAAGGGGTAGGGGGTAGAACCCTAACCATTTGCTAAGAGATTTCCCACCATCAGATCTCTAAATTTGATCTCTATCATCCCTTACTAACACATTGCATGGGTCAGACGAGGTGTCACAATGTAAACAAGCCACATAACCATAAATCTCATGGTGCACTACGATATAGCTGGGGTACATTTATTCCCAACATAAGGTTAATGTGGTAGTGCGTCAACAAGGTGTATACATTATTAAAAACAAGGTCATGGGTTTCAAATGTGTTTAAACCACTTTTATTCATAGTGAGCAATGGGCAACATGATTATTACCTTGTAAGAATTCCTAACAACCTAATACATGGGTCAAATAATATCCTAGGATGGCTTGATGATAGTAAGCCTCCTTATCCTTATTAAGTTTTACCCCTTTTTATACAGTAGATGCATATTGTCATTAACAAAGGAAAAACGTGATGTTACGATCAATTCTATTCGTATTATGTGAAAATACAATGATCATAACGTAGCAATTGTGAAGTAAAAAAAGAAGAAGCATATTATACATCTATATGCATATGTAGAAGAGAAGTGTGTGAATGCATCCCAACATCATAATGAGACAAATAAGAATGTAAAATAGCATAAGCTTGTTTTTAATTTTTAATTTTTATTTTTTTATGTGTAATTTGATTTATATTACATGATTCTAGACCATGCAATGGAATCAGAGGGGGAAAACCCTTAACTCTCTTTCTCGTTGATGTCTTTTTAGGGATGAAAGAGCTAAAATGAATGATTGAAGATGATGATGATAACACTACCTCACAACCTCAAGCACAAGACAAGGGAAAAAAGGATAGTCATTAGAAGGCTAATAAAGGGAACATGTAAGCTTCCAAGGAGTATCAACCAAGTCAAGTAACATAAGGTATAATGAACACACCTATGTAGGTATGGATTGGTCATACCATGAAAACAAGTAATTTTAAGGAATTTCTAAATATTCCTTGAGGGTTAAGTTGTACCTTTCACGATATGAATTATGATTAAATGCATATGAGTTGCCAATACTTTGATAAGGTATGTTTAAGGAAGAAAAATTCCAAAACCTAAATATTTAGTAAAAATATTCGTGATATGTACATTCATATAGTTGTCATGATGGGAAATGGTCAAATGAATGATTGTTGCACCCATGTAATACATTGTGGATGGAAGTGTCTGAGATATATTTGATAATGCAATGATATTTTCCTTTCAATATATGTTGTTATATGGTCAAATGATTGTTGCACCCATGTAATACACTGTGGATGGAAGTGTATGAGTTATATTTGATAATGCAATGATAGTTTCCTTTCAATATATGTTGTTAGATATATATTTGATGCGCCAAATTGTATTTATCTGTTTCCGTTGTGAAGCTATGCAATGAAAATAACTAGTGTTCTTATCGCCCTCGACAACCCAAGCAACTCTGCTTTTTTGTCTCCATTCTTCCTCCTGCATTTTGAGTATCTTTTGCTTCTACGCCGATAGATGCATAATGGATCGATTTGTAGCTATAGAGTGGAAATCCTAACTAGATGGGTCTTTAAGTATTGAAATATCCTTATCAATATTAATGAGCTCTTGCTTGTGCAAACTTTTCTGTAGATAGATCCAATACTTAGTTACCGATTTTAATATCCGCAACTTATAGGAGATCATAGCAATTTTGTGTAAATGTGGGATCTTCATAAGCTTGTTCCAAGAATGACAAATGAAAGGCAGGGGTTGTGATTCAAATACACCACATCACTCCAAAAGAATCACTTGATCATCAAAGATTTGAGGATATAAGGTCCATGACTATAGTCTCAACAATCTGTCGGCCAAAAACGTTTTAACCATGAAGCGATCTAACCTTTTGGAAATACAGTCAGAATCTAATCGTTTGTTCTTCTAGGTTGGAACCAAAGGGCTAGGGGAAATGTCCATAAGTAGTTTATTTTCAAACAGATCTCTAAAGTAAGCTTCAAGAAGATCTGATTTACCATTCTGCCCCCAAACCTCTGAGGTCGACTGATGTTGTACCTCCGTAGATAATTCTAGGTTAGGAATTATGTCAGAGCATCTAAAATGTTTTGTTGGTTTTTAAAGTTTTTTGGATGACCAAATCTCTAAACTACTTGAATAGGTGCAATTTTGAATTAATTATGATTAAATAGAAGGGTTGATTATTCATCTCGAAACAGGAATTTAGCTTTGATTTATATGTGCAAGGCTGAAATTTAGAAACTATATGATTTGTTTAACATCAAATAGATTATCTAACCATCATATACAGTGGATGCAAGTAAAATACTTTTACATCCAAACAATATATGTTAAGAAACTTAACGTAAGATGACAATTTATTGATGTAGAGGAGTTAAATCAAACAAACAGTTTAATTAACTAATCTATGTGATAGATTATAACTTCATGGGGGATTTTAGACATATTGAAACTCAATATTATCTTACCCAAAACTCCCATAAACTTCAAAACATATGCAGAAAACAGAGTGAAAATAATAACAAAGAAAACTTACAGGAACACAATCTGCTTCGAAATGAATCCAGAATCCTTTGATTATTTTAGAACTAACCTTGAAGGATACAAGTCTTCTCAAAATTCTATCACAATGGTTCAACCATTTATAAGTATTATTTCTAATTACTTATAAAAAATATTACATCTCAGATCGGATTCCAAACTAAAATACATTTACAAAATAATATACATTTTAACAAACACAAATATTTCTAAATATAGAGGAAAAATAGGAAAATCTGCTAGAAAATGTTGCACTTTTGAAGCTATGTAGGAATCTGGTGATGACTGTTGTTGCTTTTCTGGAAATGTTGTTCCTTTCATACTGAAAATCCTTAACTACATTTACACTTCATTCGACCAATTCTAGTAGTCGATCTCACCTTCCTTCACTTGGGATCGAAAATCCAATCATATTCCTGAATCTTTCATCCACATCAATCTAAGTGTCAAGAGTAGGTTTATTTACAGAAAGGTGGTGAACTTCGTGTTGGATATTCAAATCAAGTTGTATTCCTTGTATGTTGTATTCCTTGTATGAAGGCTTCACCACTGATAACACCTTTGGATTTTACAAATTTGGAGGCATTAGTACCTATGTTACACAGTTGTTCTTGATAGTTTTCTAATGGGATCAATTTTCCATTAGAATTTATGAGTATAGGCAAGCCCTGTTCCTTCAACATAGTGAATTTCCTGTAGAATCTCTTGATATGCAATTCAAGATCCTTGCATTTGTTTTTTAATTGTATCATCAGATTCTTTTTTTCAAGACCCTCTTGACCTCCATGACTATTGTTATTCTATCTGGAATAATGAGGTCTTCAATTTCCTCCTTAGCTTTGGAATTCAGTAGCTTGATGATCTTTTGTGCTTCCTTCGACCTGTGTTCCAAATCCACCTTTGTGTTTTTTATGGCTACCTTAACTCTATGTACAATTTCCTCCTATTCAAAAATAATTTATATGGAAGGCCACATATCTATTATATTGGCATTTATATTCTACCAAATATTGTTTTCAGCCTCAGCTAACATTTGGATTATAAAGTTCATGGGGTTTTGGATAGACAGTAATCTGGTGCTTTGTTAAGACACTCCTTGACATGAAGTCACCGTGTTAGGTCCCTACACTACTAGTTTAACCCCTTATTGTTATTAGTACAACCCCCTTATTATATTGTTGTGCCCATGTAGTTCCCATATTTTTATTATTGTGCCCCATAGAAACCCACTATTGTTATTATTGTGCCCCATAGAAATCCACTATTGTTATTATTGTGCCCTTACATTATTATTGTTATGTCGGCTATGATTATATTATGACCCCTTAGACTCCTATAAATAGAAAGTAGGTCTTGTCATTTGTATCATCCAAGAATTGTTCATTTGTGTAATGTAAAGGAGGTTTTCCCCTTGAAGAGGCTGATTTTTAAGTCGTTGATCTATCTTTTCTATCTCTTTGTGAGCTGGTTTCATAGCATTTGGTATCAGAGCTTTGGATTCTAGGGTTTTGCTGCTCCAAACAGGTCATCGTGGAATTTTCGCTATAAATTTTTTTTGTGACGTTTCAAAACATAAAAAAAAAACCCATTTGAGACGAAATCGTGTTGAACTTCGGGTCCGAATTTCAGATCTTGTCTCGCTATATTTTCAGATATATGATCTGAGGAAGTTAGGGTTTTTGCAAGCTCCAAAATTCCGTCTCAAACAGGTCATCGTGTAATTTTCGCTATAATTTGTTTTCTACGAACTTTTAGATACTGAAATTAAAACCCATTTGAACCAAAATCTTTGTGAAGCTCGGGCCCAAATTTCAGATTTTTATTCGCTACATTTTCGGAGATACAGTCCAAGACATTTATGGTTTATGCAAACCCCCAAATTACATCCCAAACAGGTGACCTTGGGAAAATCGTCATAACTTTCTCTCTGAGTATTAGATTGATATCTCATAAGAAGTTACAGAAAGAGGACAGCTTGGAGTTTTCTGTATATTCATTTTAGGTCTAAAGGTCGAAACAGTGACACGTGGCACTTCGTACAAGTTCACTCTTCTAAAAAGGGATATAATTAGGTCATCTTGTGGGATTGTGCATAAATCTTTCTTGGAAAATCCAATTTCGATCAGACTAGTGGCATTGGAAAGAGGAGGCAGAGGGATACCACGAGTTGCAATTCCAGAACTTGGAGATCTGAACTTTCAGAGATACAACAGATTGAAGATTGAGATCCTAAAAGCAAGGAAAAGAATGACTCGAATCAAGAAAATAGAAACACCTAGTAACCAAAATTGGATGGATGATTTGAAGAATGCGATCGAAGCTAAAATAAATAGTTTTATCTATTCCATGAAAGCTGATATCGATGGTGTGAAAGCATAATGGAAAAAAGACATGGAATATTTGAAGAAATACATGGAAGGTTTGAAGGAAGGTGGGACAAAGTTGCTACAAGAAAGACCTCCTAATGGTGAAAAGGTAGCAGAGGAAACTAATGATGAGAACAAAAGTAATGTTGATCATGATTTCATAGAATCTAACATTGGATTGAAGATCCAACATATTCCAAAGATAGATATGAGGAATTTTGATGGCAAGGATCCTGTAAAATGGATACTACAGATGGAGAAATATTTTGATCTACATGAGGTGCAATTGTTACAAAAGGTGGCTATTGCATATTTATATTTACAACCGAATCAATTTTTATGGTATGAAGGGCTTTGTTCTCGTAAACAACTTGTCACATGGTCAATTTTCAAGGAGGAAATGATAGCACATTATGAGGATACAAAGAGAAACACCTTCTTTAGTTAAGTAATAAATCTCAAACAAAAGGATTTCAATAGCAGAGCACATTGAGGACTTACAAAAATTGAATATAAGGGTAAATGATATTCCAGAGAAGCAAAGGATTGATGTATTCATAGGGACTTTAAAGGATAACATTCAACATGAGGTTCGCCTTTGGGAACCTGATTCATTGGAGAAGGCATTCAAGTTGGCAAGAAAAATTGAAAGCGGAATTATGGAAACAAGGAATCCTATCACTCACTACTATAAATATGGAAGTGTTTTTTCTCCTAGCCTTCCACAGCCTACAAGGTTTACACAACATTGGAAGAAAAAAGAGAAAAATGGTTTTGTTACAGTTGTGAAATAAAATACACTAAAGGTCATAAGTGTGCTAAGAAGAAATTATTTTACATATATTGTGAAGAGGAGGAAGAAAAAGATCAAGAAATGTTAAAAGAAGAGGATATACACCAGGAACTAGCCCCAAAGAAAGAAGAAATGAATCTGACCATATCTTGTAAAGCATTGGCAAGAATTACCACTCTTCAAACTCTCAAGATAGAAGGACATATCAAGAAGAAAAATGTTCAAGAAGTGAAAGATCACATCAAGCATCAAGAAATGAATCCAACCATATCTTGTAATGCATTGGAAGAAATTACCACTCCTCAAACTCTCAATATAGAAGGACATATCAAGAAGGAAAAGGTTCGAGAAGTGAAATATCACATCAAGCATCAACAACAAGTTCTCCAACTTTTAAAGGATAACGCCACTTTGGTGCAGAATCGAATGAAACAACAAGCAGATCAACATCGCAGTGAAAGAAGTTTTGATGTAGGCGATTGGGTATTTTTACGGCTACATCCATACAAAAAAATGTCCCTCAATCAATCTACTTATGAGAAGGAAGTGTTGGCAATACTACATGCACTTAATCTATGTTGGGTCATGGTTGTTTGCTTCCAAAACTCAGAGTAAGTAGAAGCCTTCAGAGCTTCATTCTTCAAATTTATTTCTCTGTATCTAAAAAGATACACTGCTAAGTAGAAACTTGTGAATTGGTGGATACTATAGATTGGACATTTGCTTCAATAGTAGTTGATTGTACTGCTTCTTCTACTTGAGAAGAAGGATTAATAGGTGTCCCTGGTAAGATCATTGTGGTTGGTTGCTTTGTGTTTCCTTCATCTACAGTTTCATCTTGAATAGGTATTATTTGAGATCTAAACAAAGGATTAATTGGACAATCTTATTTTTTATTAGCCTTAGGGTCCTTCTTCTTTCTTTTAAAAACAATGAACTCTACATCTGGATTGTCAGAGTCTGTAGGAGACATTGGTTTTGTTTCTCTTTTATGCTCCTTCTCTTTAGAAATAGGTGTCTTCATGGATGACTAAGTAACTAGGTGTTCTTCGACTTCTTGTAAAGTACCTTCTATCCATTCTTCCTTATTGGCATATTGCTAAATCTCAGGTCTCGGTGTGTGTGCATAAGAGGTGTTTTTTCTGCTCCAACCTAAGCTTAGAAATAATACCCTGAGGATCATATGACCAGGAGAAGTTGAGCTTGAAATTCATTTGGCTCAATATTGCATCTATTTCTTTTGCAGCAGCTCCGGTATCGATAATGTATGGTCCTATGTGTGATTTGAGTTTAAATTGTGCCTTATTATTGTAGGAAACAAAGTGCACTTCATCAATGTTTAACGTACTCCGATGCAAAAATCTCGATAGGTACAAAAATTGGCAATCTGTATGGAGGCAATTTTGATCCATAAACTATGATTTCGATGTAGTTCTAGTATAAATACCAGTCTCCCACTTTGCCTGCTCTGATAAGTGTAAATCAGGAGATATCCTTGGGATTACATCGTTTCTTAACAAACATAGTGAAATATACAAGAATTTGTCAACAAAATTGGTATAGGAATAGTCCTTTGAGTTATTTCTAACTAGAGAAGTCCAATGAATGGCTGGCCAAGGATTACCTTCACTATCATTTTTTTGTAAAGAGAATTTGAATTTATTTGCTTGTTAATATAACATAATATAAACTAGGACTGACTGGTATTTGAAAACACCTTCTGCTTTGTAATTAACCAACTGCTCATGGATTTAATTGGCTAAAAATTGATTGTAGTTGAAAAGTAGAGATGGTTGTTTACCAACTGCAAAAGTGGACAAAAATCCTAATATTATCTCATCTACCCACTAATCATTATGGTATCCAAGCAATCGAGTTACCATGGAAATGACTTGCTTGGACATTTAAGGAAAGATAGAAGCTGGATATGGGGGACTAGTCCTAGGTAGCTCAACGTTCTCATGAAGGAAAATTTCAAATATCTGGGCTCTCTAAGGGAAAGTGAGTTTTTTATACAATTCCATTAAGATTTCAATAGAAAAAGGGTGATAGGAAGGTTCATATTTAATTTATAGTGCATGGCAGATACTTTCAGGAGAAACAAAGAAGATAACTTCATTACTTTGGAAAATGACAACCCTTTGACTAGGTAAATACCTAAAGTGACACCAGACAGAGAATTCTGGGAAGAAATGAGTCTGGGGGAAGATGAACTGTGGGAGAAAGGATTCCCATATGTTTAATTCATCACTCTTGTCCAGATATTTTTGCTTGGACAAATTATGTATCTCATAAAGGTCAAATACTAAAATGGTTGTTGTGATTTTATGTTGGGTGTCTACTAAATAGGCTTTGTCGAAATGAGAGACTACGGGAATAAGTGGATTGTTCTCTGTGGCCTTTTCTTTTCCCTTGCGGTTCGACATCTTATATGAAAGAGAATCAGGTATAGAAGGAAAATGCTAAGAAGATTTAGACAGAAAAAAAAATTGATAGAAGAAAGCTTCAAATAGAAGAAATTTTTAAACACGGTGTTACCTACAAAAGGTGTCGACGATACACTGGGAGAATTTCTTTTGAAAGCTAAAAGTTGGAGGCAGAGAGTTCTTTGTTCGGTAGAATCAAATAGCTAGAAAAGGAACTAAATAATTGGCGTTACATATTTTTATATAACTAGGTGAATCGGGTGCATAACGACCAATCAAACGTCTTTGGAGCGAGGGCTTAATTAACAAAAACGATTATATGGAAGGAATAAATGTTGTAACGTTCATAAGATCTCGTGGGAGATTTCAAACGCTAACAGATAAGTGACATGGAAGGATGATGATGTGGCAGGATGAGTGGTAAGAGTCGAGTGGTAAGAGGTAACGGTTAGGTGGCAGAAGATATGTGGCAAAGGGAATGACACTTGGCAGGAGATGGTTTGCAGAGGATATAATCATTGGTGGGAGCGGAAGTGGTTTTTCGGGAGGTGGGTGTCGGTGCTTTCTGGTATTGGGAGGTGAACCCCCTAAATCCTTTAACGTTCACCACATATGCTTTAGCAGTTTGGGCAGAGACCGCTTTTCGGGCCACCCCCCCACCCCCCCCATGTTAACCGTTAGGAGCGCAGAGGGGGCCCAAAAGGTTCATCTACCATTGATCTCGGCGGAGTGAATCAGAGTCATTTCTTCTAGTGCAAACTTATTTTCATGTGACAAGATTATTTTTCATATCTTAACTTTATAAAATGCGATAAAAACATGAAAATCGATTATCCTAATTTTAACTTAGAAACAAATTTAATATTTCTGAATCTGATAGCGACATTTAAATGTGCATCACTAAAATTATTTTTTCTAGGGATTTCATTTCCTTTTTTTTTTATTTCTCTCAATATTTTCATTTTTTTCAATTTCATTTTTTATCCCTTCTCATATATATATATATATATATATATATATATATATATAGAGAGAGAGAGAGAGAGAGATTATTTCTTTTTCATTTTTTGACATATAAATGTAAAAATGCATAATGATGTTACAACATCGGCTCCATTTGGGGACTATTTTTCCCTATGAGATGCAGAGAACATGCAGATCCATGTGCCTTCTCCTCGGGCTATGGAGACTTTGTTGTGAAAATCACACTTTCCATGAACATGTAAATAAAAACCGGAAATGTATAATGAATTATGGTTGTAACATCTTTCAGTACTGAATATAGTGCTTGAGATATTGTCCATTGATAGGCAATGTAGAGTATGCTCCTTCTAGGTTTTGCAGAATGAAAGTATTTTTTCCTTTAACCTCTGCAATGTTGAATGGCCTCAGCCAGAGATTATCAAATTTACCATGTTTGCCCTTTTCTTCCCTTTGAGCATCCCATTTCAAAACTAAATCTCCTTCTCTAAAATCTCTTTCTCTGGATTTCCTATCAAACAAAGTTTTCATCTTGTTTTGGTATTGACGAAGTTGTATGGAACTTAATCTCTATCTTCATTCAATTCTATAATCTGATTAATTCTTCTAGAAAAAACATTATGTTCTTCATTTCTCTCTTGTAAAAATTTCATGACAGGGAAAGCTAACTGTGTAGGAAGAATAGCCTCAATGCCATATACAAGTTGAAAAGGGGATTTACATGTTGATCTTTTGGGTGAAATTGTGTTGGCCCAAACTGCATACTTAAGATGACTTTCTGAATTTCTCTTATGATCTAAAACTACATTTTTTATCACCTTTACTAAACTCTTATTGGATGACTCTACCAATCCATTTCCTTGAGGATAGTATGGAGTAGAATGCTGCAATAGGATATGATATTTCTAGCAAAATTCTCTCATTTTAACACTACTAAATGCTTGTGCATTACATGTGACTATCTATTGAGGACACCCAAATATAGATAATATATTTTCCTCGATAAATTTAATGACAATAGTATCTGTAGAATTTTTAACCGAGATAGCTTCTACCCATTTTGTAAAATAATTTGTGGCAGTTAAGATCCATCTGTGTCAATTGTTGGATGTTGGATTTATTTCTCTAATGAAATCTAGTCCCCATTGTAAGAAAGGTGCCTGAATAAAAACTGGAACAAGGGGGAGTGTTGATAATCTTTGTTTACCAGCAAAAATATAACATGGAATGCAACTTCTCACCTTTGCTCCAAATTGTGAAAACAACTTTGACCAAAAGAAACATGCTCTCAAAACATTGTGTGTTGTTGCTCTCCAAGGATAATGACCCCCACATATTCCTTCATGAAATTGATCTATAACACCTTATGTTTCTCTCTCAGTCAAGCATAGAAGTAATATATTTAAAGGATCTTTCCAATACAAGTTAACATTGATAATACAATACTTCATAGCCTTGAAGTTAAGAGTTTTGCATTGATTTTTTGTGAAACCAGGAGGATATTCAAAATCATGAAGAACGTTCACAATATCAGCATACCATTCAGATAACAAGAACTTTTCCTCAATGTGAAGCGGAAGAGGAATTGAATCTATAGAAGAAGAAGGTTCTTGTGGATTCTTCTCTTCTGAACTTGGAAAAGCTTCTCATGGATTCTTCTCTCCTGAACCTGAAAAAGGTTCTTGTGGATTCTTCTCTCCTGATACCTACATGATAGTGTTTACTCCTAGAACTTTGCAGTTAGCTTTAGCCAAGAGCTTGGCTAAACTCTATCCTTTTACTAACTTAGTGAATTTGATGTCTAGATCAAATTCAAGAATTTTAGTTATCCATCCCCCTCTCCTACCATATTTATCAGGTTGGGTCAAAACAATTTTGACAGCATTTTCGGGACATAAGCAGTAATAGGGGAATGAAGGACATAAGCTTTGAAAGCTTTTAGAGCTTGTACAAGGGCATGGGTCTATTTTTCAATAATATCATATTTTAGCTCTCCATCTCTCATAACTTTACTAAAAAGGTAAATTGGTTGTTCATCTTGGTTATCATTCTTTTGCAGTAAAACAACAGCTAAAATGGTATCAAAGGCAAAAGAGAAAAGGTTGAAAGGTTTTGTATAATCAGAGTTGGCTAGTATCGGGGCTTCATAAATAGCATTTTTAATTTGTGTAAATGCATATCTAGCCTGCACTTTCCATTTAAAATCATGATCTTTCTTCAACATATCAATAGTATCTTTAACAATTTCAGCATATTTTGATATAAATCTCCTTAGAAAATTAATTCCCTAAAAAAGCTTGAATTTCCTTTTTTTCTGGGGAGAACAATTACCTCAATAGCTAAGACTCGTTTTGGATCAATTACCGCTCCTTCTTTTGAGATGATGTAGCCTAGTAACTTTCTTTCTTTTATGGCAAATGAATATTTCTTTGGGTTGAGCGAGATTATGAATTTTCTCCACCTATCAAAAACCTTTCTCAAGTGCTTTAAGTGTTTTTCATCAGAGTTTGAAAACATAGTTAGATAATCCAGATAAATAACAATAAACTTATTGATTTTACCAATAAAAGTTAAATCCATTGCTCTTTGAAATGTTGCTCTTGCATTGGTTAAACCAAATGGTATCCTAGCATACATGAATGTACTCGAGGGAGTGGTGAATGTTGTTTTCTCTCCGTCTTCTGGAGCTACCAAAATTTTGTTGTATCTAGATAAACCATCTAGCATAGAAATTCTATTAGAACCTGAAACTCTTTGCAGTAGTTGATCCATTTTAGGCAATGGATAATTGTCTTTTAAGGATGATTTGTTCAGATTCCTAAAATCCACACACAATATAATTTCATCATTCTTTTTTCTTACAGGAACTAAATTTACAATCCACTCAGAATGTATAACATGAACAATAATATTAGCATCCAACAACTTCTTTAGTTCTCTCTATGGTTGGAAGTAAAATTGGATTAATTCTTCTTAATTTTTGTTGCAATGGTTTGGCTTTTGGTTTTAAAGGGATTTTATGCTCAATAAGATTTTTATCATAAGTTTTGAGCTCATCATAGGACCAGGAAAATACATCTTTATAATGCTTTAAGAGATTTATATACTTGTATTTTATATCCTTAGGTAAGGATACTGAAATTTTCACATTTTCGTTTTTTTCATTAGTTCCAATGTTATAGTCTTTTACATCCTCTTGTGGTGTGTTTAATAACGAAGTTTTTAAAACATCATTATGATCAAAAAGCCTTTCAAGAGGGATTAGACCCTTGGGAATGAAATTGTTTGGCAATTGGAGGATATTATGATCAACTATCTTGTTATTCAATTGTGAGGATTCATTTTCATGAGTTGATTTATGATCAATAATTTGTTCTTCCTCAATTTGCAAGGTTGAGAAATCATCAATTGCCTGCAGGAAACTCTTCAATTGTTCATCATCTTCAAACACTTGCTAGTGTTTAAGATTATCAGGGATTGAAGGCCTATATTTTACCTGAATTTGATATTGGAGTTGCATTGGATCAGGAGTTTTAAAGGAGCTTGCAGAAACTGCTAAAGAGTCTACATAAATGTTCTCATCTCTTGGGATTGTTGTGATGTTAAAAGCTTGGAAATAGTTTTCTATAGAATCCCATACCTCATTTCAGTAAGATCTAAGCCTAGGATGTTTTTCTTGGCATAGATTCCTTACTTATTTTACAATTAATTTTGAGTCACTAAAAACACTTAAATTTTGAACTTTTAGACTTTTAGCTAACTCAAGGCCTAGAAGCAGGGCTTCATATTCTACTACGTTATTAGTAACATTGAAGTCTAACTTAAAAGATTGGGTTATGTTTTATTTATCTAGATAAATTAACACAATTCTTGCTCCAACCCCATCTTTAGAAAAAGCCCCATCGAAGTATAACTTCTACACATCAATTTTTATACATTTAGGTTCATTCACAATCTTTTCAATGCTAAACTGAGAATTTTGGAGATCATTAGATGACAATGTGAAGCATAAAAAATCCTTATCAATAGCATAAATCATATGATTTATTGCTTAATCAACCCTTCAAACAGTGTTAATGAATCTTACCTCTCTGTATAACCTAAGATGTTCACCCCCAGATACAAGAATTGTAGCATAAGACATATCCATATGCATATTTCCCCTAGTTTGGCACAGCGTGATCTTGATAACAACATTCCAAAGTTGGGAGGGATATATTTGACTACAATGTCTAGTACTACACTTTTCACAGGGATTTGTGCTAAAGTTACAACTAGGTCTTTTATCAGTTCGAGACAAGGAACTTTCTTGGAGTCAAAGGTGTATAAATCATGGTAAGGTCTAGTAATTTGTAATTGAAAATGATCCATGATTACTTTGGGCATCAAGTTATGAGAGGCCCCTAAGTCTAACATATAGTTGTATAGAATAAAATCATGAACTTTGAGAGTGACATAAAACGGAGGAACGTTCTCATCAATCATATCAAAACTAGGACTAAAAACCACTGATGGTTTTTCATCCTATAAATTGATCACGTCCCCCTCAACATCTATACTCGAGGATTGGATCCACTTTGATACTTCATTTTTGTATCTTGGGTTTTTAGAGAGTTCAGATAGTGGAACAGAGATTTTGACTCTCTCTAACTCTTTTTCTACATTGAAAATTGTTGGAACGGTTTTTTCAAAAGCATTATGTTCATTAGGTTGATTTAATGGCTCAATTACAGTTGTTTGAGTTTCAACATTTTTTTCAGAGCCCCATTGATTGTAACATTCTTGGCTAACCTACTAGGGCCTGGTCTATGCCTCAAATCATACCTTTTATTTAATTTAGCGATTAAAAACTCTAAAAATGCTTGATATTTAGAAACATGTGAAGTTTCTTGATTTTGAGTTAAAGCTTGATCATGGGAAACTGGAATTATAGCATTCTTCTATGATTGATCATCGAAATAATTTATGTCATTAGTAACTAATGGTCTAGTTTCTTCGGGTTCTTGATCATCAATCATCAACGGTGGTTGAATTTGTTGATCAGGGTTGGGTCTTTGTAAAATCTGGGGTTGGAAAGGTCTTTTGTACTGAGCCTGAGGTCTATTTGATGTTTGTTGAACTACTCTAGGTTGTGTTTCAATCTTTGAAATCCTATTTGAAATATTTTTAAGGAAGTAATTTCATCAATTTTGTGATCCTCGATTTTTCTTTTAGAAGAAGAACCTCCTTCTTCCCTAGCTTTCATTTTCCTTTCAGCTTTTTCAGCCTTTGCTTTGAGTTTGGTTGAGGCTGATCTATTTGCCTCAACCTCAATAGCATTGGTTTGCATGTCTGTTAGGGTTACAAAAGTTCTTTCTCTGAGCATAACTACAAAGTCATCATCAAATCCTTTAGAGAACTTGACTTTGGCAGCAACTACTGGTGGTTTACAGTCTGGTGGCATTTTATTGTAAATTTTGTTAAATCGTTTTATAAAATCAGCCACAGGATCACCAGGGTTTCTTTTTAGGTCATCAAATTCAGTTAGATAGTAAACTGGATATTTTTTAACAACCCATTAGTTTTTAAAAATAGTAACTAATTCATTCCAAGAAGGGATAGAATTATCTCGTAGTTGTCAAAACCAAATCCTAAAGTTTCCTTCAAGAGATTCAACAAACAATCTCATGTAGACATCTTCATGCTCTATATTCATGTTATTAGCAAAGTCTAAGAAAGCTATTAGATGGTCTTCAACAGACAAACCAATTTCACCATTGAATCTAGGTAAGTGCTTTAGATATCCATCTGGGAAATTATTTAGATGATTGGGAAGAACTAAGGCTGCATAACGAGCCTGAATGATGGGTTGAATACCAGCCATTTGATTAGATGAAGATGAGGATGAGCTTTGAGAAGATGAAGATGATGAAGGGGATGAGGTTGAGATTTTGGGAGTTGTAGGGGGGGGGGGGGGATAGGCTAGAAGAATTTATGGAAGTTTTTATTTTTCTTGGTGTTTGTATTACTAATTTTTGTTCTTCAAGACCAAACTTTCCTTCATTATCAAACAAAGGATTTGTGTAAACAGAAAAGTTGTCCTCAAAGCTAACAAAAGTAGATGGATAAGTGTGAATTACTGAAGAAATAAAGTCAATAGGTTTTAATTATGGTAATTCCAAACCTAATTCTTTTTTTGATTTAGGAGATTCTAAAAGAGGTTCAGGAATCTAATAAGATTCCAACTGATAAACAAGGAGATTTGACAGCAAATGAATTCCTTTAGATATTAGTTCTAACACTTTTGGTGGTAAATCTGATAGTTCAAGAGGAATTGGAATAGGTCTAAAAGGATCAGTTTCAGAAACAATTTCAGATGGATGAATTACAGAAGCAGAAGTACATGCTTCTCGTCTTTGTCTTGTAGAAGAAATTCTTTCCAGTCTCTCAAGATCTGATAATGGAGAATAAAGTTGTGGATCTGAGAGAGACCTAGTGTGTCTACATGAAGCCAGCTTATTTTTTGTGGAATTGTCAGATGAATGATTTTAACCTACAAACCTTTTATTCATCGTTAAAAGGTAAGCTTTAATCGTTGTCCCAAGGAAAATAGTTCAAGAATTTTGTTCCCTGACAACAGCGCCAGTATGATGTTGTACCTCTGTAGATAATTCTAGGTTAGGAATTATGCCAGAGCATCTAAAATGTTCTGTTGGATTTTAAAGTTTTTTAGATGAACAAAGCTCTAAACTGCTTGAATAGGTGCAATTCTTAATTACTTATGATTAAATAGAAGGGTTGATTCTTCACCTCTAAACATAATTTAGCTTTGATTTAGATGTGCGAGGTTGAAACTTTAGAAACTATATGATTTTATTAGATATCATTTTTGGGATTCAACTGCGTTAAGTAAGTCATTCAAAGTATGACCATTTCCATGAGAGGTAGTCGTAAAGTGACTAATTTCTCATGATTTTTGAATAGTTCACTTAGCACTCATTGCATCGGGTGATGCTCACAGGGGTGAAGAAGTGGGATTGAAACTAGTGAAATGTGGAGAACGAATCACATAGCATCAATCATCACTTCCGGGGCTTGCACCCGGTAACCAGGACTTCCCAGGAGGTCACCCATCCCAGAGCTCCTCTGGATCAAGCGCGCTTAACTGTGGAGTTTTTCCCCACAATCAAGCCCACTTAGCTTGCTACCCCATTTGCAAAACCTTAGCAAGTATTGTGCCTCATGAACCATTCAAGTAGAGATCCCTTGACTCTTTTTGAATTTAAGTATGGGGGATTTACGCAGTGCATTATATTAGATATCATTTTTGGGATTCAACTGCGTTAAGTAAGTCATTCAAAGTATGACCATTTCCATGAGAGGTAGTCGTAAAGTGCCTAATTTCTCATGATTTTTGAATAGTTCACTTAGCACTCATTGCATCGGGTGATGCTCACAGGGGTGAAGAAGTGGGATTGAAACTAGTGAAATGTGGAGAATGTGAAAAAAAACTATATGATTTGTTAAACATCAAAAAAATTATCTAACCATCATATACAATGGATGTAGGTAAAATACTTTTACAACCAAACAATATATGTTAAAAAACTTAAGGGAAGATCACAATTTATTGATGTAGAGGAGTTAAATAAAACAAACTGTTTGATTAACCAATCTCTGTAATAGATTATAACTTCATGGGGGATTTCAAACATATTGAAACTCAATATTATCTTACCCAAAACTCCCATGAACCTAAAAACATATGCAGAAAACAACGTGAAAATAATAACAAAGAAAACTTACAGGAACACAATCTGTTTTGAAATGAATCCGGAATTCTTTTATTATTTCAGAAATAACATTGAAGGATACAAGTTTTATCAAAAGACTATCACAATGGTTAAACCATTTCTAAGTCTTATTTCTAAGTGTTAGTGTCAGTCTTTCCAGCCTTCCTCCAGTGATCAAATATGCTCTTACAAAGTGATTTTGAAGTGTCAAGGTCAAATTTTGTCATTTCAGTGAGTCTTCAAGCCAAAATTTGGTCACTAGGCATTAGGTCTAGGGTTTGCCCAAATGTCAGTCCATGTCATCATTCAGCTGAGCCTATCATCATTCATAGGGTTGTCATTATCATGTCAGTGTCTAATGAGTCATTTTACATCTTGTTCACGCTTCAGTTGTGCTTTGGCAAGTTCATTTCCCTCTCCTAGGGTTTTGAAGCCAATTTCTCTTGGACGGTCAAATCATCGGCAAAACTTGTTTACAGATGTTCATACACCTTCCCCTATCCTTAAAATACCCTATCAAATGCTTCCCATCCCTTAGATCCCCCAAATTCCTCATTTTTGCACAAACCCTAGTTTCTAGCTACAACCTGGCAATTTTCTAGGTTTGGCCTGTGTTTTGCCCTTTTCGACCCCTTCCCCTCACTCAATCTCTGAGATTCCACTTTCCCCTGCTTCCTAACATCCCTCCCCACTCCCAAAAATTTCCCCAAGAATTTAGAAGCCCTCTATCCCCTTCATTTCGCTCCATTTCGACAAAATCCCTTGTTTCACACATCGGGACAAGTTGCACTCAAATGATGTTCCAGGGCAATCAAAGATGAATTTTGGAAAACTGAGAGAGGTTTTTGTCCATAACATGCCAAAGAAGAAAAACCTCCTTCACGTTTTACACAGGTGTCATGGTTTGAGAGAAATGTCAAAAATACCGGCGAGAACGAAGGTGCTCCAAGGACGGTTGGCCAAAGCACAAAAACGAAGGAAAACGCCCGATCCACTCCAAATTTTGGCCAAAGCCTCTTTGACTGAGCATGGTACTTGATTGGGGACTCTCAGCCCAAATTTCAAGAAATTTGGAGAAAATTTTGTCATTTGTGAATTTTTTGTGCAATTTACAGGTTTTGGCCATTGGAGTGGTCTCACCCCGCGCGCGACCACTCGGGAGGACTGCTCAGAATCACAAAAAGTTGACATTTTTGGAAAGGGCATGCAAAAACTAGAATTACCTATACTTGGGGTCAACTTGATTTTGAGATTTGGGCCTCCAAACGCTCAAAATACATCAAAATTTTGACTTTCTGCCCACTTTTTGAGTTGCAGAAAGTGACCTTGGGAGAATTGACTTTTGAGGGGTCAAATCAACTCCAAATCCAGAAATTCCACTTGGGATGGAAAGTAGACACACAGAGCTTTCCAATGAGCCATCTTGCACTTGATTTGGACAACTGGAACCCACTCAAAAAGTGCTGCAAAGGGGCGCGACCACTCGAGCAGGGGGCGCGACCACTCGAGCTAAAATTGCCAGTTTTGACTTTTCAGGCCTGCAAACTCTGTTTTTTACCTTGGTTGATCATTTGTACTTGTAAATGATGGATGTATGGATAATTTTCATGGCACATTGATAGATTTAATCTCTCTTAACCCTTCTAGAAGCTTCCTTGATGTAAATAGTGGATATTTAATGCATGGATGAGTTAGCTAAGTTTTAGAGGCAAGTTGTTTTGACTGCCTATTATCTAGTGCTAAGTTTAGAATTAGTTCAAACTGCTCCTAGGAAGCTGAGCTCGACCCCTAGAGGTGGGGAAAGGAGTTAGATGGTCTATATTATGCCTTCTCTTGCTCATTTTCATGGTTGGACTCTTGTGGGAGAAGCATTATTGTATATTGTACATCTATTACTGCAATTTAAGGAAAAGGAAGGCCAGGGTTTTGCAGACATCATTGTGGATTCTTGTGGATTGTTGTGTTGATGGTGTGTTCTCTACATGTTATTGTAAGTGTGTTTATGTGTTCCATATCTTTCTTTGCTGCTAATTGAACAGATGAAGTGATAAAGTTTGAATTCATGCATGCCATGCTCAGCTTTTAATTTTGTTCAATATCTATGTTTTCCACTGTCTAAAGAGGATTCAAAGTTGTTGTTTGCCCTCTTTAGCTCCTCCTCTATCATTCCTGATCATCCATCTCAGACTAAGGCATCAGCACTCACTCCTACCTTGCCCCAAAGATCCCCCTGCAAAAACTGAGCCCAATCCCCGCACCCTGAATTGCACTCCCTCCAATTGCCACCAAAAACCCCAAAAATCTTTAAATCAACCTCCCTTATCAATTTACTAGCCTAAAATCTTTATTCCTAATTGGCCAGCTTATCATATTGAAATATCTACCGAATCTGACCCGAGAGAGCCTTCTCATACCTCGTAGGGTTAGCTACGAGGGGAAATGGTTTGATGTAGCCTTGAGAGTTTGTCTATCTCAGCCTAGGTGAATTCCAAGCGCTAACATAGTGGCGACCATACTGGGGAGAACATCTAAACCTTTGTTCATTGACGTGTTATTTCATAAGTCTTAGACGGAGCCTGAAGTTACGCCAGGTAGCCTTCGAAAACGCTCTTGTTTTACATCAGCGTTAGTAGATAAACGCTGCTTCAGTCAATCTCCGTGAGACTTGTGAATACGACCACTTCATTTACATTTTACCCCAGTACATGTATCAAGTTCAGATCTGATTGTTGATAGTGGACAACGATCAGACACTTGAAAGGCTGAAATCATTCACTGGCGACTCCTTTCACTGAAGAATCCAGCGATCAGTGCTTCATGGTGACTTCACTGCAGATAGATCAGTAGCTTTGAGTTTCTCAAGATGAATCAGATTGCAAGAAGATATGCTCCCTTGAGCCGAGATCACATTCCAGGTTTTCCAAATAAAATTCCGAAGGTAGATTGGTCAAGGAATCTGCCTACATTTAATGATGATGGTAAGAAGGATGCTGCTTTACATCTAGTTAGATTTCATATGCATATTCGCAAGTTGAAGGTGGATTTTCCTAAAGATTGCTTGATGAAGATATTCTTGGCCACTCTGGAAGGTGAAGCCCAATCATGGTATGAAAGTTTGCCACCTGCTTGTATTTATTGTTTAAAGAATTTTCATGCTATGTTCATTGAAAGGTATAAGGACTCTTATCCATCATTGAATTTAGTTCAAGACTGTTGCAAGCATGCCTATAGTTTTATTGAAAGCCTTGAGAAGTTTTATGAAGATGATAATTTCATGGATGAAGAGATCATGGAAGCCCTGTATGAAAATCCATTTCAGCATACTTGTCAAGATGATCAGGAAATTTTGCAGCAGAATCAAGATCAGCAAGCTGAAGATTTCCATATGGAAGATGATGAAAGAGAAGAGCTTGTTTCAGATCTGCCCATAGAAGAAGACCAAATTGCAGAATGTGATAATGTTAGGACAGCTACTTCAGAACTACATTCAGATTGTGATGACCAAGCATACCTTGTGCTGAATCCTGAAAGGGAGGATTTTGTTGTTGAGATCATAGACAGCGGTATGGATTCAAATGTTCTCAGTAGTGCTGCCAGTCTGTCATTAGAACCGAGTCTTCATGAGGAGTTCATTCAGTTAGCTCATGAACAACAAGGTGAGATCTTCGCTCAAGCAAGTGAAAAAGTTTCTTTGAGTGAATTTGTGGTAGATGATGTAAGTGATAATATTGTGCTTGAAGAATGTAATAAGGAACTTGATAATTTGGTTATGATATCATATGAGGATGACTTACCATATATTCAAACTACAAAAGATCAGATCATTCAGGATTCCATTTCAGATTCTTCCTCATATGTCTCATATTTTGAAATGTTATTTCAAGAGGAGATCTGCTCATCTACTTGTTCAGAGTTTTTTGAAGCCCATGAGCATACTTTCACCGAAGCACATGAGGAAGGCAGGTCAGAAATTGAAGCAAAGGAAACCTTGTTCTTTCAGCAGGAGGTGGCAATGGCAAGTCCTCATGTTTTTCAAGATCCTCTAGCAAGTTTGTTGCAACCAGCAGTGATAATATTTATTGCAGTGTTCAGTGATGAAGGAGATCATGGTCAGCTATGTTTTTGGATGCCCAGTGATAGGTTTGTATTGTTGACCAGAAGATCTAATCAGGAGAATCAATCAAGAAGGCATCTGCTTGATTGGTTGCATTGGCATTTTGATATAGTTTGATGTATATAGTCTTGTAAGAAACACCGGTGGTTGTCATCATGATTCCAAATCTTGATGGACTGCTGCCCTTCTCTTGTTTTAGTTAAGTCAGTCATGAGTCATTTGTGTTTGGTCTATTTAGTGAGTTTTTTCAAGTTATTTCAGTTTGCCATCGAGTCGGTTTGAGTCAAGTTTCAGTTAAGTTACAGTCAGTTTTCAATCAAGTTTTCATTCAATAAATGAGTCAAAGTCTTGTGTCGTTTGCCGAAATAATGACTCCATCGCCCAATGGTTGCAAGCACTGGTCTGCTCTCCCAGATATCTAAGGTTCTTGGCACCTCCAAGGAGCTACCATCCCCATTGGAGCCAATGTTAGTGTCAGTCTTTCCAGCCTTCCTCTAGTGATCAAATATGCTCTTACAAAGTGATTTTGAAGTGTCAAGGTCAAATTTTGTCATTTCAGTGAGACTTCAAGCCAAAATTTGGTCACTAGGCATTAGGTCTAGGGTTTGCCCAAATGTCAGTCCATGTCATCATTCAGCTGAGCCTATCATCATTCAGAGGGTTTTCATTATCATGTCAGTGTCTAATGAGTCATTTTACATCTTGTTCACGCTTCAGTTGTGCTTTGGCAAGTTCATTTCCCTCTCCTAGGGTTTTGAAGCCAATTTCTCTTGGACGGTCAAATCATCGGCAAAACTTGTTTCCAGATGTTCATACACCTTCCCCTATCCTTAAAATACCCTATCAAATGCTTCCCATCCCTTAGATCCCCCAAATTCCTCATTTTTTCACAAACCCTAGTTTCTAGCTACAACCTGGCAATTTTCTAGGTTTGGCCTGTGTTTTGCCCTTTTCGACCCCTTCCCCTCACTCAATCTCTGAGATTCCACTTTCCCCTGCTTCATAACATCCCTCCCCACTCCCAAAAATTTCCCCAAGAATTTAGAAGCCCTCTATCCCCTTCATTTCGCTCCATTTCGACAAAATCCCTTGTTTCACACATCGGGACAAGTTGCACTCAAATGATGTTCCAGGGCAATCAAAGATGAATTTTGGAAAACTGAGAGAGGTTTTTGTCCATAACATGCCAAATAAGAAAAACCTCCTTCACTTTTTACACAGGTGTCATGGTTTGAGAGAAATGTCAAAAATACCGGCGAGAACGAAGGTGCTCCAAGGACGGTTGGCCAAAGCACAAAAACGAAGGAAAACGCCCGATCCACTCCAAATTTTGGCCAAAGCCTCTTTGACTGAGAATGGTACTTGATTGGGGACTCTCAGCCCAAATTTCAAGAAATTTGGAGAAAATTTTGTCATTTGTGAATTTTTTGTGCAATTTACAGGTTTTGGCCATTGGAGTGGTCTCACCCCGCGCGCGACCACTCGGGAGGACTGCTCAGAATCACAAAAAGTTGACATTTTTGGAAAGGGCATGAAAAAACTAGAATTACCTATACTTGGGGTCAACTTGATTTTGAGATTTGGGCCTCCAAAAGCTCAAAATACATCAAAATTTTGACTTTCTGCCCACTTTTTGAGTTGCAGAAAGTGACCTTGGGAGAATTGACTTTTGAGGGGTCAAATCAACTCCAAATCCAGAAATTTCACTTGGGATGGAAAGTAGACACACAGAGCTTTCCAATGAGCCATCTTGCACTTGATTTGGACAACTGGAACCCACTCAAAAAGTGCTGCAAAGGGGCGCGACCACTCGAGCAGGGGGCGCGACCACTCGAGCTAAAATTGCCAGTTTTGACTTTTTAGGCCTGCAAACTCTGTTTTTTACCTTGGTTGATCATTTGTACTTGTAAATGATGGATGTATGGATAATTTTCATGGCACATTGATAGATTTAATCTCTCTTAACCCTTCTAGAAGCTTCCTTGATGTAAATAGTGAATATTTAATGCATGGATGAGTTAGCTAAGTTTTAGAGGCAAGTTGTTTTGACTGCCTATTATCTAGTGCTAAGTTTAGAATTAGTTCAAATTGCTCCTAGGAAGCTGAGCTCGACCCCTAGAGGTGGGGAAAGGAGTTAGATGGTCTATATTATGCCTTCTCTTGCTCATTTTCATGGTTGGACTCTTGTGGGAGAAGCATTATTGTATATTGTACATCTATTACTGCAATTTAAGGAAAAGGAAGGCCAGGGTTTTGCAGACATCATTATGGATTCTTGTGGATTGTTGTGTTGATGGTGTGTTCTCTACATGTTATTGTAAGTGTGTTTATGTGTTCCATATCTTTCTTTGCTGCTAATTGAACAGATGAAGTGATAAAGTTTGAATTCATGCATGCCATGCTCAGCTTTTAATTTTGTTCAATATCTATGTTTTCCACTGTCTAAAGAGGATTCAAAGTTGTTGTTTGCCCTCTTTAGCTCCTCCTCTATCATTCCTGATCATCCATCTCAGACTAAGGCATCAGCACTCACTCCTACCTTGCCCCAAAGATCCCCCTGCAAAAACTGAGCCCAATCCCCGCACCCTGAATTGCACTCCCTCCAATTGCCACCAAAAACCCCAAAAATCTTTAAATCAACCTCCCTTATCAATTTACTAGCCTAAAATCTTTATTCCTAATTGGTCAGCTTATCATATTGAAAGATCTACCAAATCTGACCCGAGAGAGCCTTCTCATACCTCGTAGGGCTAGCTACGAGGTGAAATGGTTTGATGTAGCCTTGAGAGTTTGTCTATCTCAGCCTAGGTGAATTCCAAGCACTAACACTAAGTACTTATAGAAAATATTACATCTAATATCAGATTCCAAACTAAAATACATTTACAAATAATATTTGTTTTAACAAACACAAATATTTCTAAATATAGAGGAGAAAAATGAAACTCTGTTGGAAAATGTTGCATTGTTGATGGTATGTAGGAATATGGTGATGATTGTTGTTGCTTTGCTAGAAATGTTGTTCCTTTCATACTGAAAATCCTGAACTACATACATTTACAATTCATTCGACCAATTCTAGTAGTCGGTCCCACCTTTCTTCACTTAGAATAGAAAATCCAATCATATTGTTGAATCTTTCATCTAACTCGGTGTAAGTGTCAAAAGTAGGTTTATTTACAAAAAGATGGTGGAATTCGTGTTGGATATTCAAATCAAATTGTATTCCCTGTATGAAGGCTTCACCAGTGATAGCACCTTTGGTTTTTGCAAATTGGAGGCATAAGTACCTATGTTACACAAATGTTCTTGTTAGTTTTCTAATGGGGTCAGTTTTCCATTAGAATTTTTAGTGTAGGCAAGCCCTTTTCCTGCAACACAATGAATTTCCTATATAATCTCTTGATATGCAATTCAAGATCCTTGCATTTGTTTTCTAAGTATCATCGGATTCTTTTTTATCAAGACCCTCTTGACCTCCATGATTATTTTTGTTCTGTCTGGAATATTGAGGTCTTCAAGATCCTCCTTAGTTTTGGAATTCAATAGCTTGATGATGTTTTGTGCTTCCTCTTGCCTGTGTTCCAAATCCACCTTTGTGTTTTCTATGGTTGCCTTAACTATATGTACAAGTTCCTCATGTTCAAAAATAATTTGTATGGAAGGCCACATATTTGTTATATTGGTATTTATATTATGCCAAATACTATTTTTAGCCTCAGCTAACATTTGGATTATACAAGATTGATCTTCATATTTTTGCACCTATTGCATGAGTCTATAATTTTTCTGCAATTCTGACGAATATGCATTGTCAGTTTTGGGTTTATTCTCCCCATCTTAGCCAATTTTGTTGACATTTTTATCCTTTTCTGACTGAACAATTGATAATTCATCTAGAGCTCTTGTAAGCTCTTATGTGGGCTCTGAAACTGTATTCCTCACTGAAGTTTTTGCTTCTGTACATGCGCTCAATTTCGATACTCCTGCTACTTCCCACTGTTGTTTTTCTTTCTTCAGTGTTTCCATAGCCTGCTCCATATTCTGTATCTTTGCATTCTGCTCCACTACTATAGTAAAAAGTTTATCTTTTTCTAGCTCTATATTTGCAACATCTTTAGCTTGAGGATGATCTGTGGAGGGCAGCTTCAATTGCTTCCTCAATGCTTGGATATCTGCTTCCTTATTTTTTGTTAGCTCTTCTACTACTTTAACATCTTTAGAATCATGTCATAAATTTTTGACCAAATCCTCTAGAGATTTGATTCTATTATCCTTTGCAAATGAGGACATTTTTTCAATCTTTAATTGAGAGTTCATATTATTTAAAGATGACTGTAACTTAGAAAACAATCATGGCTGAGATGGTGAGTGATGAAAAGTGAGCTCCCTTGTCTGCTTATGTAGATCAATATGATCTATTTCATGTATTTTCTTAACGCCAATGGAAAATATGGAGGCTTTATAGTCTTCAACACTCCTGGGGTCTGGTACCATAGGTTCCATGAAAACCATCTGGAACTATCCTTTCTCTGCATCAAATGCATAAAGTAGTCTATGTTGGTGCATGGTTGTTTGCTTCCAAAACTCAAATTAAGTAGAAGCCTTCAGAGCTTCATTCTTCAACTTTATTTCTTTGTATTTGGAAAAGATACTCTGTTGATTAGGAACCTATGAACTGGTGGATATTGGAGATTAGACATTTGCTTCAACGGTAATTGATTGTACTATTTCTTATACTTGAGTAGAAGGAGTAATAGGTGTCATTGATAAGATCATTGTGGCTAGTTGTTATGTGTTTCCTTCGTCTGTAGTTTCATCCTGAATAGTTATTATTTGAGACCTAAACAGAGGATTAATTGGAGAATCTTATTTTTGAGTAGCCTTAGGGTCCTTTTTCTTCCTTTTAAAAACAATGAACTCTACATCTGGATTGTAAGAGTCTGTAGGATACATTGATTATCTTTCTCTTTTTTGCTCCTCTTAAAAAATAGGTGTCTGCATGGATGATTGAGTGACCAGTCGTTCTTCCGCTTCTTGTAAAGTACCTTCTATCCATTCTTCCTGAATGGAATATTGCTCAATCTCAGATCTCAGTGTGTATGTGCATAAGAGGTGATTTTTTGCTCCAGTCTAAGTTTAGAAATAATACCGTGAGGATCAAATGACCAAGAGAAGTTGAGCTTGAACTTCATTTGGCTCAAGATTGCATCTATTTCTTTTGCAGAAACTCTAGTATTAATAATGTATGGTCCTATGTGTGATTTGAGTTTAAATTGTGCCTTCTTATTGTAGGAAAAAAAGTGCACTTCATCCATGTTTAACATCTGCCTGTTATACTCCAATGCAAAAATCCTGATAGGTACAAAAATTGGCAATCTATATGGAGGCAATTCTGATCCATGAACTCTGATTTCGGTGTAGTTATAGTATAAATACCAATCTCCCACTTTGGCCTACTCTGATAAGTGTAAAAAATTCTTATCTCAGGAGAGATCCTTGGGATTACATCATTGCTTAACAAACATAGTGGAGTATACAAGAATTTGTCAACAAAATCAGTATAGGAATACTCCTTTGAGTTACTTCTAACCAGAGAAGTTCAGTGAATGACTAACCAAGCATTACCTTCTCTATCAATTTTCTCTAAATGGAATTTGAATTTATCTACATGATAATATAACATAAGATAAAATAGGACTCACTGGTATTTGAAAACACCTTATGCTTTGTAATTAACCCACTACTCATGGATTTCATTGGCTAAAAATTGACTATAGTTGAAAATTTGAGAAGGTTGTTTACCAACTGCAAACGTGGACAAAAATCCTAATACTATCTCATCTACCCACTGATCAGTATAGTATCCAAGCAATTGAGTTACCATGGAAATGACTTGCTTGGACATCTCAAGAAATATAGAAGCTGGATATGGGGGACTAGTCCTAGGCAGCTCAACATTCTCAAGAAGGAAATTTTCAAATATCTGGGCTCTCTAAGGGAAAGTGAGTTTGTTATACAATTCCATTAAGATTTCAGAAAAAAAACGGTGATAAGAAGGTTCATATTAATTTGTAGGGTCTGGCAGATGCTTTCAGGAGAAACAGAGAAGATAACTTCATTACTTTGGGAAATGACAACCCTTTGACTAGGTAAATACCTAAGGTGACACCAGACAGAGAATTCTGGGAAGAAATAAGTCTGGGGGAAGAAAAACTGTGGGAGAAAGGATTCCCATATGTTTAATTCGTCACTCTTGTCCATATAATTTTTGCTTGGCCCAATTGTGTAGATCATAAAGGTCAAATTCTGAAATGGTTTCTACAATTTTATGTTGGGTGTCTACTAAAGGGGCTTTGTTGAAATTTGGGACTAGTGGAATAAGTGGATTGTTCTCTGTGGCCTTCCATTTTCTCTTACGGTTCGACGTTTTATATGATAGAGAATCAAGTATAGAAGGAAAATGCTAAGAAGATTTGGATGGAAAACTCTGACAAAAGAAACTCTTAAACATAGTGTTACCTATGAAAGTTGTCGACTATAGGTTGGGAGAATTGATTTTCAACGCTAACAGTTGGCGAAAGAGGGTTCTTCATTTTGTAGAATCAAATAGCTAGCATAGGAACTGAATAATTGGCATTAAAGGGTTTTATATAATCAGGTGAATCAGGTGCATAACGGCCAATCAAATGTCTTTGGAGCGGGGGCTTAATTAACAAAAATAGGTATATGGCGGGAATAGATGTTGTAATGTTCATAAGATCTCGCGGGAGATTTCAAACAGTAACAAATAGGTGACATGGAAGGATGATAATGTGGCAGGACGGGTGGCAAGAGTCGAGTGGTCGGAGGTAACAGTTATGTGGCGGAAGATATGTGGCAGAGTGAATGACACTTGGCGGGATATGGTTGGCAAAGGATATAATCATTGGCGGGAGAAGAAGTGGTTTTTCGAGGGGGTGGGGGGGGTGTTGGTGGTTTATGGAATTGGGAGGTGACCCCAAAAAATCCTTTAGTGTTCACCACATATGCTTCGGCATTTTGGGCAGAGACCATAGTGGGGTGAATCAGAGTCGTTGCTGCCAGGGCGGACTTTATTTGCATGCGACAAGATTATTTTGTAGTATCTTAAATTTATAAAATGTGATAAAAACATCAAAATCAATTATCGTAAGTTTTAACTTAGCAACAAATTTAATATTTCTGAATCTGATAGCGACATCCAAATGTGCATCTCTAAAATTAATTTTTCTAGGGATTTCATTTCCTTTTTTCTCAATATTTTCATTTTTTTCTATATATATATATATATATATATAGATATTCTTTCTTTCTTTCTTTTTCATTTTTTGACATATAAATGTAAAAATGCAGAATAATGTTAGAACACGGACACCGTCACATGTTAAGATCAAGAAGTGTAAATCCAGTGTCCAAATTCCCACAAGTCGATCCCAAAAGTGTCTCCTATTTGTATATGGAGCATATGTGTTCAATACACTTAGCCTCTTCCTTAAACCTCATTTGTATCCCGTTAATATAATTCTAGTGAATGTTTTATATGCTTTAAACGAGAAACATCTTGAATCCCACATATCTGCTAGACCACCACTCAATGACCTAAATGCTCATTGCACAGACCTCCCAAGTAGGAAAGCTTTTTGATAATATTTCCATGGCGTGGGCTTTGTCAAACATTGTTTCTTGTATAAGAACAATGGATGGATGATTCAGACTAAAAATGGAACATAGGGATCTAAGTTTTTAAGGATGATAGGGATCTAATTTTCATCTTGGAGCAGTTGCAGCAGATGATTTTGCTTTAAGAACCCGTGAATCCTGACCCATTAGGTGGTCTGGAACATCATTGGAAAAATCAAGATTGTATGGAGCATATTGAGCATCCTCCAAGGCCTCCGAAAAGCGTATTGAAATCAACTGAGAGATCAAAGCAACTAGTAATATTCTTGTATTTAGTGGCTCGTTATTTTTGTAACTGTCACATTCTTCCTTTGTTACGAGTTGGGAATCACCCGTGTTATGTGGGAAAAAATCTTTTTAATTGTTAGAGTCTCCAACTCAATTACACACCGAGAAAGTAACGTGATATCTGAGTCATCTGATAATGTAGGAGATACATTACCTTGAAATCTACCAAAATGGATAGGCTCAACACAAAGGCCAATTTTACTCTTAATATAGACATCGGTGTATATGGCCGAGCATTCGAGATGCAGTCCATTAAAGATTTCCCTTTCAATTTTGTAGAAGCGAGGGAGATAGGGTGAATGTCTTGTTCGCGATTCTAATTAGTTTATATCATGTAAGGATCTCCATCCATTCATTTTTCCCCCACCGACAGATTGTTAAGGGCTAGTGGTTGTTCTAGAGCAACCTTGTGTTCAAAATGATGAGGTTTTAGTTGAGTGGCAATCAATCTATCCCTTATGTCTAATCTACCTACCATTTCCATTTTGAAAGTCTCAACTCCATCTTGGGCGACCACACACAAACCTTCATGGGCACTCAACCAACATATGTCTGATTGCATGGTATCCAATACATCGAAAAGGTTGTCTCGGTAGTCAATTTGTTGCCTAAAAGAGACTAACCCCAAAAGATGTCTAATGCACCAAGTAACCAACCCTTTAAATCTAGTTCTATAATGACCCATGCAACCTTTTTTTCTAAAGCCCCTGAGAAACCTTCATCAACATAGTAGAATTTGCCTATTTTATTAGTGATTTCCTTGATTGCAGCTTTGAACCACAGTTCAATTTTCTCTTGGGAGCTTCTTTGGATGGGTCAAATCCCATCTTCCATCTCTGTTGATCCAAAATGGATCCTAAAACCCTCTAAGTCTTCATATAATAAAAAATTATCGCAAGGGATGAACCTTTAAAAAGGGCGGATAACATTATTGGGAGAGAAAAACATGAAGAAATGACAAAAACAGATTCTATTGGAGGCTTGAATAACTTGGCACAGGAGCCGTCGGATCTGGCCGATCAACGGTCCAGATCCGATCGGCATATCACAATCGGCGATGGCAGGCGGAGGCTATCGGAGGCTACCATGTGAACGTTGCGACAACAATTAGCGCGAGTCAACGAGGACTGTCAATCAAGCAAGCAGATCGATGGCCCAGGTTAACCTGCAATATCGTGTCAGAAAATACAGTGGAGCACTTATACAAAGGCCCAGGGACTATGCGATGTGCGATTGCGATATCGCAATATCACATCGGAGCAATGCAAAGGAGTGGGGCCGATAACAAATGCAATTGTGATAGCCAGACCTGATAGGATTATGGATGAAATTTAAGATATTTTGAGTTTCGTAAAAAGGTGTTTATTTAATGTAAATTTGTGTTTTCGTTAAATAAAAAAAAAACCAAAGGAAATGTGAATTGGGCGATATAATGGACCCGAAATGGTTTTTAGATGCAACGATATATGTTTTGAGTTCCGAAACAAGCAGGATTTCGGGCGGGCCTTAGGCGGTAAGTGGTATTGGCCAAGCTCCACCCGAGCCCATACACTGGTTGCCAGTGGCTAGGCGCCGGAGAGAGAAAACCACCCTTTTCAGGTGGGTAATCTCTGGGCGCATAAGCCACCTGAAATCAATAATAATCGTTGGATCGAAGATCACTCATGATAGCGCCTGAAGACGGATCCGAAAGGATTATAAGGCAGAATTAATAACATTTCAGGTCCGAGAAAAGGCGTTTGGGCGGATATTTACAGTGTTTTTGTGTATTCTCTGTGTAAACAGAGAACGACTGTTTTAGTGATTTCCAAAGCGCCGATGGTCCCTTTCGTTGCGGAACAGGTGGCCACCATCCCTGAAGACGTTTAGCAAATGATTGCTCAACGCTCAAAGGGGATCTGAGCAGATAGAGGCCGGAAGCTAGAAAGCCCAGAAGAGGAAATGAAGAGACAACGCCGATTGGATTAAAAGCCACTGAATGATAGAGATAGAGGCAAGTAGTGTTGAGACAGAGAGAAAACAGAGACAGAGAGTCAGTGAGGAAAGTCTGTGTACTTAGAAAGACTTGCGGGATCGAAGTAAAGCCTTGTTGTTTTGTATCTATTGTGTGAGACCCAAACTGATCTCACTTTTGTAAAATTCTGTTCTTGAAGACATAATAGAGAGGTCACCACTGAAGGCTGGACCAGAAGACATAGTCCAGGAGAGTTGGGTGAACTCCTTGATTATCTTGTTGTGCTATGTGTGTGTGTGTCTGTTATGTATCTTTAATTGCTTCATTGTCTATATTATTCGCAATCTTTTCGATCCGTTGCACTAAGTAATATAGGCAAATCCATGCACATGAGTCTGTAATACCTTAATATTAGTCTAAGATCTCATTTTCAGATCAAGTGGTATCAAAGCTTTAGGTTTGCTAAGGTTAGACAAGCTTGTGCTAGATTGTTGAATGCTAACTAGGTCAAAGCTCAAACTAGGAGAAGGAGAACTTGTTGAGGCTAATCCAGAAATTGGAAGAGTCTATCCTAGGAGGAGAATGGCAGAACAAACCCCATTGGAATCAGAATCTCAGTTCATGGACAGTTTCATGACCATGAGAGCCATGGTGGAAGAGATGTATCGAGAATTTAAGAAAGGTCGAGGTGAAAGTACTTCAACCTCCAAACAAGACAAAGGAGCAGAGGAACCTTCTCTAGATGCCCCAGAGGGAAAAGGGAAAGGGGAAAAGCTTCCTCCATCATATCCTCCACCATCACCTCCATCATCTTCATCTCCTAGCCCTGAAAAGAAAAAGAAGAAAACATATGTGATTAAATTGGATGTGAAAGTTGATTTTCCAATCTATGATGGAGAATTAAATGCAGAAAAGCTAGATAGCTAGATTAGATAGATTGATGTATATTGCAGGGTACAAAACATTGATTCTGAGAGGAGAAAGATTCAGCTAGCTAACCTTCGCCTTGGAGGAACTGCACTAGTGTGGTGGGAAGGCAGGACACAAGCTAATTTGAAGAAGCATGGTAAAATTATTTCTACCTAGAATGAATTTGTTTCTACCATTAAAAAACAATTCTATCCACTAGCTTATATGCAACAGATGAGTTGGCAAACTCTTTTCCAATTAAAGGGGAAAAGTGTACAAAGCTACACCCAGGAATTTAGAAAAAGAGCTTTAACTCTAGGCATTTCTCTAGACTCACCTGAAACTTTGTTGAAGTATATAGGTGGTTTGCATAGCTATTTCAAGCACACCATTCTCATGTTTAACCCCACTATCCTAGATGATGTATCAGTTCAGGCTACACATCTAGAGGCTAGAGGAAAGAATTTGAACCCAGAGATTGGGGGATCATCAAAACCCTCTGCAAGCAAGAACAAGGAAAAGAAGAAGCAAAAATGGAAAGAGAGGAAGGCAAACGCTGTACAGAAAGACAAACCTTCGTGCACGCACTGCAAGAAGGATGGGCATGATGATGAACACTGTTGGTCTTTGCATCTAGAGCTGAAACCAAAGAAGTTAGATGGTAAAAAGAAGAAAATTGTTGTTGCTATTCAGAAAGATTTGGGGTTAGACTCAGGTGATGAAACAACAGTCACAGCCACAGGCATAAAAGGTAAAAATTCTAAAGCATCTACAAGTAATTCTGCACAATCTATTTATAATGAAGATAATGAGAGGAAAAGACGTGAGCTTTTTCATATTAGAGTTATTTCCAAGCACCAAAAGATTGATACTTTATTTGATAGTGGTTCACAAGTAAACTTGATTTATGAAAAAATTGTAAAGAAGTTGGGCTTCCTAACAACACCTCACAAGAAGCCATATCCATTAGGTTGGGTATGTGATAAAGCAAAGCTACAAGTGACTAGACAATGTAAACTTAGGTTTGCTATTGGGTTTTTTAGATGAGGTTGAGTTGGATATAGTTCTCTTAGATATATGTGGTATTGTTTTAGGAAGTCCTTACTTATATGATAGAAAAGCCATTTTCTATGGAACTGAAAATAAGTATCAACTCACTAAAGATGGAACATAATATATTGTAAGAGCTCATAAACTCAAAAATAACTACTCTCTCATAAACTCAGGGCAGATGAAAAGAATTGTAAATTCATGCAAGCAATTTTTACTAATGGTTGTAAAGGAAAAGACCCCCGATAAAACCAATGTATTCGAACACTGTGAGGCTAAATAGAAAGTTGATTTAGATAAAGTTGTTTTAGAATATGATATCCTATTTCAAGAACTAAAGGTTTTCCACCCAAAAGGGAAATAGTACATGATATTCATTTGCAGCGAGATGCTCCATTGCCTAACATCGGAATGTACAGGTTATACATTTTAGAGAATGCAGAGATCAAGAAGCAGGTATAGGAGCTGCTCGATAAAGGGTTCATAATACCAAGCACATCACCATGTGGATCTCCAACCGTGTTGGTGAGAAAGAAAGGTGGTTCGTGGAGGATGTGCATTGATTACAAAGCACTGAATAAAATAACGATCAAGAATCACTATCCTCTTCCTCGCATAGATGATCTATTAGATTAGTTAAAAGAAGCAGTTTACTTTTCCAAGTTGGACTTGCGTAGTGGCTATCATCAGGTCAGAGTTGCAGAACAAGATGCATGGAATATTGCTTTCAAAACAAAGCAAGGGCTATATGAATGGTTGGTTATGCCTTTTGGCTTAACTAATGCTCCTACCACTTTCATGAGAGTTATGAATGATGTACTCAGACCTTTTATTGATGATTTTGTAATTGTATATTTAGATGACATTCTTGTTTTCAGTAAAACATGGGAAGAACATTTGAAGCATGTAAAGCAGACTTTAGATGTTTTGAAAAGAGAAAATCTCTATGTGAAGCTATCAAAATGTGAATTTCGCAAAACATCTTTAAATTATTTGGGTCATATTGTAGGGGGGTGGTGAATTGAAGAAAGATCCCTCTAAGGTTGAAGTCATTGTGAACTGGCCTAAACCCAAATCTGCTACAGAAGTTAGGAGTTTCCTAGGAGCAGCATAATATTGGAGAAAGTTTATTGCTAACTTTTCCTTGATTGCAGCTCCCTTACATGCTTTAACAGGATTGAATAAGGTGTTTCAGTGGGGAGGCAAACAGCAGAAAGCCTTCGACACCTTGAAAGAAAAAATTAGTACAACACCAGTACTAGCACTGCCAAATCTTCAACGACCATTTGAGATTGAAACAGATGCCAGTGACTATGCCATGGGAGCAGTGTTGATGCAACACAGTAAACCCATATGTTATCATTCTGAGACATTTACTTTTGCAGTAGTTAATTATCCCACATATGATAAAGAATTGTATGCATTGGTACAGAGTGTGAAAAAGTGGAAACATTACCTAATGGGCAAAGAAACAATTATACATACAGATCATCAACCACTTCAGTATTTGCACTCACAAACTAAATTGCAGCAATCAAGACACTATAGGTGGATGGGTTTTCTACAACAGTTTCATCTTGTCATTAGATATAAGAAAGGCATACACAATAAGGTTGCAGATATGCTATCAAGACCAATCATAAATGCATCTACTATACTTCAGCATAACTCAATATTGCATGAAAGCTACATTGAACAATATGCTCAAGATATAGATTTTAAAGATGTATATGCAACCTTAAGTCATGGCAAACAAGTAGAAGAATTGGATTATTATGTTAAGGACCAACTCTTGTATCATTTTGGAAAGTTATGCATTCCACAAACTAAAAGAGTTAACCTAATCCAAGAAGCACATACTTCTCTTATATCAGGTCATTTTGGTGTAAGTAAAATAATTACACAGTTGCAAAGGTTCTGTTATTGGCCAAGAATGCATGAAACAGTTTCTAGATATATTAGAGGGTGTACCATGTGTGCTAAAAGCAAGCCTAGCAATAGAAAATTAGGCTTGTACACTCCACTTCCAGTTCCTTCTCGTCCTTGGGAAAGTGTTTCCATGGACTTTGTTGGGGGATTGCCAAAATCTAGAAAGGGTCATGATTATTTATATGTTATTGTGGACAGGTTCAACAAAATGTGTATTTTAATACCTTGTAACAAGCATATTACAGCTGAACAAACAACAAAGTTGTTCTTTAAACATGTGTGGGTTCATTTTGGGCCACACACTTCCATTGTATCTGATCGAGGTTATTGATTTGTTGGGAAGTTTTGGCCAAGTCTGTGGGAATTGATGGACACCAAATTGAAGAAAAGCAAAGCATTTCATCCACAAACAGATGGCCAAACAAAGGTGGTCAACAAGACAATGATCCAGTTTCTCAGGGGCTATTGCAGCAAGCATCCCAAGCTTTGGGATGAACATTTATGTTATGTGCAACATGCTTACAACCGTGCTAAACACTCTTCTACACAGAGATCTCATTTTGAGACTTGTTTTGGTTTTACACCAAAGTCTCCCTTGGATTTTTTCTTTAGTAAAGACATAACAGTTGATGGACACAGTGATGTGGACAAAGCAACCAAGTTCATTGAACAGATCCAAGAAATTCACCAGGCAATACAGGAATAGCTGGAAAGAAGCCAGGCCAAGTATAAGGCAAGGCATGATAAGCATCGAATTGAGCATAACTTCCAAGTTGGTGATCAAGTCTGGCTGTACATCAGCAAAGACAGAATGCAAGGTGAAGGTAAGAAGTTGAAGCCAATAAGGTATGGGCCTTTCAAGATACTTGAGAAAATTGGTGAAAACGCTTTTTGCCTTGATTTTCTAGCTTATATGCATATCTATTCAGTCATTAATGCAGAGAACTTGAGACTATATGAACCTTCATTGATTGAAGATCCCGGAGAGCAAAGTCAGTTGCCTTCTATTGATGATATGTTGCCTGAATATCTCAATGAGTTGCAGGAAGACACAATTCTGCACAGGAAGGTGAGAACTACGCGCAGAGGGGATGTTGAGTACCTCAAAATCGGACTCAAAGGTTCAAAACTAAGCAGTGAAAGATGGATAAAGATTGGACAAGTGAGGAAGTTATATCTTCACTTGATTGATGCTTAAAAACCAACTTTTGGTGGTCCAAAAGCTTTTTCAGTGGGAATGCGTGATCCAAAATGGATCCTAAAACCCTTTAAGTCTTCATATAATCAAAAACTATCACAAGGGATGAACCTTTAAAAAGGGTGGATAACACTATCGGGAGAGAAAAACATGAAGAAATTACAAAAACAGAGTCTATCGGAGGCTTGAATAACTTGGCATGGGAGTTGTCGGATCTGGCTGATCAACGGTCCATATCTGATCGGCATATCGCAATCGGCGGAGGCTATCGGAGGCTACCATGCGAACATTGTGACAGCGATCAACACGAGTCAGCAAGGACCATCGATCAAGCACACATATCGACGGCCCAGGTTAACCCGCAATATCGCATCGGCAAAATACAGTGGAGCACTTATACAAAGGCCCAGGGACTATGCGATGTGCGATTGCGATATTGCAATATTGCATCGGAGCAATGCAAAGGAGCGGGGCCGATAACAAATGTGATTGTGATAGCTGGACCCGATAGGATTATGGATGAAATTTAATATATTTTGAGTTCCGTAAAAAGGTGTTTTTAGTGTAAATTCGCGTTTTCGTTAAATAAACGAAAACCAAAGGAAATGCGAATTGGGCGATATAACGGATCCGAAATAGTTTTTAGACTCAACGATATATGTTTTGAGTTCTGAAACGAGTAGGATTTCAGGCGGGCCGTAGGCAGTAAGTGGTATTGGTCGGGCTCCACCCGAGCCCATACACTGGCTGCCACGTGGCTAGGCGCCGGAGAGAGAAAACCACCCTTTTCGGGTGGGTAATCTCCGGGCGCATAAGCCACCCGAAATCAATAATAACCGTTGGATCAACGATCACTCGCGATAGCACCCGAAGACAGATCTGAAAGGATTATAAGGCAGAATTAATAATATTTCAGGTCCGAAAAAAGGCATTTAGGTGGATTTTTACAGTGTTTTTATGTATTCTATGTGTAAACAGAGAACGACTATTTTAGTGATTTCCAAAGTGCCGATGGTCCCTTCCGTTGCAAAATAGGTGGCCACCATCCCCAAAGACGTTTAGCAATGATTGTTTAACGCTCAGAGGGGATCTGAGTGGACAGAGGTTAGAAGCAAGAAAGCCTAGAAGAGGAAACGAACAGACAACGTCGATTGGCTTCAAAGCCACTGAATGACAGAGACAGAGGCAAGAAGTTCTGAGACATAGAGAAAACAAAGACAGAGAGTCTGTGAGGAGAGTCTGTGTACCCAGAAAGACTTGGGGGATCCAAGTAAAGCCTTGTTGTTTGTATATGTTGTGTGAGACTCAAACTAAGCTCACTTTTGTCAAACTCTGTTCTTGAAGACATAATAGAGAGGTCACCACTAAAGCCTGGACCAGGAGATGTAGCCCAGGAGAGTTGGGTGAACTCCTTGATTATCTTGCTATGTGATGTGTGTGCGTGTCTGTTGTGTATCTTTAACTGCTTCATTGTCTATATTATTCGCAATCTTTTCGATCCGTTGCACTAAGTGATATAAGTGAATCCATGCACATGAGTCTGTAATACCTTAATATTAGTCTAATATCTCATTTTTAGATCATCTGTAATGTGAGATTCAACCTGTATGTCAAAATATGAAGCCAAAATTTCTCCATCCATGTCTTCATTTTAACCCCAGTCATTTTGTTATAAGTCCAGCAACCAACAAGGCCCCACAGCTTGAGTCTCTCAGCATCCTCCCAGTATGTATCAACCCCCAGCAAGAGTCTTTCCACCATTTCAACCACTCTGATCGGCTTACATTTGGGTCTCTTGTTCTTCTTGTCTAGTCTGGCCCACTTTGATTTGCCAAAAGTGATCCAACCAAACCTTCCGACAATGGCTAGTCAATGTCAGTTGGTGCCTTGTTCGAACTTTTGTTTTGAACCAGAGTTTGGTTAACATATTGCTTTGTGGCAATGGTTACATTGATCAACCCTTCGACGTCAGTGATATAGTCTATATTGATTTCTTGACCGGTCATTGGGGCAGCGGAGATGAGTCAATAATTTAAAACACTCAACAATGTTGAGTTGGACAAAGGTTGGCCAAAAATATCATACTTAGACCCCAACCAAAATAGTCAATAGACACAATGTTCAACAATGTTAGAGGCATTGACCCTTTTCAGTATTGGTATATATTCCTATGAAAATATCTTGTAATTTTATTACTAAAAATAAAAATACATTTTGTAACTGTTGAGACGCATTCATGGGATATCCAAATGGCCTACACAAAATCAAGCAAAAGCTCCAAAAATCAATCCCCCAACAGAGGAAGCCTAGAGGACTAAACACAAAACATAACCTGGGGTCGAAGCCCCTACACAATACATAATGGAGCAAAGGGTCATATTCAATCAATCCCAAAGGTCCAAACCCAAAAGGGTCAAAATTCTCATGAATATTTTCTCTCGCTACATTGTGGCACAGGTAGCAAAGTCCATATTTTGAAGAAGAGAGGCCACCACTTCCGAAAAAAATCCTTCTAGTTATATCTACTCATTTGTCATTTATGGAATAAAATACAAGTGTTTGAATGCAACTAAGCAAGATGTAGAGCTTTTCCTACTATTCCACATATTCTCCAATCCATTTCAATTTTTTTTTATTTTGGTGGAATACTTTGACAGTTTTCTAGAGTGGACCTTGCACTTCTGCGCTCATGGGAGGTAGAATTTCCCACTTGACATGTCTAACATCATATGTCTTTGTAATTCACAAAACACTTTTATTGTTGTCTTGTTCTTTGGCGATGAGAAACATAACAAACGAAAAGAGATCAATTAATGGGCATATCAACTCCACAACACTAGGTATCTGACGCGAAGTCATAAATAAAAACAAAGTTCATGGCCTCTCAACTAGAGGGATTACATACCCCAATCATAACCATTTTCCGATCCACAAAAACACAATGATAGAAGCAGGGAGTTCCATAACAAGAAAAAATAAATAAATAAAAATAAAAATCGAATTTAAAGGAGTCTATCCCGAGTGCCCTACCACTTATCTTAGTTGATGTTCCTTTAGTAATAGTTTGAATCAAACTCGCTAGTCTCAAAAATATCTATATCCTTGTAAAATCATGGGCTACTCAGCATAGCCTCCCAACTTTTACACACGGCGTTGAGGATATCATGTGACTTGTAAGTCACTCAACAAACATTCTCAATCGATTTTGTTTGAAATGTTCAAAATAATATCCATTAATCCCACCACAAATCCTCAAGTTACTTGAAATTAAATAAAACACAAGTAATAAAAAAATCACAAATATTAGAAACCAATCAACTATGCTAAAAAAATAAATAAAGGATATGAACATGCATGAGAATATCCTTTATTTTTTTAACATAGCTAATTTGTTTCTAATATATGTGATTTATTTATTATTTGTGTTTTGGCTAATTTCAACTTAAGTATTTGTGATGGAATTTAAGGATATTATTTCAAACATTCCAAACAAAATCGAACAAAAATGCCCCTAAGAGTGACTTACAAGTCATATGATAACCTCAAAGTCGTGTCAAGAAGTTGGGAGGCTACGCCGAGTAGCCCACAGTTCTAAAATTATCTCTGAGACTAACGAGCAATTGCTATGTTTGATTCAAGCTATTCCTAAAAAGACATTAGTTGACAATAAGTTGCAAGGCGCCCTCGTTTATGGTCTAACTATGTATGACCATATCCAGAGTACTATTTATGACCCTCTCCAGAGTATCTAAGATCGACTCCCTCCAATCCACAATTTCTTGATGGAATTGCCCACCTTTGTCACTTTGTTTTCATAGATCAATAAGTGGTTATGGTTGGGGGATAAAATCCATCCAATTGGGAAGCTATGAACTCAATGTTTATGTATGATTTCACATCTAACACATAACATTAGTGAGCCAATATGCCAATTTTTCAATCCTTCTTTTCTTGTTTTGTTTCTCTCAATGAGCTTATCTACATCACTAAAGTACAAGACAACAATAAAAGCACTCTAAGAACTACAAAGGCATATGATGTTATACATGACAAATGGGTGGTTTTGCCTCCTATGAGCCAAGAGCAAGATCAATGCCACAAGGTCTTTTTCAATGGAAAATGGAAAACTTAATGTGATCAATACGTACACCGCTAAAGCACAAGGTCAATTCCAAAATATTGCCAATGTTTTCAACCACAATAAAGAAAATTGGAGTAGAGTGAAGAATATGTGGAGTGATAGTAAAAGTCTAATATAATGCTTAGTTGCATTAGGGCACTTGTATTTCTTCCATATCCAACAAATGAGTAAATATAACGAGGAAAACTTTTGGGAAGTTGTGGCATGTCTTCTTAAAATAATGGACATTGCTACCTACACCACAATGCGTAACAAGATATTTGTGAGGTGATTCTACCAATCGTAAAAGGTGTTACAAGTACCACAACTTTAAAACATGGTTTCTTATTGAGTTGCCAATGACTTTAACAAATTTGTTCAAAGTTCAATAATTGTGGAGCTATATGCATCTTCACTTTAATGCACAATTAAGAATTATGTTAAAAGTAGTTTCTCCCTTGTGTTGTAGTAGGAAATATTTTACACATTCCAACCATTTTGTAGTATTCATCCACTAATTTTCCTATTAGAAAAAATCAGCAGTTTATCAAATATATCTAATTTCCATTTGTGTGTGAATTATTTTGGTTTCTTATTTGCAAGTGTGCATTTTTCAATTTTAAAGTACAGATATTTTTCTTATTGGACACATCAAGATGTATTTAATAAGTTACCATCCCTAAGAGTTTTGAGTAAACATATTGAGTGCCTTTCAATTTTCTATTTACCTTCAATATAAAGAACTTGAAATAGCAAAACGAATAGAGCCCAAATATGAAAAGACAATCTAGGAAACAATCAATAAATTGAATCTCGTGATATCATGATATCTAACCAATAAACTTGCTTTTAAAACTTTATAGAAATAAATAGATGTTTAAATATTTATTATAAGAAATATCAAAGATGGGCATGAATACTAAATGGAGTCTACCAAGGCGGAGGAATTGCCCGGACGGTCAAAAGTGGCCGGAATCCAGGGAAAAATTTTCAAAAAAATATTGTACAGCCAATGTTTGAATCGTGTTTTTGATAGTGGAGATGGATTCAGAACCATCAAAAACATCTAGGACACTTAAATTTTGAAGTTTAACAATTGTTAATTTAGATTTACAAAAATCCTTGCCAGATTTTCTCTAAATATGACCAAAATTTGCATAACTTCCCTGGCAATTCCTCCGGCTTGTTAGACAACAATTAAAGAAATGATTGCTCAAATAATATGCAATTGTATTCTAAATCATACACATTTAAAAAATAACATAGTGGAACAGAAAAATGCAAGTGTATTTTTTATATAATTGTTTAACAAATGTCTTTTAAACAATTTAACAAAATGTTCTTTAAATTGTTTTAAAAAACCAAGGCAGCTCAATTGGCGACCATCATGTTCACATTTCCAATAACTCAAGCTACCCCAAATAAAAAAAATAAAAAAATCATAAATTGCTAAATATTTGAACTTCTTAAATTTTTAACTTGAAATGTTTAAATCAAATTATAAATTTTAAATGTATTTTGGTTTATTTTTTATCGAGCCAAAACCCAAATACCCACATTTAATTTTAATTATAAAGTTATATGGTTCAAATAACAATGTCTATAACCTCAAATATAATGTTGCCATTGAAAAGTCATATATCTCAGTTTAATTTTATTGAGTCTAACTCTAATATCATGCTTTGGTTTAATTATAAAGTTGTTTTATGGTTTAAATAAAAACACATATTAACGTAGGGTTACCCCTGCTTACACCCACAGTATGCATGTAAAATGCATAAACACATCTATCCCAAGAATTTAACTTTCTAAGGAGTCAAATCTTTAATAACAAGAATGGTTAAGACCCCATTAATCAATTCTCACGTGGGATGACTTCAAAAACCCAACATAGGCTAACCCCTAGCCCATATATACTTATCGGGAGTTTAATCAACCCGCGAGCCTTCATATAAGACTTTATTAGTCTTTCATTAATCCCTCCTATCAAAACTTTTAAAATCCTCATAGCCTCCATTTAAACCTTCATTAATCCTTTAGCCCGTGTATATAACCTTCCCTCTTTTAAATGTGGGTTACATATATTTTAACACGTATAAACCTTCTTATCGGCGCTATTTTCCTTTATAAGTCTTTTACAAAGAAAATACCACAAAACATTCATAAACTTACCTTTTCCGCTTTTATACGGCCTCTACACACTTCCCGAGGTTACCTTTATCGAAATCAGGGATCGCTCCTCCGCGAGTCACATTATATATATATATATATATATAGAGAGAGAGAGAGAGAGAGATATATATATATATATATATATCACTCCTTTCCCTCCAATATGCGACTATTAGAACGATAATATATGTTTTAGCCTTAAAAGACTCAGCACAACACTTTAACGCAAATACATGGAACACACAGAAAACTCACTCCGAACACACATAACGGATCTCAAATCTCATAAACTCACATATATAAATATCGTCGGGTCCGCTTCTTCAAACCTCTCCACAGCACTCCGCCAATCATTCCAATATCTGATACCTCCGATCTCCGCTTTCCGCTTATCGGCTATCGTTGCATCGCTTCATTGTTATTTCGCAAGTCTATGGCCGCTGTCCTTTAACACCTCCAACTTCCGATTTGCAATTAGATCGCGACCATTGATCTGGTTCTGATCCAATAGTCCTCGATCAATCGGCGATTGCTCATCACAACTGCCAAAGCTCGGTTCTGATAACTTCAAAAATGGATTTCGCCGATGCATTTTAATCCTGGTCATTGATCATAAAGATCTAATGGCTACGGTTCACCAATACTTCATTTCTTTCGCCCTTATCCTCACTTGGGTTTTCTTTCCCATTTCTTCAGTTTCTATGGTTTTCGGGTTTTTCTTCAAGGGTTCCCATTCTTTGCTGCTTCTGCTACGCGACTCCTCTTGGCTTAACCTCTCATGCTCCTTTAATCAATGTCATCCCAGATCATTTCTTGATCCTCCAATGGATTCAAAGATCCATTATGAATCTCTGGCTTGTTCTTCTCCTCTCTACTCCGCCTCGACTATGTCTGCATACATAAACTATGCAGATCTCTGAATACATCAATCAATACTCGACTCACATGCTTACACTTAGGATTGAATTCTCTGTATATAAATATAAAAAACCAACAATTACATATTGAGACTCTATCTCTCAGCCTAATCCTCTAATATCAGTGGCCCTTTGTTCCTCTCTTGCCTGTAGGCTTACAGTCACACTCTCGTTCTGGCTGGCCTGGCTTCACTTGGCTAACTAACCTCTCCAACCTCTCTTTTTTTCTTTTCAATACATCATTAGCAGTTTCTTTACAGTTGAGGAACTATTCCTCAGTTACTTTTCAATTTATTCAATAGTTTCTTCAAACTTATTCCTAACTAATCATAATCCTCTCATGTTTTACACTCGAGAACATTTACAAATATGTCTCACAATATCTAATTAATCCCTATTTTCATTAGAATTACTCAAAGGCCTAAATATTTACATTAATTCAATACTTAGGAAACTAACTTCTTTGAAACACAAGACCCCCTATGTCTACTAAAATACAATGACATTGTTGAGTTGAATGCTCCTGCTTCAAACTCCCAAGGTAGAAAATAATCATGATCTCCTAATCATGTGTCTTCATATGTTGTTAGAAAAAACCTCCAGGGTTCCAAACTTTAGTTTGCAACCGCCCAAATGCTTTGCTCCTTTATTGTTGTTGCAAGTATGTTGTCCTTTGTTTCATTCTCCTTTCTTTTCTTCCCTTCTCAATCAGCGTCACCTTCTGATCGATCACTCCTTCTGTCATCAGCGTCCTCCATCTGAGCTGCTTCATCATTAGCTTCCACAGTTCTTCTATCTCCAAGTCCAGCGCATCTTTAGTCTAGTACACATCTTCTCTTTCTCTGGTCTTCAAATTATTGTTGCTTTCCTCCAACTTCTGCAGCTTCATGCTTTTCTCTTCTGTGGCTTCCTCTTCTTGCATCAAACCTTCCTCAACATCTGCAACAAAATCTGCATTCACAAACCAATTATTAAAGCACGAAACATAAGGCCTTGGTGCCTCTTCTCTCCTTGGCAACAATTTAGCTTGTTGCTCTATTTTCTCCTCCTCTAACAACACATCAGTATGTTGTTTTGAATTCTCAAAAGAATTCACGAGATTATCAACGATTCTCTCCTCCACATCATCTGCGCCAATTATGTCTCCTTGTCTTTGTTCACTGTAGTGAACTTCATTCTCATTGAGTTCTGATTTTACAATCTGAACTCTTACCTTTTGGTCTTCTAGCCTTTCTTCCAAAAGACTTAACTCATGCCACAAATTTGCCATCTCGCTAGGAATTTCTCCCAAAATTTTTATAGAATCCCTACTATCTTCTTCTTTGTCACAAGCATAGCTTATTGGTGACTATTTCTTCATTCGAAAGACGGTCATCATCATACTTTGCTTGGCAACTTTCAGCTTCATTCAAGACAATTCCATAAGATGGTTTGTTTTCTGCAATACCTGCATTCACACACAATTTGTCAATTTTGAACCCACAAGATTTCATGATCTCATTTGATGATTCAATCATCAAATCCTCCTGTTGTTCCAAGTCCTCTACATGACTCAGAAAATATTCAATGGTCTTCTCAGCCTCTTCAAGCCCTCCACTTGGTTGCTTGATATCCTTTTCTACTTCTTTTAGAAGAGAATTTAGGTTGTGCCTATCTTCTTCCTTTTTTATGACAATATTAGAAAATTGTCCTTCTTCATGTGTTCCACTTGCAACTATACACAAATTACCAAATTTAAAATCATGTGACTCTTTGACCTCACTTGAAGTTTCAGTCTTCAAGTCTTCATCTTCACCCTGTTCTGGTTCACAAATAGATTCTTCCTTTTCCAACTCAAGCCCTCTGAGTTCTTCCACCTGCCACTTTACTTGCTTCTGTTGTAGTCTTCTATGTAGCTTAGACCACTTCATTGCCTTTTTCCTCAAGGCCCAACTTTGTCTTTGGTTTTCCTCAAGTATCATCTTTAATACATTGAGTTGTGCTTTTATCTCTGCAATTTCCTTGTCAATCTTCTATTGATTCATCCTCTTGCCATTTGCCTTGGCAACCTCTTTCTTCATCTTTCTTCTGTTGTGGTCTTCCTCAAAACCTCTGCTATTCTTATGAGTTCCTCGTACTCACTATGAGTTGTACTAAAACCTCTACAAAAAAAAGTCCTTATTGCAACTTACCTCACCAAGCTTTCCTATGTACTTGGTCTTTTGGCAAGTACTTGGTTCTCTACCTCTAGAACCTCCTTTAAGCACTTCTCTCTGCTCCTTCTAGGCTTCAACTCAACTGCACCTTTTAAGAACACAACTGTCCTCTTGTATTTCAATCAGCATGAAATACTAGGTGTTGACCACTTCTTCTTTTACTTAAAAAGTCTTGCCAACTTCCTTCATCCTTTAGCAATTCTACCCACATCCTCTGTGGAATTGCCTTTGTGATCTACAACAATCCCTCTGCAGTAACAAGTCTCCTTCTTGCTACATATGCTTCACTAAGCTTCTCTCCTCTGAGCTCAATGTGTTAGCATTTCTCTGGTTCTTTCCTCTTGAACCAATTGGGTACTCCTCACTCTAGATTGTTGCAACCTTCTTCTTCTTATGTTGTTACTTGTGCATTAGTGTAAAAACACATATTCTCCAATTTTCAAATTAATTTAAAACAAAACATGTCATCTCAACTTCAAGATCTCTGCATGATCTTGTTCCACCATTCTCCTATACTTTGAATGGATTGTTCTTTGTCTCCTTGCATCTGCAAATTCTGCTATATATCACCTTCTGTGTGCTTACTGTTTTTTAGATTAAAATCTAATCTCCCTTGCCTGCATAAACATCTTAAAACATAACTCTAAGTTTTCTCAAGGAGCTTCAACTTGCTCTTATACCAATTGACGCAGGGTTACCCCTGCTTACACCCACAGTGTGCATCTAAAATGCATAAACATATATGTCCCATGAATTTAACTCTCAAAGGAGTCAAATCTTCAATAACAAAAATGGTTAAGGCCTCATTACTCAATTCCCATGTGGGATGATTTTAAAAACCCAACATCATGAATTTAACTCTCTAAGGAGTCAAATCTTCAATAACAAAAATGGTTAAAGCCTCATTACTCAATTCCCATGTGGGATGACTTAAAAACCCAACATAGGCTAACCCCTAGCCCATATATACTTATCGAGACTTTAATCAACTCGTGAACCTTCATATAAGACTTCATTAAAGCCTTTCAATAATCCCTCTTATCAAAACTATTAAAACCCTCATAGTGTTCATAACCTTTCATCTTTTAAATGTGGGTTACATATATTTTAACACGTATAAACTTTCTTATCGGTGCTATTTTTCTCTATAACTCTTTTACAAAGGAAATACCACAAAACATTCATAAACTTACATTTTCCATCGTTATACAGCCTTTGCACACTTCCCGATGTTACCTTTATCGCAATCGGGGATCGCTCTTCCGCGGGTCACATTATATATATATATATATATATATATATCACCCCTTTCCCTCCGATATGCGACTATCGGAACAATAATATATGTTTTAGCCTTAAAAGAGTTTGCACAACACTTTTAACGCAAATACATGGAACACACAAGAAACCCACTCCAAACAGAGATAACAGATCTCAAATCTTATAAACCCGCATATATAAATATCATCAGGTCCGCTCCTACAAAGCTCTCTGCAACGCTCTATTTCACAAGTCTATCGTTGCTGTCCCTTGACACCTTCGACTTCTAATTTGTGATTAGATTGCGACCATTGATCTAGTTCCAATCCAATGGTCCTCAATCAATCAACAATCGCACATCACAATTGCCAAAGCTCGATTCTGATAACTTCAAAAAAGGATTTCGCCGCTACAATTTAATCCTAGTCGTTGATCGTAAAAATCTAACGGCTACAATTCACCAATACTTTCACCCTTCTCCTCACTTGAGTTTCTTTCCCATTTCTTCAATTTCTATGATTTCCGAGTTTTTCTTCAAGCATTCTCGTTCTTCATTGCTTCCGCTACGCGACTCCTCTTGGCTTAACTTCTCATGCTCCTTTGACCGATGTCATCCTAAATATTTCTTGATCCGTCAATGTATTCAAAGATCCATTACAAACCTCTGGCTCGTTCTTCTCCTCTCTACTCTGCCTCGCTTATGCCTACATACATAACTTATGCAGATCTTTGAATACATCAATCAATACTCTACTCAATCAAATTAATAACAAAATCAGCCACCATTTAAATCTAGAAGAATAAACCATAAATCGTGCATACTAGACAATCACAACCTCTTGACTGTAAATTTCAAATGCGTGACGACTTATGAATCTCAACAAGAGAACACCACTAGAATGTTCAACAACGAGTATAAAATAGAAACAACTATCTTCAAACATTGAGATAGAATAGGAAGACCTATTAACTTCTGAATCTCAAATATTGTCTACAAGTTAAAACCAGCAAAACACTATCAGAATGTGCCACAACGAGATTAAATTCAAAACATCTTCAAACATAGACATAACAAATTTTATTGTACATACACTCCATCATACCAACTCTATCACAAATAAAATTAATAACATGAGAAGCCGCATCTTCAACACTGCTAACAAGATTAACAACAGTCAATTGAATCTAGAAAACCATCACAACCTCAACTCCAAATCTTAAATCCATGATGAACTTTTAACTGTTAATGCGAGAATTGTCTACAGAGATCAAACCAGTGTGCAATGAACATAAAAACAAAACTATTATCGAACATGAAGATAAAAACAAAACAGCTATTATCAAACATAGAGATAACACAGAATAAAATCAAAACAACTATTCTCAAATATAGAGATAACACAGAATAAAATCAAAACAACTATTCTCAAATATAGAAATAACACAGAATAAAATCAAAACAACTATTCTCAAATATAGGGTTAGCATTATCACCGCCAGATTTTATTGGCATTCGATTAAACCCTTCATTGGGTTAGCATTATCACCGCCAGATTTTATTGGCATTCGATTAAACCCTTCATTGCTACTATACTGTCAACTTACACTGCGTTAACACACACAAAATTAATAACATTAAAAGTCACATCTCCAACCCTAACAACATTAATCAACCAGAATCAACCCTAATATATTCAAAGAACTATATTGTCAACTTACACTGCCTTAACACACAAATAAAATTAATAACATCAAAAGTCACATCTCCAGCCCTAGCAACACTAATCAACCAGAATCAACACTAATATATTCAAAGAATCAAGCAGGATCAACCCTAATACATTCCAAGCAGGGAGTAAACCATGTCAACCTCTTACATCTGAATATCAAATCCATGAAAACATATCTTAACTTCTTATCTCAACTATTGTCTAGGAGTTAAAAGCAGCAGAACACCATCAAAATGTACATAATCAAAATGTACATAGCAGCAGGTAAAATCAAATCAAAACTATCTCGATTATGCATCTTTCAGTTTCAGGATCAAACCTATCCATAAATTATCTACCCTAATCTAAACTTCTTAATAATATTCAAACATATAAGTCGGTTAATCTCAGCAATGTCGACCTAGAAAACATTGAAAACAATCCCATCACTGCCAAATCTAAACTTCCCACCAATCTATAAACTTGCATATATTACATTAATACATTAACAAACCTATACAGCCAGCAACTCTGTAAAACTCTGACGAAAACATAGTCCTGCTCAGGTTGAGGTTGAGGAGAACATTGACTCACTAAGATCAATGAAAAAGGGGCGTAGGTTGGGGGAAAAGTTAAGAAAACAATGTCCCACTCAGCTAGAGGAAAACATTGTCCTAAAACATTGTCGCTCTCAGGTCGAGGAGAGGAAAACATTGTCATTCTCCCAACGTTGAAGGCTGATTAAGATATTTACAGATATACACAGTCAGCTATTAGATTAATATATTTATAGATCTATACAACTATCTATTCTGTAAAATAACATTATCCCTATTTTTGAGGCCGATTAAGATATTTATAGATCTATACAGCCAGCTACTAGATTAAAAATGCAAATGCTCTAAAACGGCCAGGCCATTTCGTTTGTAGATCTACAGGGAATCTCAAATACTCTTATAAAGGGAATTTCAACTATAAATCTACATGGAATCTCAAGACGTTTACAAATGACTTTCAATTCGAGAAACAAATATTGCAAAGAGTTCCAAGCAGCCAGCTACTCCGTAAAATTCCATTTCAGTGTCAAATATTGCAGAGGGCTAACCACTACTTTATCCCAAGAAAAAATTCATGACGATACACAAACCGCTAAGCATAGCTGAAATCATGACGATACACAAACCGCTAAGCATACAAACTCAGTCGGGTTATTATATAGCTCTGCAAACGCGGGAGAGTTTTCACTCTGGTGAATGTGGGATTTTAATATTTGTTCATGAACCCAAGTTCGTGAAAAGCTTTGCTCTTAAGGAAGTCCGTGTATTAGAAGTTACCCAAATTTTGACAACTTTGAAATTATGATGGAGATTTGTGCACTATTTTATGTAGAAAATAAAACGAGTGCCAAAATTTGCGTTGCTGGTATATGGTCAATAAGTGTCAAGGTTGTAGGTATTTGAATCAATTCACTTTAAAGAAATAAATTATATTTTTTAAGGATTATATGTTTAATTGGATTTAATCTTAGGGTTTTTTTGAAAATTATATGGTTAGATTGGATGAAATTTGAGTGGTTGTGTGATAAATTATTATAATAAAAAATAATAATAATCTAATTTGAATGTTATGTTGAAATTAAATAGTAAATTGGTGCATGAGATTTTTTACTTGTTGGATAGGGAATCTCCACCAAGCAATTTGACTATAAAGTCTATGGAGGAGTACATACTTTATCCCACTTTGAATTTACACTATGATCTTACCCCACTTTGGATTTACACTTTCACCTCTATGACCTTACCCCATTTTGAATTTATACCAGCCTAGATCCATCTTAACCCAGGATCTATCAAGAGTCGAGATGGATCAAATCTCGTGAGGTGCAAACCTCTTTTTTTAGTGCACAACTTGAGGAAAGGTTTGCACCTCGAGAGATTTGATCCCCCTCGACGCTTGATAGATCTAGGGTTAAGATGGATCTAGGTTGGTTATAAAATATTGTATAATATATATATTTATATATGTGTGTCTCTTTCTTATATATATATATATATTATTTGTATATGTGTTGCTAAAAGAAAAAGAACATAGAATTATTTTGCTTGAACATCAATTAGAACAAGAGAAAACCAATCAGCAAGCAAAACAACAGGTAACTCAGCTTTAGAGGGAATTCGAGCAAATGAGGTTACAACACCAAGCAAACATATCATAAAAGGATTCGCATATTCGTGAAATGCAGGCCATGGTAGATAGATTTAAAGATAACCCTCAAACAAACGAGTTCATCTAAGAAGTAATCAAGCTAAATTCCCTATTGATACAACAACAAGAGATGTTCTGCCAAAAAATCTCATAGATCAATCCTTACTATGAGACAAGTGATAAATTGACAAACCAAGTAATTGGTATGAGGTTTGAAAATGAAGAAATCCATAAAAAGATTTCTGAATTTATTAACTAGAAGGAATCTCATGAGGGAAGAAAGGTTGATCTACCAAAAATAGAAGAATCCCACAAAGACATTCTATTTTCAGATTGGGATACACGATTAAAGCAGGCGAAAAGGGCGACAACGACAGCAGCAAGTGCAGCAAACAGTATAATTGAGGTCATTAATGAAAACCTCCACAGTGCCAACCTTGTCAAAGAATGCATACCAGTGACTCTCCCAAATATCAAACAATTGGAACAACATTGGAAACAAACATCTCATACCAAAGAAGAAGCAATCAAAAAACTGACCAAACTGGATTGGAGACATACTGACAGTATTTGGTAAAACCACATAGTCAGTGGATGACTCTGCGATGCTTAACTACCTCTACACAAAAAATGGTGCCAGCTCTGTTAGATGCCATATTTGCAAGACAGTTAAAATCCACAATCGACCAACCACCTCAAGTCAAACCAATGATCGACATTTGCAATCTCAAAGATCAAGTTAGCCGACTAAGATAATTCAAGTTGAAAGAAGCTTGTCATTAGTTTAATTCTATTTTTAGTTTTATTTTTGCTTACTCTGAGGAAGGTTGTTTGAAACCTCCTCAGCTTTTTTTGTAATAATTTATTTTTGAGGCATGTATTATAGTATTTAAACCCCTCTCATGCATTTAGAGAGGGGTCCAGAATTTTATCAAAAACACTTTTCAAGACATGACATTTATGTATTCTTTAGGAGTTTTTGATGAAATATTGGAACATGATCTATTTTTCTTTGAATATTGAAGCATACTCTATTGAAATTACACTTTTGTACTCTTAGAGTTCATTTGATTGGATGAAAGTGTATCAATATTGTTCAGTCCATGAGCAGGACCTTTCATATATGGAACTTTTATTGCATGATCGTGTTTTATTTATGCATTAACAATACTCTTTCTTTGATTGTCTTATGTATGAAAATCTGAGTTATAGTTCTACACTATTTCACTTTTGTATGATGTTTCAACTCTAACTTTGTATTGAATACGTGGACAATTATTATAAGTGATAAAGTTTTCTCAATTGTTTTGTCTAACTATTTATCCAAAACAATTATCATTACCAATTTCATTTCTTTTGGAAGTTGAATGATCTTTATTACCAATTGTTTTGAGACATCTCTGTAGATCGCATATCTTAGTTTATTCTTGGGCATATTTATAGTCAGATAATGTTAGATTAAGATATATGCATGTGTTTATTATTTAGATTATATTATACTTAGTTGAATCACTCTCCGTTATATCTAATATCACCCCAACAACATTATCAAATCAATCTTCTCTGGGAAATTGGTCCCATTATCCCCAATTGGAACCACTATACCAAACGAAAAAGGAGCTACATTTAAGGTCCGGACCAGGTGGTTATCCCCCATGTGGTTACATCATTGGCCTTTAACCGAAATATTTTACTAGATTACTTTGAGAGCCATTAACATCATCGGTGGTTTCTCTCGCATATGTTAATGACTTACATCATTGGCTGGTAATCAGATGGCGTCTACCATGTTTGACTTCAATTCATTAATTCACATGGTTAGACTCGTACATTGATTGGTCGTATGAATGAGATACAAGACCTTGAATCTAGTTTCATCCATCTAGCCTGCAATTTCAGGAGTGATACAAGATCACAAAGTATGATGGCTATGATCATACAAACATTCATCCAGTCATGGGTCCACCATAAGTCATCCATGGACATGTATATTGTTCATTGTACATGTAATGTTAGCTTATGTTTTGGGCATGGATATGCCTTCCTCAACAAAGATATCATGGTGTAAATGTATTGTAAGAAATGTTGCTTTCGTCAGTTGTTCTTGATCCTGATTTGTCACAAGGTAAAGAACTTCAGTCATCAGTTGTCATCTCTGACTTTTCTCTTTAGGGGGAAATCTATTATAGACCATTTTGTTGCATGTGGTCAATAGGCCTTATAACACGATCAATTCACATCCTTTAACATATTACCGTCATCCCCACACAAAGCCCTAAGCATGACTCTACTAAATCCCTGAGTTTATGCTCTTAATTACTGAGTTTCCAAGCTTTTAAGCCCCATCGCACCCTGGCCCTTTAGGGACTAGCGTTCAATACCAAGTTGACCCTCTCTGCACCTAGGCTAATCACCAGAAGGTTGCTCAGTTTTGGGGGTGAATTGATTCTCGAAATTCGAGAAAAATAAAAAGAATCTTGAAGCTTCCTAGGTTGTTTCAACCATTTACCTTGGATAAGAGTCTCATGTCCTATCTTATCCTACCTTGGAGTTTTCACCTCTTATCCTCACATCTCAAGTGGATCTCAAGCCTAGATTGGTAAATGGATCAGACTTCATGAACTACCTCCCTCATTTGTATATTTACAACCATCCATGGGAAAGGGGTTGGCTTTTGGAGATTGATTTTACCCTCACGTTGTTGCTTTGAGAATTATTATTCCATGCATTAGGGTGACATAGAGGCATACTTTGTGGCAAGAAAATGACAAGTCAATTTGGGGAGCTTTTTGACAATATCAAATCTTATTTTTGTTGTAATTCTCTCCATTTCTATTAATACAAAGAGCAGATTGTTTTCCTATATATGATATTATGATTTCATGTATTTCAATACCATGTTGATCTATTGAATGAAGTGATTGGATTATGCCACATATATGTTGTATATCTTTGACTTTTCTTGTTTGATTGTGCAGGTTCTAATTATAGCAATCAAAGCTAGGATTGCAGTGTAGAAGCCAATGAAGGAGTGAAGCTTATGACGGATTCCAGGTAGGCCTCATCCCATCATTCAATTACTTTAAGGAATATATTATCCCCTTTTGTTTATGTTGTTTTAGGCAACCCACTAGGCCTAGCGAAGACACTTTTGTCCACAGTCGTAGATTCTGTATAACAATGTACATTTAAATCTATTGGGTCCCCCTTGCTTTTTAAAGTTTTCATGGTCATCTCTTTTGAATTGCTTAAAACACTCTTGAAAATGTCCTAATCATAATAAAACTGAATCAATAATAACCATATAATAAAAAACATATCTAAGTAACTAAATAATAAAATTGAATCAAAACTATGCCAATGTATACAAAATTTAACCAAAGTGTACTTAGCTTGGTATGGGGACCCTCCAACCTTGCCTTGTACACCTGAAGAACTCTTTAGCTATAGCTAACTTAATAAAGCATCCACAGCATGAACAACAAATAGAACAGTAGAAATTATTCTTCAAATTATCTCAAAAGTCTCCAATAATCTTAATACAAAATTACACACCCTTGAATGGTCCATAAACTCTGTTTAAATAAGAAAATCATAAACAAACTTTGCTATAATGGCTCTAACAACCTTATCAATCCTAATCCATCCATACAGGTCGAACTCATCAAGTCTAGTTCACAAAATCAGGAAAAATCCCACAAAATAATAAATCTGCTCCTTTTTACTAGGAATTCCTGAATGACAGGTCAAGTTTGACCAACGTTGATTGGGCCTGTTTTTGCTCAATTTGACTAAACCAATAGGTGTTTCTTCATCTGTGGTTCCCAAGCTTTCCAAATATGCACTCAGATATCGCCAAGGTGTCTTGCACATATGAGTTTAATGAAGCTATTACGGGAATTTTTAATCCAGTCCGAATTTACTCTTAAAACCCAATTTTTACAAAAATTTCCAAAATTGAAAAACTTAATTTAATTACTTGAATATGAAAAATAGGACTAAAATTAGGCATATATTGGTGAAATAGGATGGAATATGGTGGTGAATAAATGGATTTAGGCTAGGCAAAGATGACCAAAAATGAGGGCCAACATCTCTCCCTTGCTGATGTTTAAGCATGTCCTCATGCTCGCCTCCTCCATTTGGATCTCCTGAGTGATGATGCCCCTATTGTTCCTAATCTTGTAGCTTCTTCCTATGCAGCCTGAAGGAGAATGTCAATACCCTCATATTTATCTTATTTGTAGATGGTAGTCTTCACTTTTTGTTCCGCATATTTGTATTGCTATAACTTTTTCTCCTTTAGCTATCTGTAGGCTTGTTTGGAGATGAGGATATTCTGAGTTTCAAGATTTTTAATCTGCTTTCTCAATTTCTTGTTCTCCTTGGTTATGTTGTTGTTATTTTATTTATACATTTTGTTCTCCTTTTTCAAATGTCTCTCCATGATCTTGTTGTCTTCCAGCTCACTTGTTAGCTCTGTTATTTTCTTAAGATATACTTCACTGTGCAACTCTTTAGATTCTTCCCTGGTTTCTTTGGCATATGAGTGAAATGAGGTGGCTTCTACCCATGCATCCTCAAAATAGGAGTCTTTATCTATGGGCTCTTCCTGGACTTCCTTCTCCAATATGTGTATAATCTCATCAATCTGCTTTGATGTTTGTGGAGGCTCAGTTCCAATAATTTCAATTTTTGGATCTTTTCTTTTATTACTTGGTTCCGCTTATGATCTTTTAGGCCTCCTAGGAATGGACAGAAAGGATTTCTCTTTTTCAATCATAATATTATTTTACTTCTTCTTCAATCTTGTCTTAGGATACAAAGGAGAATGCATGATACTTCTTGTTACACGCAACTGCTCAAACTTCTCCTCATTCCATGTTGTTTGCTCTTCAAAATGATGTTTAGCCAAAAACTCCTTCCAAAGCAACCCCTTATTCCGTACCTGATACTCAACAAGTATCTTGATTAGCCCATGATGATAGATATTGGATTCCTTGGCTTTTGTTTTGTTCTTCACATTCTCTATCATTTTGGTTAGGATTTTTTAAAAGAAGTAGGGTAAATTGGTTTTACAATCTCCCTTCATATGTTGAAGCAATTTGTTATGATAGAGGTATACCACACTGTACCGATTATCACAAGTGGAGTACTTTTGGATAATCAAAATCAATTCTGACAATGGCTCTCTGAGCCAATCTCTTGGAATCAATTTTATCCTGTGAAAGGACCCCTTCCTTTGATGCTTTTCTCCTATAAAAGGAAGGTCCAATGCTTGAGAAAGAAAGGTTGGGTTCAATGGTATAGAAATTTCACCAACTTTGGTTTGTCCATGTTCAAAATGCTCTATGAACTCATGTGTGATTTTATCATTATGACCAATGAACGTTTTAAGAAACTCGAGTAACCTTGATTGGTATAGTTTCTCTACTGTATCCTTACTCCAGTTTTCTATCTTGAAGTCTTTAGGTTCAGTTTTGGTTTCCATTTGCATCTGATCCGTGTACCAATTAATATGGCCTTGTCCAATAAATAATCTCATCATGAATATAACAAGAAAAATATATATATTTGACCTTCTCATTCTTGCAATCTTTAAATAAAAAGCATGGTGAATGTACTTACCAGACCTCTGTAGCTTTGAAAAGAAAGAATTATATTACTTCTTCTGCATTTAGGTCTTCAATTTCTCTGTCTCCTACTATAAATGGTATTAAAAAAAATCCTTTGTTCGTAAAACTGGGTAAAAAAAAAACTCTTAATGTGTGAAAAACCATGTGAAAACATATCCACTGTAAAAATATCTCACAGTTTGCAAAATTGTCTTTAAAAATCCTCTTTGTTTGCAAAATTTCCCAAAAAAACGATGAAAAACCTTCTTTGTTTGCAAAATTTCGTTCAAAACTGCTCACTGTGTATACGAAAGGATACTCACTGTGATTTTTACGTGCAAAATTTGGCAAACCATGTTTAAGAATGTATGAGGAAATCATTTTTGGAACGATACCTGAGCTGAAATGACTATTGAAACCTTGTAGAGATTATCTTGTTAAGGTTTGTTTGCTCCTGTGTAAACATACAATCATAGTTAAACTCTCTGTCTCCAACAATTCAAAAAATCATTGGTCTACAGGTGGCAAAGCCTTTTTTGGGTGACAGAGCATTGCTAATCTATGACTGAAGTCATTTTTTTGTCATAGTATGACACATTTCAACAACAACTTAAGTTGAACCCTTTTCGAGAGAATAACACAACCTTCGAAATATTTCAACTGTTGAGAAGACCCCGAGATCTACTCTTACCTGATTACTGTGTAATTTATGGGATTTGATGGAGAATATGTCTGCTTAGCACACAGGAAATCTCAGTTTGGCACTCTCCTATCTCTCCTCCTTTTAAACACAATTCTCCTGCTTATTTCTCCACGCAATTTCTCATGTTATCTCTACTGCACAGGATTCTCCTCTTTGCACGTAG